>CM053792.1:638699564-638897064 GCA_028749045.1 Cupressus sempervirens
ATTAAAGAATATAATTCATATTATATTATAATAGAATATATTAGAATATATTATATTATATTAAAATATAATATAATACTTTATAATACAATATAACATATTATAATATAATATAATATAATATAATAAAGCATAATAGTAATATATTATAACACCTAAGAAAAAATACCATTTGTAATAGTTAAAATGTGCCTCACATGGATCATGGAGGGGATAATGAGGACCCTTCCTCAACTTTCAATCTCAACCCTCCATGTTCCATTTGATTCCTTTATATATTTAGGTGAGAGATATTAGGTATCTGATATATTAGATACCCTTATATAATAGATAACCTATATTTTACTGGTGAGCTTTTTAAAAAATGTGACTATGGTCCCCTTACCTGAGACATGCAAAAATCCAAAAGTTTTTTCATGGGTTTTTAGAATTTTGCAAGAAAAAGACAAAATTTGTGGTCCATACTTTTAGAAAGTGATCCAATTAGTTAGTTAGGTGTCTTGGAATCACTGACACTATGGGGAGTAGTAGTAGGAAAAAGTATAAATGAAAGAGGAAGGTGATGAATGAAGGAATTGATGAATATAGGAAAAAAGATAAGAAAAACCATTGTAGAAAGAGACAAGGTATGTTAAATGTGAATGAGGTCGGGCTTGTCACTATAGTTTCTAGTGAAGATGACATTGAATTTGATAATATGAATCAAGTTAATGTTGTGAATGACAATGTATTAATCAAAGAGGAAATTGTAGACCTTGAAAGGGAAAATATAACAATTGAGAATGATAGTGATAATGTTGCAAATGAACCTTACACGTTTACTTGTTATAATCAAAATGAGGTTCCTTATAATGAAGAGAGACAAACATCTGACCCTAAACCTAGTAGAACACCAAAGTGGTTATTATAGATTGATGAGGCCATTTTGAGCACATTGGAAGGGAAGAGATCATATAGAATGGTTCAGTTGCGAACTTCAAGACTATAAATATTTTTTTGGAAAAAAGACATTGGTGGAGTAATGCAAAATTTTTTTGCAATTGTTAAGGATGCAAAAATTAAGACTCGTGCTATCAAAATTGAGAATTTATGTGAATAAGAAAATGGAGAGAAATGTCATTATTGTGAATAATATTTTTAGTGTTCTCAATGACATAGGAAAAATGAACAGATAAAAGGACAAGACAACTGCTTATGAGGTTATTACAACTTCCTTGGTAAGACATCATTTGAGAAAAGTGAGATTTATTAGACAAACTTGTTGACTTAAACATAAGTTGTATGACTTTTAGTAGAGCACTTCAAAGAAGAGAAAGTCTTGACGATACTCTTCAAACTGATACATGGGCTTATTGTGGGAGACTTCCATGTTATGATAAGAAACTAATAGAGGGTGTGAAGGAACAAATTGCATAATTTTGGCACTCTAGCTCAAGAGTGTCACCAAATGCGAAGGATGTTTTGAAGTCGAGAATTGGCAATAAAGATCATACCCCATATCCAAAACATTATTTGAAGGTAAGTAAAATAATGTTGTTCAAATAGTTTTGTTAGAGTAATCCAACATTGCATATATCACAAAGGGCTTTTGAATCAATGAAGCCATTTTATTGTGTTCCTCTTAAGATTTGAAATACACATTGTTACAAATATCATGTGGATTTTTCTATGCACCATGAAGTATTACACTCCATCTATTATGCTTTGCATACTAATGGAATGTTAAAAATTTGTGGTGAGCTACTTGCCTTCCAAAATCATCAAGATTGTTACTAGATCAATTCTTATGTCCCAGAGATGATGATTGTTTCTTTTATAGAAATGATTGCTTAAATGAGAAGTGCTTACAATGTGGCGGTTTATAAAAAACATTGACATGTTTGAATGAGGGGTGTGAAGAAGATATTCGACATTAATTTTAAAGAAGGTTTATGAAATAGTGAAATACACATTGAATAATGGAGGTGAAGGCTCTAGATGTAAGTTGGTTGCAAAATAAATGTGTGTGGCTGATTTTATTTTGGATTTCAAGAAAAATCCTTTTTACAACTATGCAAGGCATAGTCAAAGGTCTCAATGGTTCGATAAACAATTAAGAATGTGTAAAGACACTTTCCCCACTAGCACTATTATATTAGTTGTTGACTTTGAAGAGAACTCTAGATTACAACCCCAAAATGAGACACAATCTAAATATTACAACTCCATTCTGATTGCTATTTTTGTCCACATAACATGTAGACATGTCATTGATAGTGTAGAAGATAACTAGAAGATAATCAAAGATTACCACTTATATATGAGAGATAAGAGATCTCACTCTCAATAGTTTGTCCAACATTTTTTTGAGAATTATTTTGAGTTATTGAGAGAACATGGTATGGGTATGGATAGACATCCCATTTGGTTAGATAATTGCATAGGTCAATTCAAGAATGTTCACATGTTTTATTGGTTGTATAAAATTCATGTAAAGATGGTTGTAACTCATATTTGAAGATTTATTGAGTCCAGACATGGGAAAGGGGGGAATGATAGAGTGATGATGTGTAAAGAGAGCTCTAGTGAAGGGGAAAATGAAGATTTTAGCAACAGAACTTCTTCATGCTCATACCATAGTTGATTGGTGTACATTTGGATTATCATAGGGGAGGACTCTTGATTTAGTAGTGCATAGGTTATTGTGGTTCATTGAGGAGGGCTCCTTAGGTGATAGATTATATTGTGCTACAGTCAAAGATTCTTCAAAGATGTATTCATTCTGCAGATCTAATTGTAGTACATGGACCATTTGGATACGACAACTAACTTTCTTTTGTCCTGTTTTTTTTAGTGTGATTGAGATCATTGTGAGTGAAGTGATTGGGTGGATACATGTCCTCCACATTATCTTAATCCACTATCTCTCATGCCCTCTATCAAAAATAATGACATGGAAAGTTCTGTTGATCATAACTACCTATCAAATCCTCTTAAGTCATGACAAGTCTTTGTATTGGTTGCATCACAAGGGAATGATGATAAAATCAAATTATTGGTTAGCAAATTGTGTAAGAGGTTAAAAAAATCTTGCACAACTGATTACATATGATAATGGATTCACATATCCTATTGGTTCAATTGTTGTTTCTTGGAACATGGTTGTAGGCTGTTAGAATAAGTATATGGGAAAGAAGATATTTGTGGGGGGGGGGGGGGGGTGTGAATCAAGATCATAAAATTTTGACTTCAAAACCAATTTCATTCACTCATACCTAATTCATCTCACAAATCTATCATTAGAATTGAAATTTTGAAACATAAATGAAATACATTACATTCATAAAAACTTCAACACATAACACAATGATTTGGTTACCTAGAAATCCTTCAAGATGATGGTAAAAATAGGGTGTGGATAAAACCCACAAATCTTAACTATTACAAAAATAAAGTTAACTTGTTAGGGTTACAATGTTTAATCATAAAATATGTTCTACCTTGTGAGGGGTCAGCCTTGTTAAAAGCTTAAGAAACTATTAGGTCTCATCTTGTTAAAGGATTTTACATAGGAGATTTACAATGAAGTAAGGACTTTGTTAGGAGATTTACATAGGTCTGTTAGGACCACTTTGTTAAGAGATTTACCCTATCTCAATTAACAATAATTGATTCGGTACTTGAACCTTGGTATGCTCTACAAGATGATATTGGTTCTCTTCCTTGTTATATCACTGACTTTATTCTCCTAATCAGATAACTCTATTTAGTCCTTCACTACTCTAATTGCTCTTTATCTACTCTACTCTTAGACTTTTCCTTTTCTCCTTCACATGCACATAAGAATACTTGTCCGTATCTCTTCTTCCTTCTTCATATACTAAAAATATCTCTCTCATGATTCTAGGGTTAGAATCCCCCTTAAATAAACATTTTGTGAAGGTTCTAGATCTTGATTGATGATTTACACTTCACCATATTTTTTTGTTTACATCCCTTTTTTGGATTGGGTGAATCACTTGCATAGGAATAATTACATTCTATAATGTCACATAATCAACATCTTATTTGACTCTTCAAATATTAAATATCATAGAAAAGTCAGCCAAAATGGTATACATATAAGTTTGTGCCATTAAAAACTCTCATATCAAACTGAACTACTTGACACTTGAATGCTTTGATGCTTGATCATGCATAGTTTTTTTTTCTATTACTCATCTCTATATAATTTTTTACTCAACTATTGATAACTTATCAATAAGATTGGTCTTTATTGTATTGTTCGGCTCATACTGTACTGCTCGACTCATATATCTGCTCAATGCTCGACAATCACTATCTCGCTCGGTATAAGCATTGTATGTTTAGTCTTTACTAGCTAACTCGGTCACAGTGATGACCTTGTAATATTTCCTAGTAAATGAATAAGTGTTTGGATGCTAATCGACAACATAGGCTTAGACATCAACACAAGACATACATGCTTAGAAAGAATAGAATTCCCACATTTAAAGATTATGAGAAGCAAACAACAATTATCATATATTCACTTCTTATTATAGCATAAAATGTGAATTTGTTGAACCATCAAGGAAGACCAAAAGTAAAATAAATTTTTACTATTAGTAATGCTCATCACAAAGCCATATTGAAGACCCTCAAGAAGAGAGATGATCCTTTAGGAACACTTAACTAGGTAATACTAACTGACAACAAGGTTTTATATGTTCATTATATGCTTTAAATTTATTTTCATATGTTAATTATATTCTTATACTTGTACTTAATATTAAATTCCTACAATACTAACATTTACTATGATATTGAATTGTAGGTGTCTTCAACAATAGTAGCACATAAAGATAGAAACAATTTTAAGGAGTAGAATGAAGATAATTCTATGATAGTTTAGTCTCTAGGCTTTTTGGTAGTTGTGTACATATAATATGGTTCTATCAATTATATACACAAGGAGTTTAGTATGCACAATGATGTTCATTGCGTACATTTTGTTCCATATACATAACTTTGGAGGGCAAATATATATTCTTGTGTATATCATTCAATTGTAATTATGATGAAACACTTGAAATATTGGAAATATGAACTCATTGATTTATTAAATATTTTCATAAGGTTCACTAATTTGTGTTTTCATATTAAATATATTAATAGTAAATTCTTATGGATATCTATGTAACCATTTAGCCTATTAGTTTGTATTGGTAAAAGTTTGATCAAAATGGTCAAAGTAGTGATAGTCATTAAATAACATGGAGGGAGCATAAAAATAATATTTTTAGTTCATATAATTAATATTGGTCATATTTACAATGTTTGACTAAACCCTACTAATACCACTATTTTGACCAAGGAGAGCCTAGAACATTTGCGAACACCTTGAACCAGAGCGTCTCCAAGTGCCCTAAACACGTTTGGGCTATGATCTTTTGATGCTCATAACTCAAAACTCATGAGGCCTATTGTAAATATCATATGCTAAAGGAATATGATATTGATGTCTACAATAACCTCTCTTAGTTCTATGAGATTCAATTTCATTTGAAATTGACATAGCTGTTAGAATTCTTCAAAATAACTAAGAGGGGGGGTGAATCAGTTATTCAAGGTCCAAATGCCCTATTAATACCTTTTTACTACTTTTAATGAATCCATACCCTTTTCATCTGTTCAAACTTAAATCAATCATATAAGCAAGTTACAGTAAATCAACATGCAAAGATAAAACACTCAAGATCAACACATGACACAATGATTTACGTGGAAACCCAATTTGGGAAAAACCACCAGTAACATGCTACTTGATTCTCACTCTTCTGAAGTGATGCCCTGTTAAAAGCCTGCCTTGTTAAAGGATTACAACACACTGTTAAATGTGATCTTGTTAGAGGATTTCACCAAATTGTTAGGAATGGGCCTGGTTAAAGGTCTTTAGAACATTCACTTGGAATGTCACCCTGTTAAAGGATCTTTCTAATGGCTGTTAAACCAACCTAAGTCCATAGGATTTAGACTTACAGTTACAATTGCTAGAAAGTAACAATAATGGTCTTTTGATCTGATATAACTTACAACATGCTTTGTAGATTTCAGATCACACTTTCAGTTCAATCCTTATGCTTGGCTTTAATCTCTTTAGCTCTGACGGCTTGTCTTCCTCTCAAGCTTCATCTCCTTGAGTTTTCTAACTCATTTTGTCAATGCAATCACCTTTGTGGTCATCTATACAAATAGAATTTTTGCGCTATCTTCTCCTAGGCACATGCTTTAGCATTTCATGCTTTTATGCTTGACCATTGTTTCCTTTCCTTCTATCCCCTCTCGCTCTCTCCTTTTTTTTTTACCTTATGTCTTCTTATATAGAAGTCTGATTTGCCTTTACCGCTCAATTTTCCCTCTTCAATTTTAGGGTTTCAAAATTGATTAGGTAGGATATAATGTATCTACCCCATATCTTGTTTTCTTCTTGAAACTTTGCCAGTTGTATCTTAAAAATGTTCTACATGGTGTTTTGTGCCACCAACTCATCATTCTTATCTTCCTTTTAATTCACAGCTTTCTAGATAACAACCTTGTCGGCTTAGATTCTGGCGAATCTTCGATTTCCTAAATAATGCAGTAACTCGGTATTATTGAGTTATTGGTGCTCGATACCTCTGTGTTACTCGACACCTATACCAACTCGGCACTTGAACTTGCTCGACACTTGAACTTACTTGGCACTTGAACTTGCTCGACACTTGATTCTACTCGGCACTTGAACTTACTCGGCACTTGATTCTACTTGGCACCACTCAGCATCTGAATTTTACTCAGTATTAACTAGAACTTGCTCGGCTCCTTCTCTCTAATGAACTTAGTTTGAGCTTTAAAAAAGACTTAGTTAAAACCTTAAATATTTGATATGTTTCAATGTGCCCATTCTTTGTAGTATTTCATCAAATACATTCTTTCATCAATGGCTTAGCCGATCCTTGTACTTCATTCCAACATCATAACTTCAACCTTTCTCTAGGTATTTTAGTTACATCTTATTAATTTCCTCCACCTTGACAATCAACTAATTGATAGTATTTGGATCACTAAAGCAATTGTCATCCCTGCAAGTAGCAAGTTTAACATCAATGACAAAACAATGATTGAGGACATTCTTTACTAGTTCCATATTTTATTCCAACAATCTCCCTCAACTTTTCTTATAATTATTTCAATCATTTCCAACAATCTCCCTCTTTGGCATTGATGGCAAACCAAACTGATCAAGTAATCAATTCAATTACCACCAAGATTGTATATGTTGTCTTGCTGTATTTCACTACTAATCTCATATATCTCCCTCTTTCATATATATATCTCCCTCTTTCTTTGCATTTGATTAGTTTCCCTGCATATTTCTCCCTCTTTGACATAAATGCCAAAGATGTAGCATTTTTATCATGCAAATTATAAGCTTTGGCTTCTTGTTGTTTTTCTCCCTCTGTCACCATGCTTGTGATTGATTTGGAGTTTCGGTACCTGCTATCATCCTTTGCGTCAACCTATTAATATTTCAATGATTTATTCCTGTTGATGCAAGGCAGCTTCCTTGTTGCCTTAAATTGCTTGGGTTAGGGGTATGACCCCCAATTTGCCTCTAAGATATTCATAAGCATCCTTGGGCAATGGTTTGGTGAAGATATCTGTAGTTTGTTCCTTTGTGTGAATGTATTCCAACTTCACTTGTTTGTCTTCTACCAATTCTCTGACATAATGATATTTGATTGCGATATGCTTGGTTTTTGCATGCATCACTGGATTTTTGGATATGTTTATAGCACTTGTATTATCACAATACAATATCACTGGTTTTGTTACTTCTTCTTTCATTCCATTCAATAGATGTGTGAGCCATACAATGTTTGTACAATTGACTGCAGCTGCCACATATTCTGATTCTGCAGTGGATTGGGATATACATGTTTGTTTCTTGCTAGTCCAGGTAACCAGTCTTTTGCCTAGAAATAATGCACCTCCACTTGTGCTTTTTTTGTCATCAATGTTTCCTCCCCAGTCTACATCTGTATATGCATTGAGTTCAAATTTTCCATTCTTTTTGTAGTATAGACCAAAATCATTAGTCCCTTTGAGATATTGCATTATTCTTTTTACTGCCATGAGACAATTTTCTTTAGGATTAGCAGAAAACCTAGCCACTATTTCAACTTCTAATGCTATGTTTGGTCTACTATGCACAACATATTGTAGTTTTCCAATCATGGATCTGTACATTGTTTGATTGACTTCAGTTGACTCATCATTTTTGGACAGCTTATTTCCTGTGGCCATTAGTGTGCTTACTAGTTTGGATTCCTCCAATCCAAACGTTTTAAGAATTTCTTTGATGTACTTTGATTGTGTAACAAATATTCCATGTTTAAGTTGGTGTACTTGCAATCCAACAAAAAATTTGATTTCTCCAAACATAGACATTTCAAATTCATGTTTCATTTTGTCAGCAAAGCCTTTGCAAAGTACTTCCTTACCACCAAATACTATGTCATCCACAAAAATTTTAGATACAATAATGTCTTTACCTTCTTCAGCTTTGATGTACATGTTGTTGTTATCATCAGTTCTTTCAAATCCAATTTGCACTAGATACTTGTGAAGTCTCTCATACCATGCTCTAGGTGCTTGTTTCAAACCATAGAGTGCTTTATGTAGCTTACACACCATATCCCTGTTGTTCTCATCAACAAATCCTTCTGGTTGTTCAATGTAGAATTTTTCTTCTAGTATACCATTTAAGAAGGCAGATTTTACATCCATCTGATAGACTTTGAAATTTTTGTAGGCAGCATATGCAAGTAAAGTTCTTACTCCTTCCATTCTAGCAACAGGAGTGAATGTTTCTCCATAATCTATTCCTTCTTCTTGAGCATAACCCTTGCATACTAATCTGGCTTTATTTCTGGTAACCTCACCATTCTCATCTAGTTTGTTTCTGAATACCCATTTGGTACCAATCACATTCTTGTCAGTTGGTCTAGGAACCAAACTCCAAGTTTTGTTTTTCCTTATTTGATCAATTTCTTCTTCCATAGCTTTATACCAGTCATCATCCTAGAATAGTCATAAAAAAATAGCATTATGTATTTATCTCCTCTATAGCTTTGTATTTCCATTGGGCCACATAAGTCAGTGTGAACTAACTCTAGTATCTCTTTAGATGTATAGTTCTTTCTTTTGAAACTTGATTTTGTCATCTTTTTTAGCTGACATTGTTTGCACATGATATTATCAAGCTTTTTCAGTTTTGGTAGACCTCTGACTTTCTTCATTTTACTGATGTTGACTAGATTATCAAAATTGACATGACATAATCTTCTATGCCATAACCATTCATCATCAAATTTTGCAAATAGACAAGAAGCATCATCCATATCAAGGTAAAACAAATTACTCTTTGTTTGATCTCCTTTTCCTATTAGTTTACCATCAGTATCATAGATTTTTGCTGTTTTGTTTTCAAATTCCACTTTGCAACCTATATTGCCTAACTGTGAGACACTCAGTAAATTGTAGTTTAATCCTTCAACATAGTATGCATTATTACATGAAATCTGTTCTGTGAGCTTAATGGAACCTTTTCCTTTGATTTGACATGGAGCATCATTACCAAATCTAACACTATTTTCATCATACTGAGTAAAGTTGACAAACTTACTTTTGTCTCCTGTCATGTTATGTGAGCATCCACTGTCTATGATCCATCTGTCATTCTTTTTTATACAAGTCACCAGTGCTGTGGCTTCTTCTTCATCAGATTGGTCCTTCATGGCTACATAAACAACTTCATCATCATTGTCATCAGAATTTTCTTCAACAATATAACACTTCTTACCTTTTTCTTTGTAATCTCTTTTGTCATCATCTCTTCTGTTCTTGTATTTATTGCTTTCCTTGAAATCCTTTTTTTGTGGACATCTTGCAGCAATATGACCTACTTCATTGCAATTGAAACAGATGATAGGCATCTTACCTTTGAATTTTCCTTTGCCCCTGTGAAATCTTCTAGCAAGCAATGCTTCCAATTGTTCCACATCTTCCTCATCAGTGCTACTGTCACTAGATACATACTTCATTTTTCTTCCTTTCTTTGATTTTACCTGTTCGGCATATTTCAGTGATAACTTTGCCTTAAAAGTAGATTCAACATTTTCAGGTTTATAGTTGTCAAAGTTAGATAACTCAAATGTTGTGAGTCTACCTATTATACCTTCAAAGCTTAGATTATTTCCTGGTATGCATCTTAGTTCTTGTATTGCTGATACTGTAATAACATAGATAGGGAGCAAGGTTCTTAAGAACTTACTATTAATAGTATCCTCATCTAGTTGACCATTCAGGCATCTTATTGCACTTACCACTTCCTTTATTCTTGCACCATACTGAGCAGCATTCTCATTTTCCTCCATTTTCATGTCGTCAAACTTTCCTCTGAGACTTTCTCTTTTTTCTCTTTGTACATTCTGATCTCCTCCATAGATGTCTGATAGTGCTTTCCACATTTTGAATGTAGTGTCACATCCTTTGATATCATCAAATTCAGCATAGCTGAGTGCAGATGCAATTTCTAGCATTGTCTGATTGTGTTCTTGTTTGTTTTTCATGTCTTCTGCAGTAGGAGCACCTGTTGGATCTACATGTTCAGTGACAATTGAATTTTGGGCATAATCTCCTATGGATCCAAGATGTAGCTTCATCAAAATTTTCCATGCAACAAAGTTGTCTTTGTTGAGCTTGGGAACTTCTCTTTTTGGCATTTTGATCTTTTCTGCTAGTAGTCCCTTTAAACTGAATCAACAGTCAGGCTCTGATACCAATTGTTAGAATTCTTTAGAATAACTGAGAGGGGGGGTGAATCAGTTATTCAAGGTCCAAATGCCCTATTAATACCTTTTTACTACTTTTAATGAATCCATACCCTTTTCATCTATTCAAACTTAAATCAATCATATAAGCAAGTTACAGTAAATCAACATGCAAAGATAAAACACTCAAGATCAACACATGACACAATGATTTACGTGGAAACCCAATTTGGGAAAAACCACCAGTAACATGCTACTTGATTCTCACTCTTTTGAAGTGATGCCCTGTTAAAAGCCTACCTTGTTAAAGGCTTACAACACACTGTTAAATGTGACCTTGTTAGAGGATTTCACCAAACTGTTAGGAATGGGCCTGGTTAAAGGTCTTTAGAACATTCACTTGGAATGTCACCCTGTTAAAGGATTTTTCTAATGGTTGTTAAACTAACCTAAGTCCATAGGATTTAGAATTACAATTACAATTGCTAGAAAGTAACAATAATGGTCTTTTGATCTGATATAACTTACAACATGCTTTGCAAATTTTAGATCACACTTTCAGTTCAATCCTTATGCTTGGCTTTAATCTCTTTAGCTCTGACGTCTTCTCTTTCTCTCAAGCTTCGTCTCCTTGAGTCTTCTAACTCATTCTATCAATGCAATCACCTTTGTGGTCATCTATACAAATAGAATTTTTGCGCTATCTTCTCCTAGGCACATTCTTCAACATTTCATGCTTTTATGCTTGACCACTGTCTCCTTTCCTTCTATCCCCTCTCGCTCTCTCCTCTTTTTTTTTACCTTATGTCTTCTTATATAGAAGTTTGATTTTCCTTTACCGCTCAATTCTCCCTCTTCAATTTTAGGGTTTCAAAATTGATTAGGTAGGATACAATGTATCTACCCCATATCTTGTTTTCTTCTTGAAAATTTGCCAGTTGTATCTTAAAAATGTTCTACATGGTGTTCTGTGCCACCAACTCATCATTCTTATCTTCCTTTTAATTCACAAATTTCTAGATAACAACCTTGTCAGCTTAGATTCTAGCGAATCTTCAATTTCCTAAATAATGCAGCAACTTGGCATTATTGAGTTACTGGTGCTCGGCACCTCTGTGTTACTCGGCACCTATACTAGCTCGGCACTTGAACTTGCTTGGCACTTGAACTTGCTTGGCACTTGATTCTACTTAGCACTTGAACTTGCTCGGCACTTGATTCTACTCAGCACCACTCGGCATCTGAAGTTTATTCAGTATTAACTAGAACTTTCTCGGCTCCTTCTCTCTAATGAACTTAGTTTGAGCTTTACAAAAGACTTAGTTAAAACCTTAAATCTTTGATATGTTTCAGTGTGCCCATTCTTTGTAGTATTTCATCAAATACATTCTTTCATCAATGGCTTAGCTGATCCTTGTACTTCATTCCAACATCATAACTTTAACCTTTCTCTAGGTATTTTAGTTACATCTTATTAATTGCCTCCACCTTGACAATCAACTATTTGATAGTATTTGGATCACTAAAGAAATTGTCATCCCCGCAAGTAGCAAGTTTGACATCAATGACAAAACAATGATTGAGGACATTCTTTACTAGTTCCATATTTTATTCCAACAATCTCCCTCAACTTTTCTTATAATTATTTCAATCATTTCCAACAATAGCAAGCTTGGTCGACGCCAAACCTTATAGTGTTCCTCAATGAATTGGTACACTAGTTCCCAACTTTTGAACCATTTGTCATGGCATCATTTTTTTAGTACCGTTAGCTCTAGATGGGTGGGTGAACCCTAATGACACCACTATTTTGACTACAGAGAGCCTAGAATGTTTGTGAACACCCTGAATCAAAGCATCTCCAAGGTGCCCTAAACACATTTATATTGCAATATTTTGATGCTTGTAAATCAAAAATCATGAGGCCCATTGAAGAACCGTAAGATACTAAAGGACCATGGTGTCAATGGCCATAATAGCCTCTCCCATTTTTGGGAGATTCAATTTTGTTTGAATTTTGCACAGTGATCTTGGTCAATGCCAAACCTCACAGTGTTCCTCAATGAATTGGTGCACTAGTGCATAACTTTTGAAGTGCTCCTTGAGGAATCATTTCATCAGTGCCATTAGCTCTAGATGGCCGGGTGAACCTTGGTGACACCACTATTTCAACCATGAAAACCCTATAACATTCGTGATCATCCCAAACCAGAGCATCTCCAAGGTGCCCTAAGCACATTTGGGATAGAATCTTTTGATGCTTGTAACTCAAAATTCATGAGCCTATTGAAGAATTTTTAGATGCTAAAAGATCATGATATTAATGCCTACAATAACCTCTCTCAAGTTTGGGAGATTCAATTTTATTTGAAATTGGCACAATGATGTCGGTTGATGCCAAATTTTATAGTGTTCATTAGTGAATTGGTGCACCAGTGCAAAAATTTCAAACCATTTATTATGACATCATTTCGTCAGTTCCATTAGCTCTAGATGGCATGGTGAACCCTAGTGATACCAATAATTGACCACAAAGAGCCTAGAATGGTCACAAGAACCTCGAGTTGGAGTGTCTGCAATGTGCCCTAAGCACATTTGGGTTGTGATCTTTTGATTCTTGTAACTTAGAACTCATGAGGCCTATCAAAGAACTATTAGATGCTAAAGGATCATGATATCAATGCCCAAAATAACTTCTCTCAGTTCTACAAGATTCAATTTGGTGTAAAATTGGCACATCGATCTTAATCAATGCCAAACCTCACAGTGTTTCTCAGTGACTTGGTGCACAACATTCAAATCGTTCATTGTGGCATCATTTTTTCAATGTTGCTAGCTTTGGATGTCTAGGTGAACCATAGTGACACCACTTTTTTGACAATGGAGAGCCTAGAACATTTGCAAGAACCCTAAATTGGAGTGTCTCCAAGGTGCCTATTGTGGTTTCACAATGCACGCCCCATTTCTCCTAGAAATGGGGACCCCCTAGTAATTTTTTTTTACCCCAAAACCCTAGTCCAAGGCCTAGGTCATTTTGGAACTCTTCACAAGTTTGGGTTCAAGCCTTAGTCTATGACTGAGAAAGTTATGAGAAAGTTGTTTTGACAATAACTTACAAGTTTAAGTGATTGTATGATCTAATGGATGCATGCATGATGAATATGTTTTATGGATATGGGTTCACTAAGCTATGAAAATTTTTATTTGTACATCTGGACCTTGGATAACTAATTCACCTCCCCTCTCAGTTATTCCAAAGAATTCCAACAATTGGTATTAGAGCCATCTACTTAAGAGGACTAGTTTAAAGGTACTAGAAGAAAAAGATCAAGATTTCAAAAAGAGTGGTACCCAAGCTTAATAGAGATAACTTTCCTACATTGCAAAGTCTAATGAAGCTACACCTAGTAGGTCTTGGAGATCATGCACAATCTACCCTCATTATAGAGCATGTCAATCCTACTAGAGCGCTAACTGTTGAAGATCTAAAAAAGAAGAAAGAACACAACCATGCAATGTTGGAGATTGCCTCTACTCTAAGCTATGCCAAGTTTGATGATATCAAGGGTCATGATAGTGCAAAGAAAATGTGGGATGCTCTTCAAACCATTTATGGAGGAGACACAAATGTTCTAAGAGCCAAACCAGAAAGTCTTAGAGGTAAGTTTTATGAGATGTTAATGCAATAAGAGGAGCTACTAGTAAGATAGATGATGAGACTATACCAAGAAAAGTTTTGAGAACACTATTGTGCATCTATGCTATTAGAGTTTCTACAATACAAGAATTGAGATGTATACCAGGTTCAAATCTAACTCTTGAAGGTCTAGTAGGTAGGCTCATTGCTTTTGAGCTACCTAATTTTGATAACTTCAAATCTGACAATGTTGAATCTGCTTTCAAAGCTAAGCTCTCATTGAAGGAACCTAATGAGAAGAAGAAGAAAAAGGTAAAATATGTTTCTAGTGATAGTGATACAGATGAGGAGGATGTAGAACAACTTGAAGCACTACTAGTAAGGAGATTTCACAAAGGTAAAGGAAAATTCAAAGTTAAGTTACCTATCATGTGTTTTAATTGCAACGAGATTGGTCATATTGATGCTAGATGTCTAGAGAAGAAGAATTGCAGAGGTGGGGACAAGTACAAAAGTAGAAGATATGAAGAAAAAAATATCACAAAGAGAAAGGCAAGAAGTCTTGCTACATTGCTAAAGAGGAAACTAAAGATTGTAATGTCTCCACCATTAGGGTTACATTAGAATATCTAATAACTTTAAAAAGGTCGATATGATCACAATAAATCTAATTAAGTAGCTTGTATCCTTAAGAAGTAATTAATATTTAAGACAAATGTTCTCCACCAAGTTTATCTTGGATCATGTTATGACACTCATAATAAATGCCCTCCACCAAGTTTACACTTGGATCATTTTATGATATTCTTGAAGAATGTCCTCCACCAAGTTTACACTTGGATCATTTTATGACATTCCCAATGAATTCCCTCCACCAAGTTTACACTTGGATTAAACTTGGATCATTTTATGAAATTCACAATGAATGCCCTCCACCAAGTTTACACTTGGATCATTTTATGACATTCTCAAAAGATGCCCTCCACCAAGTTTACACTTGGATCATTTTATGAAATTCATAATGAATGCCCTCCACTAGGTTATTGTTAGAATTATTTAGAATAACTGAGAGGAGGGGGGGGGGGGGGGGGTGGGGTGGGGTGGGGTGGGTGAATCGGTTTTCCAAGGTCCAATGATGTCCAATACAACTTTTTCTTCTAATTCTTAATGGCACATAACTGAAATTATCGTGCATGCTATAAAACAATCATGAAAAGTAAACATGCATCACACCATAACACTAAGAATTTTGATGACCAAGAAACCCTCCAGGAAAAAGAAGATAAAATTGGGGTGGGGATGATACCCACTGAATAACTGCACAATTGATTTCAACCACTTCTGATGGTTTTCCCTGTTAATGGCTTGCCCTATTAAAGGCTACAACACATTGTTAAATGTGACCCTGTTAAAGGATTTCTACACCCTGTTAGGAGTGTGCTTTGTTAGTGGACTTAAGAACATTCAACTTGGAATGTCACCCTATTAAAGGATTTACATAGAGCTATTAGGCTCACCCAAGTCCATGGGATTTACAGTCACCTTCTCAAAAGAATCTTTCATCCCTCTCTAAGGATCTCCTATCCTCCTCCTAAGGATCTCTTATCCTTCTCCTAAGGATCTCTTTATCCTTTTCCTAAGGATCTCTTAATCCTTCTCCTGGGGATCTCTTTATCCTTTTCTTGGGGCTTATCCACCTAGTTGTTAAGCTAACCTAGCAATGTAGGGTTTCAATGTCTAATACAATGGTAAGAAAGTATTAGAAGGATTTTGACTTGATACAAATTGCAACTTCAACTTCGCAGATTTCAGATCACTCTTCAATCCTTTTCTTTTCTTGGCTTTCCTCCCTTGCAGTGTTGACAGCTTGTTCACCCTTCAAAATCTATCTCCTTAAGTTCTTCCACTCGTTATGCCAATGCACTCCATGGTCATTTGATCAAATCAAAGTCTTGATGCCCTGTTCTTACTCCTCTTGGCCTCTTCGCATGACCACACTTAAGACCAATTCCCTCTCATGCATGTGCATTTGATCTGTGAATGTAACTCCTTATAAAGAAGTTTTGTTCTTCATTTCCTACTCAAATCTTAATTTGATCTTGAGAAAATGGTATTGTTTTCCCTCCACATTGTTTCTTCTAGAGACTTCATGATAAGTCCATTAACATTCATCTTGAATTGGTTTGCATGGTTTACATAAAAATCTGTGACATCTACTCATCATCCTTATCATTCAACTAATTCACAAAATTTGATGTAACAAACTTATCACTGCTGATCTGGATAATCTTTGACTTAAAAAATAATGCAACAACTCAACATCATTGATTTACTAATGCTCAGCACCTGAAGAAATTTTGTGTTACTCGACACCTGATCTTCACTTGGCACCTGAAGATCACTCGACACTTTAAGGTTTCTCGGCACCTGAAGATCACTCGACACCTGAAGGCTACTTAGCACCTGAAGATCACTCGGCACACACTAAGTTGAACTTGCTCAGCTTCAACTGAAAATCTGTTCAGCACTAACTAGCTAGCTCGACTCTCTCCAATGAACTTAGTTAATCCTTACATCTTTGATGTGTCTTAGTGTGTCCATCCTCTATGTCTTAGAGTATGTCATCAATACACTATTTCATCAATGGCTTAACTGATACTTATACTTCATTACAACATCATAACTTCAACCTTTCTTTAGGTACTCTAGTTAAATCTTATTGATTGCCACCTCCTTATCAATCAACCAATTGATAGTATTTGGATCACTAAAGAAATTGTCATTCCTGCAAGTAGCAAGTTTGACATCAATGAAAAAAAAATGATTTAAAACATTCTTTACCAGTTCCATCATTCTTCATTCATGATCTTTTCAATCATTTCCAATAGTTATACCTGGATCATTCTCCACCAAACTATGTTTGGATCGTAACATGATGTTCATAATGAACGTTCTCTACCATGCTATGCTTGGATCATCATGTATTTAGTTTATTATACAATTTATAAGAAAGATAATTATTTAATTAATTTATCATTGATCATATATATATATAATGTTATTAAACATCAAAATAGAAAGGAAGATTCATTAAATTGATGATAATACCTTAGAGCTTATTATGGGGCTCGATAATCTTCCAACCCTAGCCACTTACACTATATTACTTTTATTAGAATCCAATAATTTTTAAATAGTGTGGACCAACCTTCTCCACATCAACGGTCTAGTTGAAGGACTTTTCCTATGCTTGATATTGGTGCCCATGTTTCTTTTTCCATGAGGTCCAATGACTCGTATTCACTCATCACATTGGTGATCTTTCCCAATGCACTTGGACTATGCAAGGACATGCTGACAGTATGTACGATCCATGTGATTGTTCCTCTCTTCACTATTTTCACCCAAATTTGCATGTTGGACCACTTGTTGTATGTTATCACCTTTCCTTTCTTTGGTGATTTGAATGACTCTGTCACTTCCCCAATATGGTGGACACTTGTACTACTTTTGATATTTGGCATTGACTCCAACTATCACTGTCAGATATGTTCCCTTGTGACTCATTTCTCTATTCTCTTTTTTATATCCCCCCTTCACCTCTTATATGCTAATATTTATATTGTTAAATTCCACCAGTAGTGGGTCACGACCCTTGGCCTCATTAGTATAACTATATCTATTTATTATTATTAGTCATGTGTTTTATATAAGTAGGGGTGAAAATTATTATGTTATTATTAATGTAGTATTAGGATCAAAACCAATATGAATATTAGTTTTATTTGGGGTTATATATGAATTAGGAAAAATTATAATATTATTTATTTGAGTTTTCATAACATAGTGACATTAGACTTATTGATATATTTAAATGAGATTACTTATCATTATAATTAAATATAAATAAATAAATAATATATTAAGGATAAGATATTATATATTAATTTAATAAATATGTTTATACAATAATTTGGGTTCATGACAAAGATGGATCTGATGATCATGATGATGAAGTGGTGTATATTGCAATGAAGGATGAATCTGATGAGGATGAGGCAATTGCACTAGTATACTATGTGAACAAGAATGATAGATGGATCATTGATAGTGGGTGTTCACATCATATGACTGGACATAAAAGTAAGTTCATTACCTTGAATTATTATGATGGAAATAGTGTAAGGTTCAGTAATGATGCACCTTGTCTGATAAAAGGAAAAGGGTTCTATCAAATTCACATAAAAGATTTTATGTGACAATGCTTATTATGTTGAAGGACTTAACTATAATTTTTTGAGTGTGTCACAACTAAATAGTTCAATTGTAAGGTTGAGTTTGAGAAAAAGATTACTAAGATATATAATATTGATGGAAAACCAATGGGAAAAGGTGATCAAACTAGAGGTAATCTATTCTACCTTGATATGGATGATGCTACTTGTTTAGTTGTAGAATTTGATGATGTGTGGCTAGGACACAAGAGGTTATGTCATGTCAATTTTGATAACTTGGTTAGCATCAGTAACATGAGAAGAGTAAGAGGTTTTCTTAAGTTGAAGAAACGTGACAGTATAATTTACAAACAATGTCTGTTAGGTAAAATGACAAAGTCAAGTTTTAAGAGTAAGACTCATACCTCTAAAGGAATATTGGAGATTGTTCATACTAACTTGTGTGGACCAATTGATATGTAAAACTACAAAGGTGATAATTATATTATGCTATTTTTTGATGACTATTCTAGGATGATGACAGTTATATTTCTAAAATAGAAATCTGATGCTTTCCAATTGTTTAAGTGGTACTTAGCAAGAGTTGAGAAGGAAACAAGTAAAAGTCTGAAATGTTTGAGATCTGATAGAGGAGGAGAATTTACACCAAATGAGTTTGAGATGTTTTTTAATGATAGAGGAATCAAAAGATAGACATTTGTCCCTAAAACCCCTCCACAAAATAGAATTGTTGAAAGGATGAATATATCTATGATGGACTATGCTAGGACACTCGTGATGGAGAAGAATGTTGCTTTGAAATACTAGAGAGAGGCTATAAGTACAATTGTCCATACCTTGAACTGTGTGCAAGCCAAGAAAGGTAATTATTTAAGACCTTTTGAACTATTGTATGGATACTCACCCAATGTAAAATATTTTAAGGTATTTGGAAGAAAGTGTTATACTCTCAAAGATTTTAGGAATGGTAAACTAGATGCAAAAAGTGAAGAAGTTATAATCCTTGGCTATTCCACAAAAAGTAAAGCTTATAAGTGTTTAAATATTAACACTAAAAAGGTCGTGGAAAGTGCAAATGTCAAATTTGATGAATATATAGAAGTACATGAGGTTGAACCTATGAAAAAAAATAGAGGAATACAAATATTTTGTATAATTTTATGAAGGTATTCCTATGAATGAAGATGTTGTAAATTAGGTTGCAAATCAACAACAAATTTTAGTGACTATCGAGTCACATACTATGAATGTCGAGTTACATTTAGGAACCAAGCTACATTCAGGTGCTGAGTTACAGAATGAAGTTGAGGCACATTCTAATTTTGAGATTAGTGTACATGAAAGAGTTGTTGAACTACCTGATAGAGATGTACATAGTGATTCAAAAGTTGAGAGACTGAATGAGGAAAACAAAGCAAAACCAAGATTGTCAAAGTATGTCAAGAGACATCACCCTATATCACAAATTACTAGAGATAAAGATGCAAGACCAATGACAAGGAACAAGTTGAGAAATGATACATGTTTTCTTAGCATCCATTAACCTAAAATGGTGAAAGATGCTTTAGAAGATGTGGACTAGAGTAAATCCATGAAATAAGAGATTGAATAGATTGAGAAAAATAAGACATGGTCTCTAGTTCCTAAACCAGAAGATAAAAATGTGATCGACACCAAGTGGGTGTACAGAAATAAGTTAAATGAAAATGGTGAAGTCACAAGGAAAAAGGAAAGATTAATTTGCAAAGGATATGCACAAGAAGAAGGGATAGACTGTGGAGAAACATTCACTCATGTTGCAAGATTGGAAGGAGTAAGAACTCTGCTTGCTTACTCTACATACAAAGGTTTCAAATTTTATCAAATGGATGTTAAATCTACATTTCTAAATGGCATATTGGAAGAAGAGGTTTATATAGAACAGCCAAAAGGATTTGTTGATGCTAACTAAAAAAACATGGTATGTAGACTACACAAAGCTTTATATGGTTTGAAGCAAGCACAAAGAGCATGGTATGATAGGCTTCAAAATTATCTTGTGAAGATTGGATTCGAGGGTACTAATGATAACAACAATCTATACTTGAAGACAGAAAAAGGAAAAGGTATTTTACTATCTGAAATTTTTGTTGATGATATCATATTTGGAGGTCAAGATACTTTATGTAAAACTTTTGCAAATGAAATGAAGAAAGAATTTGATATGTCTATGTTTGGAGAGATCAAATTCTTTGTGGGTTTGCAAGTACATCAGATGAAATATGGTGTATACATCACTCAGTCAAAATATGTAAAGGAGATACTGAAAACTTTTGGATTGGAAGATTCCAAGACAATAAGCACACCTATGGTGACAAGACATAAATTGTTTAAGAATGATGATTTAACTGACGTGAATCAAACATTGCATAGGTCCATGATTAGAAAATTACAATATGTAGTACATAGCAGACCTAATATTACATTATCTATTAGGATAGTTGTAAGATTCTCTGCTAATTCTAGGGAGAATTATTTGATGGTTGTGAAGAGAATAGTGAGATATTCGAAAGGAACAAAAGACTATGGTCTATACTACTAGAAAAATTAGGAGACTACATTGATACTGATTGGGCTAGAAATATTAATGAAAGAAAGAGCACTAGTGGAGGAGCATTTTTCTTAGGAAAAAGGTTGGTTACATGGACTAGCAAGAACAAAACTACATATCTCAATCTACTGTTGAAGCTAAATATGTTGTTGTTGCAGTAAATTGTACAAACATTGTATGGATCAAACAACTACTCAAAGGTATGAAGGAGGAAATCATTGAACTTGTGATACTTTATTGTGATAGTAAAAGTTCTATAAATATATCAAAGAATCATGTGATACATACAAAGACTAAGAACATTACAATCAAGTATCATTACTTCAGAGAAGTAGTTCAAGATAAAGAGGTGAAGATGGAATATGTTAACACAAAAGAGAAAATAGTTGATATCTTCACAAAAGAATTACCTAAGGATGCTCATGAGCATCTAAGAGGTAAAGTAGGGGTGATACCCCTATCCAACACTATTTAAGAAGCATGAGAAGTGCCCTACATCAAACGAGATGATTAGCATATGTTATACATTGATGTGATAGATTTTACTTTAGGAGCTTCCTAAAGTATTCAAAGTGATAGAGTTGCAAATCAATCACAAGCTAGGTGATAGAGGGAAAAACTAAAAATGTTCAAATCTATATATTAAGATGACAAGTCTTTGGCATTGTTGTCAAAGAGGGAGAAAGATAAAGAAAGAGAGAAATAAAGGGAGGAATCTAACAATCTAGAGAAGGAGATTATAGAAGATACAGATAGAAGAAACATGGAATATCTACTCAGAGGGAGATAGTGCTAAGGGAGATATAAGAAGTGATCAAGAGGGAGTCATAAGGATGAGTTGATTGTCTGTTGATCCGAAAAGAATTTTGTAACCTATTTAGAAGATGCAAGTTGCTAATAGAGGGAGAGATTTCAATACAAGGAATTATTTTCTTTTTGGTGTTATTGTTGGTTGTATTGGCTAAGTTTGGTTTTTCATTAATGCCAAAGAGGGAGATTGTTGAAAATAGATTGATATAAGTATGAGAATGTGTTTCGATCATTATTTTTTCACTAATGTCAAGGCTACTACTTGTTGGTAAGACAATTACTTTAGATAATTTGAGTACTATCATTTGTTTGATTGATGAAGAGGATTTGATCAAATGAGTTAACAATAGAACCTAGAGGAAAGGTTGAGTTATGGTATGAAAAAGAAGTACAAGGATCAAGTAAGACAGTGATGTTATAGTGCATTGATTATATACTTAAGGTTGCAAAGGATGGATACACTAATTAAGTTCAGAAGAACAAGTAAAATGAATTGAGTTTTCCAAGCTTAATAATCTATGTAGTAGGTGCCAAGTAAAGTTAGTGTAAGTCGAGCAAAAAATTAGTTGGATCTAAGCAAAGTCAAATTTTGGTGTATGCCAAGTGATACAGCGTAAATTGAGTAAAGTTTAGTTGATGTTGAGCACCAGTAAAATTTAGTTCATGCCTAGTGATTTGTTAGTGGATGTTAAGCAACACACTATGTGTCAAGCATTAGAAGCAAGTTAATGCCAAGTGTCAGTATTATCAAAAAGATCATGAATTTGATGAATCTAAGATGACAAGTTTGATTTCTTGGATTGTGTCAACCACGTGGAAGATAAGCTTGATGAGCTGGTGACACAAAATTCAAGATAATTAATTTTGTGACAAATTCAAAGAGGATTAAAGGAGAAGTTTCTAGAAGGGAATAAAAAGAAAAGATGGGTAGATTCATTGAATCCTACCTAATCCTACATAACTTTAAAATGGACAATAGAGGCTGAATGACAAAAGAACTTAATTTTCTATTTATAGAGATGGTTGGTTAGAAGCAAAGGTTGTCATGTGTGAGAACCTAAGGAAGACAAGGAGTCTAAGGTATTGCAAGATGTTAATTCTTGGCCCTATGTGGTGTATCCTTAGTGGTCAAGGAGAAGATCTCAGAGAAGAGTGTGGAATATAGTGCGGTGAATGTTGGTTTCATATATGCAATCATCTAGTTCATAATGGGTGATTATGCCAAAAGGATGTCAGTGGAAGCAACAACCAAAATCATAGAGATAAGCACTTACTACAACTAGTTTAAGACATTCACATACCTCAAGGTCATAGGAACACAAGTGAACCCAATGAAACTCCTAAGATATCCATTGGATAGGCTCATTCTACTAGAGATTGCCAAGAAACTCACATCTGCAGAGGAAATAACACAAAAAGACATGGTTGTGGTCAATAACCATTGGTGTTTTCAAGGTCAAACAAAAACAAGACATCATGATCTTCAATTTAGAATGGGATCAATATCCTTAGAAGAGTACAATTTCCCTCACCCATACTTTAGCAATATTGGGATGGTGCAACATCTGGCAGGGAAGCAATTTGTGCATGAAGGGAAGCAGTTTGTGCATGAAGATGCATTGTAAGACCATTGGATGAATGTAGTAGATGACTATGATATCCACATAAGGGATCATTATAGGATGACTATATATTTGGTAGAAAAGACACTCAAGATGAAGATCCCACTGAAGGCTATTGAGAAAGACACAAAATACATCTTGGATGCTCTATACAATAGGGACAATATTTATGATAGGCCTATTATGAATGAAAAGATAAGAAGGGATGAAAATGTAGATATTAATCACTGAGCCAAGAATATAATTTAGTTAACATAGGAATAGATCAAGAAACCTTTCAAACTTGATCCAATACCTCAAAATGTTACTCTTCAAGCCACAACATGTTTGATGATGGGTAAAGGTGCAAAAGTCACAGTACCAACCTTCCCTACTCAATCCCTATTAGGTCAAAAATTGTATATCAACACAAGAGGAAGGTTGATTACTTTAGGGAAGATAAGGGAAAGAATAAAAGGAGGAGAGTGTTTAGCAAAGAATAAGTTGGGCCTAAAGTTCAAGAGCCTGAACCATAGGAGCTTGAATAGGAAATTGACCAAGAATTGCAAGCACCCTCACAAGAAGAACATGCACAATAAGAATAGGTGTAGGGTGAATAGGTACAAGAAGAGGAATAATAGAGGGTGCCACCAGTAGGTACAAAGGAAGAAGCCTCCCCCTTAGCTCTTAAAAAGGCCAAGATTCAACCCATTATGACGGGGACACGAAGGAGAAGATTAAAGAAGAAAAGCACTCCACCCCTACAGGTGCATGAGACAATTCCTAAAGCTAAAGAAGAAGAAGAGGATGAATAGATTGAATATGTTCCCTTTAGTCAAAGGACTCGCTCAGCTAGGGCCCTAAAAGAGGAAAGAAGAAGAAGTTCAACCTTGACCTATCTATCTACTCAAAAGGAGCCTATTCATGTTTCGACATTAGAAGATGGAAAAAAACAATGGATAGATGCAATGGAGGGGTAAGGGACAAATTTCTTTGACCTCTTTGATTTTGAATTCATGCCATTTGGCACTGAGATGGTGGGTTAGAAGATAAGAGATACCCCCAAAAGTGAATCCCTAGGAGATGACTGGAGTCAAATGCTACCTCTACCTCAAGGAGCTTTGGTATACCACCACCATCATCTCAAGATTTTTCATTCTTAGCTAAAGAATAAAAAAACTACTTCTTCTTGCTACAAAATTAGAAGAACAAGCAATAGAGGAAGTAGAGCCCTAACAATTGCATGTCGATAGAGTATCAAAGGAGGGGAAAATACTTGAGGAGCCTCAACAAACTCCTCACAATACAGAGGCTAGGAGCTTAGCCCAAGAAGATACATAGACTCGAACTATTGATCTATATCAAAAGGAGAAGATAGATAAGGGGAAGGGGCTTGCAGTAGGAACTGCCTCTTCAGTCAAATACATGTCTCTGATGGGCACCACACTAACATGGCTAAAGAGGGAGGTTTCTTTTTGTTAAAATAAGTAGTTGGACCAAACTATAGATTCTCAAATGAGAGAGCTAATTAAAGCTATCAAGAATCCTAAGGTACCTACGGGTGATGCATGACAATTGGCCTTCATTATGAAGAATCAAGATCTGGACTTACTTGCAGACATAGCTATCCATCCTCCACATGTAGATATCAAGGAACCAAATCCTCAGGATTACCAAATCAAGGAGGTCATGTTATCAAGGCCCATGGTAGATGCCACAAAGGTAATGACCACTACAAGCATGAAGGAGGTGTTCAGGTGCATGGACTGAGATGAGTCTGAGATGTTTATGCTGAGGAAATAGAATGAGTTTCTAAGAGGCTATTTACATGGAGTTTTGGGCCTAATAGACTTGGATCATCTAGAGATCACTCTTGTTGTGGCACTAGAGAGAAGAGAAAAGGATATTGTCTAGGTGGAATCATTTTTGGGAGCATGTCAACAATTACGTGATAATTTTAAGAAAAAAGGTGTATAGACAATAGAGGGAAATTTGAACCTGTTACACCATGTTCAATTGAGCATGGATAAGTTGGTGTCCATAGTGAACCAAGATTTTGGGTTGATGGATGAGGTACATACCTGGAAAAAAGACCTTCCAACTTTGACATCAATAAAAGGTCAAAGGTATGTACACTCATGGAAGTATATACTGCAAAGGAGATGGACAAGTTCAATGATTGGATAGAGAAAATATCTGTCAAGAATAAAGTAATGTAGGAACTACATGAGGATATATAGAGATTAAGGGATCAAACTCAAGAATAGATTTTGGAAGCAGAGAGGTATTACAATGCTACCAACATTGACATTTCTGAAAGTGAGTTGAAAACCAAGCTCAATTGAGTGTAATTAGTAGTTCAACAACTTAGAAGAACTTTTGAGGATGCTTTACCAGATGAAGATATCAGGAAAGAATTTAAGACTAAAGAGGTATTGGTGGAACTGGACACTAAACTTGAGGATTTTGTTGAAACTCATATAGAGGTTAGAAATTAGGAACAAACAGTGAATAATAATTATGGGGCTTTGGATTTTTTTGAGGTTGCCCAAGTAACAAATATTATAGATAAATTCGAGAATAAGCATCTAGACATTACTTTGGGATAAAGAAGGAAAAAACCTAGATGCTGGTAATTCAATTTTGACACTTGGGGAAAATTTTGGATTTTTGGAACTTGTCATAAAGGTGCCCAAGTGGGCTATTTTTAGAGGTGCGCCATCAATTTTGAAGAATTAGTAGTACATTGATAGTTAGCTGTTAGTTTCTATTTTTAGAGCATTCCATGCACTAGAAACACATTTTAATGATAGTTCAACTCCTAGAAACATTTAGAGAAGGCCAAGCTTCTATTTTTAGAGCTTCCAATGACTCTTAGATCTATTTGCAACTTCTTTCTTTTTATCTACTTCTTCTTTCGTTGTTTTAAGTCATGTAAAGGCTCATGCATTCATTAATGGATATAAAAGGGTGGCGACCTACTTAGCAACATTTAGAGAGCTAGCTTGTATATAACTAGATTAGTTTTATTAGTTATTAGCATGAGTTGCATTTTAAGAACTCTCTCTCCTAGCACAAAGGGGGGATATGATTTCATATAAATATATGGATGTAATGTGTGCATTAGACCATTATTTTGATGCAATAATATATGCTATTGGTAGAGTGTGTTATTTTTGTGAATGCATGTTCATGAATAATAATGGACCCAATGGCTTTATTTTATTGTTATGATTGTGTGATCTTTTAGTTCTGGTGTTTTCCTCATGTTAATAAATTGTACTGATGTATCGAGTTGGAGAAAAGATCACCTATTATTCCTACATAGCATCTTATTTCACATGAGCTCACTTTTCATGGCTATGTAATTTGATGAGCAGTGAAACATCTTTTAGTTATTTTTGAGTACCCATTGATGATTGTATCAGCGAAATTGAGGAAGTGCTGCTCCTATTTTCATTTCTTTCTATTGGTCATTTTTGCCTTCTCACCAAAATTGCCATATTTTGAATTCAAATATAGTAGTGTTCACATGTTTAAAAATTCAAATCAAATAGGGTGCAAAAATACCTTATGCTAAGACCTTAGGTTATATTCCAATTGCTAAGTAACTATGTGCTTTAATCTTCCACAGGCCTACATCTCCCCCATCGTTAGATCTTTTTGTGTTCCACAACTATCGCTTTGTCACCTTGTAGAAATGCTTGTTCTTTATTTCATGTGACAAAGTGACATCACAATGAGTGTATGTGTGGGTCCAAGTAAAGTTTGATGGCCCACAATGTGACAAGGTGGATAAATATTTAGATGAGTTGGTGAAAGGCAACATTTCCATTTGTTAGATCCTGACATGAATTGGTGTGTTCTTAGAGCCGACAGATGGGTTATGATCAAGTGGTTGTCATTTTTTTGCTAGCAGAAGTTGCACAAAAGGTACCTATAGCAACAAAGTGAGGAGATGATGCATGTCCAAGTGAGCCCTGGGACATAAGTGAAAGAGGGTGCACATGCTAATTTGAGCTATGATGCTATGATGAATAGTCTGTTCAAAGATCTTAGAGACAATTCATGTAGGTCATGATCTTATGATACATGGTTTATCATATAGTCATAGAGCTATCTTTATGGGCTTGCGATGCCATGATACAAAGGATTTTTCCAACAATTGTAAGATCGTACAAGCATATGGTCACTATAGATGATAAGGAAGGGTTATGACCTTATGAAACATGGTTATTTTAAGATCATAGGTACAACTACAGAGGTCCTCTAAAGGCATGAAGGCAATGCTTTGTCATAACATCATGGCAATCATATTATATAGGAAGACTTCAAGGATGAGCTGATGTTACGAGAAGCCAATGATCATAAGATCATAGGGGTTATCAAGAGTGTCCCCAACCATAAGATATGTTGATGATCGTAAGATTGTAGAACCTTAGGTTGACAATGATAAAGTTGTTTCAGTTGTCTAAGTTCGAAAAGAAAGGGGTTTTCAACTAATAGAATTATAGGAAAGGTATAGGATGAACATTGAATATTATTGACTTGCTAATACATCTAACTTGGCATACTAACAACAAAGATAAAACAACTCTTTAATGAAAGATCAAATTTTTGATCATTAGTAGATTTCTTTCAACATCCCCATGCTTAGTAAATGCAAAAGGAACATGTACTCATCACTTGGTTATCCATCTACCCAACTATGCATTGATTGGTGTTGTTTCTATCACTTCAAGGTTGCCTTTGCAAGTGTACCAAATGAAATATATTGTTAGGATCATCTTTATTGTTCTCTAAGCACTTAATGGTAGTGGTTGTGGAGTAACTTCAGATAGAAATATCTTAGTTATGGTTGAACTATAAAAGAAAAGTTGTAATTCTTTCTTAAGGTTGACTTTTCTTTGATTTTGTTGATATTGCTTTGCAAGTTCACTATAAGTTCCCTTTGAATTTGAATTGTATGACATTCTACCTTATCTCCTTCAACTATTGATGTATTGTGCAAGATGTATTTTCCTCTCATTAGTTCATTGTAGATATCTGCAATTCTGCATGATTGTGTCTCTTTGACCTATGAGTGATATGTAAGTGAATCTCATCTTCCTTGTGTTATTTATTTGGGTTCTTTGATATGCATGTGATTGTTAGATTTAAATAAGTCTAGATGTATATATCTTTTGGTTTCATGATGTTTCAAAAGTGCATGTATAGGTAGAGATTGGTTTGAACACTCTATTTTGGTACATTACCTCTTAGATCAAATAGATAGATTTTCTTTCTTGCATATCCTTCTCCCTTTTCCTCTCCAAGTGTAGTTAGGTGCACCTTGATAGTAAAGAAAGATGACCTTCTCTACAGACTCAACCTCATATTTCAAGTCCCATAGCTTGGAGGTTGTTTACATGTTTCACAAGGTTGTCCTTAGGTAAAAACTTTGGACAAGGCTGCAAACTTTTGTGACAACAGTTTTTGGCATGCTTGGTGGGACACTATGACAAGAAGATTTCAATTCTACTGGTTTCAAAAGAGAAGAATTTGAAGTTGCTGCTAAGAAGATAGTGTTTCTCTTAGTATTTCAAGCCTTCAAGAGGCTCATTTCTACAAAGCACTTGGTGACTCTATGCCCTTCATATATGGTTTCAAACCATAGTTGTTGTGATTCATGCAAAAAGTTGAAACAAGGACATCTTCTAGAGGTAATTTCCAATATCAAGAACTTTCATTTTCTAGTCCTAGAAGAAGGAGGACTAGAGTATCTCTACCACCAGTTAGGAGTATAGAGGAAATACATACCCCTGCAAGATCAATCTTCACTTCTCCTATTGTGAGATCTCAACCTAGAAAGCCATTAGCTCATTATTAATAGATCACTTGCTTATATGGCTAGAGCTCATGCTTTTTCCACCTTTAATGGTGGAAGTCCTCTTTTGTTAGCCCAAAGACATGACATACCAACAGCTGCACTTAAAAGTATACCTAGATTTACTAGTGAAACTTATATTTCCCCCTTAGAACATATTAAAGAGGTTGTGAATGTCTGCAATATCCATAGTATTATAGAAGATGATGTGGTTGTTAGACTCTTTGCTTCATCTTTAAAAGGGAAAGCCCTACAATGGTATAGAGGCTTATCACATGGTTCTATAATGGATTGGGATGGACTAGGAGCAAGATTATGTAAAAATTTTGAGGACAATAGTGACTACTTGTCACTTTTGGAATAGCTAACTACTATAAAAGAGCCCCCCATGAATGTATGAAATATTTCAACTGAAAATTCCAAAAGATATGGGATAGAATACCTACTTCAATGAAACCTACCCTTGGTAATGCCTTCTTGCAGCATTACCTAGAGCTTTTAACAATGATATTGCCATTACAATCCAAACTATGGGAGGAGATACCTTACCTGATGCTTATGAAATAGAAATAAGGGTAGAGAACATATTGATACAAGGAGGAAAGTTATCCCCAAGGCTTCCTGTGCCCTTCTTCCCTGATATCCCAAATCACCAACCAGCAATGGCCCCTATTCCCACAACTTCCACATCACAGCCCCTTGGTCTAGTCCCTCAAGCTTCCACATCTTCAAATGGAATGGATGAAATCAAAGAGATGATGTAGTCTATGATGTTGAACATAGATAAAAGATTGCAAGGTCAAGAAAAAAAATTAGAAGATAGCTTCTCTATGATCCAGAAGGTGAGAAAAAAAGTGGTGACTTTGGAGAGACAAAAAGCTCAAGGTAATAAGGCTCATCAATTGCAATATCAGACTTTGAAAAATGGTAGGCCTCCAAATAATAATTATGGGAATACTTCTTTTGATCAGTGTAGGTAGAATAGTGATGCTTCTACCTCAAATGCAAGTCAAAGTAGGGTCATAGTCCCTCAAAACAATATGGCTCAGGATCGAGATTTTTGTCCCTCTCGCAATTACTCCTATGGCTATTGCATGTGTCAAAAGGTTGAATCTTATTTGGGTCTGACCACTCAAGAGCCTACAATAGGAGAGCCATATAATGAAAGCCAACCCAATGATGCTTCACATGTGCAAAGATAGGGTGATTGCTCCTTCATGAATCATCAGCTGGGATAATATTGTAATGTAAACTAGGATTCAATTGCTCACAATACTAGGAGCAAAAGAAGAGCTATTAAAGATGCTACCCCTCCTCCTCCTAATCAATCTTCAACATAAAATGTAGTACCTCATGTACAAGTGTTGAATGACCAATCCAATGCCCCTCAACAACAAAGATATAATAATAGAAGAGGAGATTTGAATGACCCCCAAGTTATTTTAACTCAACCCCATACACATGCAGTTCCCAAGGCTTCCACCAAAGCACCTAATGCTTCATTCAGTGTGGTAGAGAAAATGAAGAAGAAAAATGTGAATATTTCTATGTGGGATGCTATTGCTACTATATCCATGCTAAGGAGGTTGTTGTAACAAGAATTGGAGAGTATTGAACCAAAGGATCAACCATCTAGCATGGAAAGTGCCACAAGTCTAGTATAACCATCAAGTGAGATAGAAAAAAATAAAAATATTAGACTTCCTAAATTTTATGTTTCTTTGATTATAGGGGACAAAATAGTCCATAATTGCATGATTGATTTAGGGGCTAGTAGTTTAGTGATGCCTGAGTGTGTTGTTGTTGCTTTAGAAATGAAATATGAGCCCATTGTTAAGGATGTATTATAGTTGGATGGTAGCACTGTCAAGACTATAGAGATCCTTAGGAATGTTTAAATGGCCCTACATGCATGCCGTGGTTGTACCATAACTCAAGATATATCAATTTCTATGGTCAAGCCACACTTTTCCATCTATCTTTCAAGAGACTATACTACACAAATAGATGGTTACATATCTTCTGATTGGTCATATATGTTTTTTAGAACAAGATATGGAACTAAGGCTTTAATTAGAGTAGAACCTCTAGCTCTCTATCATATTGATCCCTACAGCCCTAACCTCATCAATATGAATTGCACTATCTTAAAAATAAATGAGAACACCATAGCAAATGAGCCTGCCACTTCTCTAGTAGAGATACCTAATTTTCTCTTAGATGAATGGGTTAATGCATATCAATTTGATCCTATATCAAAAAACCTTGAGACAGGCCTCAACACATACTATGTGTTAGAAAAGGATTCTCTTGTCCCAAACCTTATGAAGACATAAGAAGATATAAGTATGATATGGAGTACGTATTTTGATGGATAGAGAGATAAGAATGGATTAGGGGTAGATGTGATGTTGATTTCTCCTGCACAAGTAAGGTATTACTTCTCCTTTAGGCTCCAATTCAATTGCACCAATAATGTGGCTGATTATGAATCCTTGATTCAAGGTCTTCTACGTGCTCAAAAAAGAGGAATCCAAGAATTAAGTGTATATGGAGATAGTGAGTTGGTTGTTAATTAGGTGAGAAGTTAGAATATCACTAAGAATGGTTTTCTCAAGTCTTATAAACATAGAGTATGGGATTTTCTTTAAAGTTTCAATGCATTTAATATTCAAAGCATCAATAGAAATGCTAAAAGACTTGTAGTAGTAGGTGCATCTTATGATGTGTCAAAAATCCCAGAGGTTGAAAATGGTAGTTAGACCTGCTATTCCTAACAACAACATAGATTGGAAAGTGTTTGAATCAGATGCACAAATTGTAAGTTTCTTACAGAAGGAGGCAGAATTCTTAGATAGAAATGAGTCAAGGTTGCATGGCTAGTATAGGGATTAGATCATCAATCTTGGTTCTAATAAATTTCCTAAGGGTCTCCTTACTTTAAAGAGCATCTTCAATCTTGATGATCAAACAAGAAACAAAAGCATGAACCTAGTTGTAGATAAAGATGATCATATATCATTCATGGTTGCTAATGGAATGTCCTTCAACATGGGAAATGTATGTTCTGAAATGAATCAAGAGAATTTCATTCATTTATGTCAAGAATTTAATGATATATTTGCTTGGACATATGATGATTTAAAGGGTTTTGACCCAAGTTTGTTTCAACATACCATAGATTTAATTGATAATTCAAAACTGTGAGACAAAAGAAAAGGTCAATGAATCCTAAGATTGAACCATTAATGAGGAAGGAGTTATCCAAGTTAATTGAAGCTAATATAATTTTCCCTATTAAGAACAAATAATGTGTAGCAAACGTTGTCCCTATCAGGAAAAAGAATGGAGAGATAAGACTGTGTAGACTTTAGGGACATTAACCAAGCTTCTTTTAAAGACCATCATTCCCTTCCTTCCATGGAGTAGATACTATCCAAGGTCAGTAGTTCAATGAGGTTCTCATTTCTTGATGGGTTCTCTGGTTACAATCAAGTGCTAGTCAAGGAGTTTGATGGATACAAGACTACGTTCACCACCAAATGGGGTACCTATGCTTATAGTAAAATGCCTTTTGGGCTAACAAATGTGGGTGCCACATTTCAAGAGGCAATGGAGATGGCTTTCAAAAACATGATTGAAAGGTTTTTTGGTCTACCTTGATGATATCGTAATGTATTCAAAGGATATAGTTGATCATTTTGGTCACCTCAGAGAAGTATTCATAAGGAATAGAGAGTTTGGGATATCTCTTAACCCAAATTATTAGGAGACATTGTATCAAAGGATGGTCTGACCATTGATCCAAAAAGAACTAAAGCCATACTTTCTCTCTCCCTTCCTAAACATAAGAAAGAGCTACAAAGTTTCCTTGGGAGAATAAATTTTGTGAGGAGATTTATCCCTAATCTAGCTACCATGGTGAAATCTCTTACAACCATGCTTAAGAAGAATATGGTATTTTCATGGACCAAGGAAGGGAAGGTAAGTTTTGAAGAGATCAAAGTAGCCATAGCCTCAACCCCTACTCTCATCAATCCAAATTTTGAAAGGGATTTCATTCTTTATACGTTAGGTGGTGAATCAAGCATTTATGTTGTCTTAAATGAATGATAAGAATGAAGAATATCCCATTTCCATCTTTAGTGAAGGGCTTAAGGAATATGAAGACAAATACAATTATGTAGAAAAGAAAGCCCTTATAGTCATAAGAGCTTTGAAGAAATTTTGACACTTTTTGTCTCATAACAAGATCCATTTGATAGTCCTCCATGCCAATGTGAAAGACTTCCTTTTGAGTAAAGATATTGGTAAGAAGAGATCTAGATGGATCACTCAGGTAATGGAGTATGATGTTTTACACTCAGATTACCAAATTGGTAAGGGGAAAAGGATTGTGCAAATAGATGATCTCATCTTAGGAATCAAATGAGGAAGTTTATATGGTATCGACCGAGCAACAAGAAGCAAGAAATGATAATCCAAGGAATTGGATGGATGACATGATGACCTTCTTGTAAGGCAATGGATCCCTTAAGGATTAGATAGAACTAAAAGGAGACATTATAGGTTGCACTCAATTCCTTATACCATATTTGGTGGTATCCTTTTTAGGAGATATTTCAATGGAGCCCTATTGAGATGCATTGATAGAAACCAAGCTAAAAGAATGATCAAAGAGCTTCATGATGGTCCTAATGGTGGCCAATTTTTAGCAAGGGAAATTGTAATGAAAATCATGAGAGATGGTTACTACTGGCCATCCTTGGTCGATGATTGTCATAAGTATGCAAGGAAGTGTCAAAAATGTGCTTTCATTTTAGGTAAGAAGGGGCTTGTAACTTTTCCTCTTCATCCTATTTAGTTAGATCAACCTTTTTCTCAATGAGGATTGGATTTCATAGGCCCTATCAATCCACCTTCTAGCTTTGGTTATAAATGGATCCTAGCACCTATGGATTACTTCACTAGATGGGCAGAGGTATTTGCATTGCAGGATGCCACAAAAGCTTTATTTTTTGAATTCCTTGATGAAATTGTGACCAAGTTTGGTGCCCCTTCAAATAATATTTTAGAGAATGCAAAATATTTTTTAGGAGCTTAGATTTGTGCATGGGTAGTTGATCATAATATCTACTTGAACACATCCTCAAACTACTATCCTTAGGGAAATGGATTGGCTGAGTCATCTAACAAGAACCTAATTAGGATTATGAAAAGGACTATAGAGGATAACCAAAGGTATTAGCATCAAAAGTTGAAGAGAACACTGTAGGCTAATAGAATAACACCTAAGAGGGAAATTGGAAATTCACCCTTTATATTGGTATATGGCAGGGAAGCCAGGCTTCCAATTTCATTAGAATTCCCATCTCTAGAACTGGCTCATCAGTTGGAGCTAATGGAAAGTGATGCCATGATAGTAGGAATGGAAGAGTTAATGGAGCTAGATGAGAAAAGGAAACAGGCCATGTAGACCCTAGAAACACATCAACAACAAATGAAAAAGAGATTTGATAGGAAGGCCAGGGTCAAAATCTTCATAGAGGGTGATCTGGTATTAAAATGAGATGCAGACAGGGAAAAACTAGGGAGGCACTCAAAATTTGATACATTATGGAGTGGTCCCTATGTGGTTGTTATTTTCAAATAGACCAATGTTTTTCAATTAAACATGCATGATGGTAAAATTCTACCCATTCCAGTTAATGGGGTTTATCTCAAAAAATGCTTCTTAGATAGAATAATTATTTCATGTATATAGTTAGGTTAGTTTCTTTCATGTGGTTCCTTTTTTCCAAGAAGTACATGAGCACATGTGTTTTTGCAGAGGTTGCAGAGGATTTTGATTCCTAGTTTCAATCACAAAGAGGCAGTTTTGAGGTTCCTAGGCTTGTTTCTATGATTTTAGAGTTTTACTGAGTGGATCTTCAGGATTTCTATGACTTTGTTACCCAATGGATGCACAGGCTACTAGTTTTATGCATAGTTGGCTTGCATTCCCCCTGAGTTGCCAAAATTATTGGTCATTTTTTCCTTCCCACCAAAATTGCCATATTTGAATTCAAACATAGTAACATTCACATGCTTAAAAATTCAAATAAAATGGGGCATACAAATACCTTATGCTAAGACCTTAGGTTATATTCCAATTCCCAAGTAAAAACGTGCGTTATTCTTCCAAGGGCCCACATCTTCCCCATCATCTAATCTTTTCGTGATCCATGGTCATCGCTTTGTCATGAGATTATGTGTGTCTAGGTGAGCCCAAGGGCATAAGAGAAAGAGGGTACACGTGCTACTTTGAGCTATAATTCTATGATGGGCAGTGTATTGAGAGATCTCAGAGACCATTCATGTAATTCATGATCTTATGATACATGGTTTATCATATAGTCATAGAGCTATGTTTATGGGCTTGTGACACTATGATACAAAGGATTTTTCCAATGATCATAAGATCATAGAAGCGTATTGTCATGACAGATGATAAGGAAAGGTTATGACCTTACAACACATGGTTATCATAAGATCCTAGTTGTAGTTGTAGAGGTCTTCCAAAGGCACAAAGCCAAGGCTTTGTCATGACATCGTGACAATCATAGTACTGTAAGAAGACTTCAAGGATGACCCAATGTTATGAGAAGTTGACAATCGTAAGATTTTAGGGATTATCAAGATTGTCCCTAGCCATAAGATAGGTTGATGATTATAAGATCATAAAACCTTAGGTTGACATGATAAATTTGTTTCAATTGTCTAAGCAAGAAAATAAAGGGGTTTTCAATCAATAGAATTAGAAGAAAGGTACATGATGAATGTTGAATATTATTAACTTGTTGATACATCTAACTTGGCATGCTGGCAGCGAAGATAAAACAACTCTTTGATGGTAGATCATATTTTTGATCATCTATAGATTGCTTTCAGCATCCCCATGCTTAGTAACTACAAAAATAATGTGTACTCATCGCCTGGTTATCCATCTACCCAACTATGCATTGATTGGTGTCATTTCTATCACTTGAGGGTTTACTCCAATCAGGGTTTTTAATAATTTTCATGCCTCTGCAAGTGTACTAAATCAAATCTATTGTTGGGATCATCTTGATTGCTCTCTAAGAACTTAATGGTAGTGGTTGTAGAGTAAATTTAGTTAGAAATATCTTAGTTATACTTGAACTATAAAAGAAAAGTTGTAATTCTTTTGTAAGGTTTACTTTTCTCTATTTTCTATGATATTGCTCGGCAAGTTCACTACAAATTCCCTTTGCCTTTGAACTGTATGGAATTTTTCCTTATCTCCTTCAGCCATTGATTTATTGTGTATGACCTATTTGCCTCTCATTAGTGTATTGTAGATATCTGCAATTTTGCATGACTGTATCTTTTTGACCTATGAATGATATGTAAGTGAATCTCATCTTCCTTATGTCATTTATTTGGGTTCTCTGATTTGCATGTGATTGTTAGATTAAAACAAGTCTAAATGTGTATATCTTTTGGTGTTATGATAGTGCAAAAGTGCATGTATGGGTAGAGATTGGTTTGAACACTCTATATTGGTGCATCACCTCTTAGATTAGAACAAATAGATTTTCTTTCTTGCATCTCCTTCTTCTTTTTCCTCTCCAAGTGTAGTTATATGCACCCTAATAGTAAAGGAAGCTGGCCTTCTCCAGAGACTCAACCTCATAGTTCAAGTCCCATAGCTTGGAGGTTATTTCCATGTTTCACAAGGTTGTCCTTATGTAAAAACTTTTGACAACGGTGCAAACTTTTGTGACAATAGTTTCCTACCCAATCTTTTCTATGATTTAACTCACATATGTGTTGTTACTGTGGTTTATGTTTGTTAGGACTTTCCCTTTCAAGTTATTTTCTTTAATATCTCATTACCTTATCTTTGTTATTTTATTTGCTAACACTTGGTTAAAATAGGAATTCATATAGTTGAATCAATAAATTGCATTCATCATAAAATAGAAAATACCATAAATATATCTCTTTTGTGGTTACTTTTCAAACTAGCAGATGAAACATCTTATCTGAAATTGGTTGGAACCAAAAAGGCCTCCTCATGAACATACACATTTATCTTCAATTGAGTGAATTCCAATAGGTTGCAAGATCACCCAAAACCTTGGAGATGATCCTAAATTAGCTTTTCAAGAGATAAGTTCAAAAAGTTTCTTTTCATTAAGCATTATACAAAATGACAGCTCAACAGTGCCCTAAGCATGTTTCAATTGCAATATTTCAACACTTGTAACTTGGAACTCATGAGGCCTATCAAAGAAATGTCAAATGCTAAAGGATAGTAATATTGATTCCCACAATAACCTCTCTTAGTTTTAAGTGATTCAATTTCATTTAAAATTGGCACAATGATCTTGGTCAATGCCAAACCTCACAATGTTCCTTAGGAAATTGGTGCACTATTGTTCAACTTTTGAAACATTCATCATGGCATCATTTCCTCAATGTTGTTAGCTCTAGATGGTTGGGTGAACCCCAGTGACACTAGTATTTTGACCATAGATATCCTAGAATGTTTGTGAGCACCCCAAATTGAAGTGTCTCCATGGTGTCTGAAGCACGTTTGTGCTACGATCTTCCAATGCTTTTAACTTGCAGCTCATGAGGCCTATCGAATAATTGTCAAATACTAAAGGATTGTGATATTTATACCCAAAATAACCTCTCCCATTTCTATAAGATTCAATTTTATTTGAAATTGGCACAATGATCTCGATCGATGCCAACCTTCACAATGTTCCTCAATGAACTGGTGCTCCACTGTGCATGTTTCAAACCATTTTTCATGGCATCGTTTCATCAATGCCATTCACTTTGGATGGCTAAGTGAATTCTAGTGATACCACTTTTTCAACCACAAAGAGACTATAACATCCACAAGAACCCCTAACTGGAGCACCTTTACCATTCCCTAAGCATGTCTTGATTGTGATCTTTCAATGCTTGTAACTCAAAACTCATGAGGCCTATCAAAGAACTACCATATGCTAAAGGACCATGATACAGTTTCCCACAATAATCTCTCTCAGTTCTATGAGATTCAATTTCATTTGAAATTGGTACAACAATCTTAGTTGATGCCAAACCTCATAGTGCTCCTTAGTGAATTGGTGCACTAGTATGCAACTTTTGAACCATTCTTCGTGGCATCATTTTATTAATGCCATTAGCTATGGATGGCTCGGTGAACCCCAGTGACACCATTTTTTGACCATAGAGAGCCTAGAATGTTTGCAAGAACCCTAAACTGAAGTGTCTCCAAATTTCCCTAAGCATGTTTGGTATGTGATCTTCTAATGCTTGTAACTTGGAACTTGTGAGGCCTACCAAAGAACCATTAGATGCTAAAGGACCATGATATTGATACCTACAAAAACCTCTCTCACTTCTAGGAGATTCAATTTCATTTGGAATTGTCATAGTGATCTTGATCAATGCCAAACCTCACAGTGTTCCTCAGTGAATTGGTGCACTAGTGTGCAACTTTCAAATCATTTTTCCTAGCATCATTAGCTCTAGATAGTCAAGTGAACCATACTGACAACACTTTTTTGGCCAGGGAGATCCTAGAATTCTCGTGAGCACCCCAAACCAAAGTGTCCCCAAGGTTCGCTAAACAAGTTTGGGCTGAGATATTCTGATGCTTGTAACTCAAAACTCATGAGTCCTATCAAAGAACTGTCAAATGCTAAAGGACTATGATATTGATGCCCACAATAACCTCTCTTCATTCTATGAGATTTAATTTCTTTTGAAAGTGGCACAATGATCTTAGTTGATACCAAACCTCACAATGCTCCTTAGTGAATTGGTGCACTAGTGCATAGGTTTAAAACTACTCATTGTGGCATCAATTTGTCAATTTTGTTAGCTCTAGATAGTTGGGTGAACCTTAGAGACACCACTATTTTGACCACAGAGAGCCTAGAATGTTTGTGAGCACCTCAAATTAGAGCATCTCTAAAGCGCCTTAAGCATGTTTGGGTTGCAATTTTCTATTGCTTGTAACTTGGAACTCATGAGGCCTATCAAAGAAGTGTCAGATGAAAAAGGACCATGATATCAATGCCCACAATAACCTCTCTTAGTTCTCAGAGATTCAATTTCATTTGAAATTGACAGAACGATCCTTGTCAATGCCAAATCTCATAGTGTTCATTAGTGAATTGGTGTACCCATGCACAAATTTCAAACCATTGCTCATGGCATGGATTCATCACTAGAAATTTCATAAACACCACACGTTCAAGTGCCCACAAGGTGCATTAAGCACATTTGAGCAATGATCTTTGAGATTCATAATTCAAAGGCCTTGTTGTTTTGTTTGTTCGTTATATTTATGGTTAGTTGGATGTTGAAAATTTTCAAAGGCTTTTCTTTTCTTCTAGCTATATTTTCTGAAGGAGGGATGTTGGTTTTAGACTTGCTTAAATATTTGGAGGAGTTAAATTCTTTTCTAATAGTGTGATATTGATTTCATAAACCATGAAGAAGATTATTATGAACAAGACTACAATGAATAAGATTTCATAAATCATATACAATATTCTAATGAATGATTATTAAATTAAATAAAATCTAATGAACATTATTAAAATAAACAAGATTACATACACTACAAATACACATGTGAAATAATTCACAGTAATATAATATATCAAAATATATAATCATATATAAATTTGATGCAAATGTATGTCAAATGTACATTCGTATACAAAATATGATGCATGCCATTAAAATATGTTTATGAAATCAAAGTTTATACATAGAATATGGCATGTGGCATCTGAACATGTGCCCTAAGGCATCCCTAAAAAACTACTATATCCTAGGATTCGGGAGGATCATCAAAATGGAGCCTCTTTGATACACTCTATGAACTCTCTAGCTCATGTATGAACAAAAAAGACAAAATCCAAGTCAGACTAGTTAATCAAATGATTTTTACATATAAAATATAAATTTATTCAAATGCACATTGATCAATAATGAAGGAAACTTCATTTACCTCTCTCCATGCCTTCCTTCGCTGCTCAGGAGTCCTCACATATGTTCTCGACAAAGCACACACCTAACTAAGTCTAACCTAAACATATTTTTATGGTTTTCAAACTGATCTAGTACTTAAAATATAATATTATTAATGATAACATAATCAAGAATTCAAATTATAATTTACCTCAGGTGATATTTGATCAAAAAATGTTAGTTGAGTGAGAAAAGATACAAAACCCTATTGATCTCCCTCCATCACATCAGGTTTTTCTTACGACAGTTAAAAATATAGTTTTTACAATGATGACAATCATTTATTTTTAATCTAATAACATTAAGATAACTAAAAAAAAATGATAAATATACATACTATAGGGTTCTCATTGCGAATGGAAATATTAGAGGGTTTGTAATGGTGAATCTAGGTATGTGCATCATCAGAGGCCGGCCCCTATAAAATAAACAATGCGATAAAAATTTCATTAGTATAAACAACTAAAAAGTACACATCTCTCTATATATATGCATTTAATGAATTTAAAATATATGATTATCTTCCCCTTATCAATGGTCTGTGGTGTAACCCCCTCACACTATCCCCACTGATAGGTGAAACCTGCAAGAGAAAGAGAAGATGAGAAATCATGTAAAATACAATATCAAACAAGAAATTGATGAGTAATAAAATAATACATACTGTAGAGGTCTCAAGGCCAAATGAAATGGTCAAAATTGTGATAGCATCCAGATATCTCATCTCCTCCTCTATCATTAGCTAGACATAAATGAATCACATAATGTACATGAGTATGAAGTTATAAAATTTTTAAAATATAAATATTGATTTTAAATTAACAATGCTATGATGAATCAAATTTATATACTTACCATAATAGAAGGAGTCCATGTCTCTACCCGCCCCTCCTTGTCTCTCATAGGAGTTGTGGCTATCTATGCAACCATGTCTATTGTGTCATCATCCCCAACCTCAAACTGAAACTTAGAATTAGTAATGGGACCTAGAAAAAGACTCTTGCACATAATGCAAGTATGTGGCATAGATAAATGTGAGGAACTGCCAAATGTAGTAGCGCTAATATCATCAACATGATGAGGCAAAAATGACCTAGTTTGGGTGACTAGTAGACTACTCAAATAATGAATGGCTCTAATAGATACTACACTAACCTCAACAATAACATCAAGATGATAGATTGGGGGAGGGGCAGGGATATTAGGGGGGACAAATGTGGTGGCTTTCTTTCACTTCACCACAAGTCTATCCTGTGGAGCTCCACCTCCTACACCCAAAATTTGACTTCATTCTCCAATAATTAACTTTAAGCCCTTTAACAAACTCAACATGTAATTTTCTCAGGAAATATATGGGCACCTCAAAATTTTTGTGTGGTGGTTTGTCAAAAACCATCCACCCGCGATCCAAAAAATGAGTTTTAATGGCCTCATTTGTGCACCATTTAATTGACAATTTTGGTTTTCTAGGGTCAACTTTTGTACTAGTTTTGGGGTCAAAAAATAGGTTAGTTAATTAATTTTTACTAATATTAAGGACCACAACCCCATAATAATCCAAACCATCATCAAACTAGTGATGCATCTTATCATGCCAATGAAGAGCAGCATCATGTTGGTCAGTAAGGGTCTCAATATTGGCATTGCCTAAGAAGCAACATGTTTGCACTTTGGTAAAAAAAATATTGCTAATAAATACTAGTATGTTATCATTTATGTTAGCTAATTGTATTAATATGTGTTAGTAATTTGCTAACACTTACAATTAAATCACATAATTGCTAACATACTATTGTTTGTTAGCAATATGATTTTTAGCAAAGTGCAAATATGTTGCTACGTAGACAATGTCCTCAATATTAGCCACAATAGTATTATAGTGTTATATATTTTTTGCACAACCCCCAATTGATTTATATTTTTCTTAATTAGGTCTTGAATTTAGGGAGGGCTTTGAGGGGGTAGTGGTGGTTCTAGATTGTTTTGAGGATCATTGTTTGGCGAGGATTGTTTGGAGGTTAGTTGGGGTTTACCATGCTTGTTTATAATGAAAATGAACATATAATTATAATTTGAATGAAAAATTTATAAATCCCTAAAAAACTTCCATTTTCTTTACAAAAACCTAAATTTACAAAAAATACTAAATCAATTAAAAAACAATAAAAATTGAACTTACTTGTCTTTGGATGCAATGTGGAGTGAGAAAATGGAAAGGAATTTTTGTATACCTAATTTAGAAGCCAATACTTGATAGTAGAGGTTGCCAATGTTGAAAAACAATGACAAAATAAGTGTTCAGATTTGTTTTTAAAATCTATGTGTAGGTTTCTTGTATCCAATATCTAATATTTGATATGTTGTGGTAGCTTTATGTTTTCTTTGGTTTTAGGTTTGGGGGAAAAAGTTAGAGTGAATTTTAAATCACTTTTGGACTAGCTTTTTTTTCACATTGTCATTTTTTGGCCCAGCCTGATCATGCACATACCCATGGACATTTTGGTCAAGATAAAACCATTGATCTAGTTAGTGAGAATTATTAGTGGTTACAATTGCATAAAGGTATCAAGAAATTTGTACTAGGTTATAGAGTATGTTGGATGGAAAAATAGAGTGTTATATCATTCATTACCCATACCTAAGAAGCCATGGGAGGATATCAATATAGAATTTGATTTTTTTTCACCAAGGACTCAACAAGGGATTCATTCATTTTTATCATGGTTGACAGGTTTTAAAAGATGACACATTGAATTCCCTACAAGAAGATTAATGCCATTGTTCATGTGATAGAATTATTTTCCAGTGAAGTGGTAAGACTGCGTGGTCTACCAAAGAGAATAGTTTCAGATCAGGACACCAAGTTTGTTGGATACCTTTGGAGAACATTTTGAAAGAAGTTAAAGATAGATTTAAAGTTCATCTCATCACATAATCCACAAATTTATGGACAAACATAATTGGTGAATAAGAGTTTAGGAAAAAATTTGTGATGCTTGGTTGGAGATAAACCCAAGGAATGGGATTTGATTTTACCACTAGTGGAATTTGTGTATAACAATTCTATCAATTGGATAATTGATTAATCATCATTCTAGATAGTATATGTAATGTTGGAATAAGTATATGGGAAACATGATATAGAGAGGGGGGGGGGGGGGGGGGGGGGTGGGGGGTGTTTGCGGTGGGGTGGTGGGGGAATCAAGATCTTAAACTTTTGTCTTTAAAAACAATAACACAAATCCACACCTGATTCATCTCACAAATCTACCATTAAAAATGAAATGTTGAAACACAAACAAAATACATCACATCCATAAATAGTTCAACACATAACACAATGATTTGATTACCCATAAACACTTTAAGATGAAGGTAAAACTAGGGTGGGGATGAAACCCACAAATCTTCACTATTGCAACAATAAAGTTAACTTGTTAGGGTTATAATATTTTATCATAAAATATGATCTACCCTATGAGGGGTCTACCTTGTTAAAAGCTTAAGAGACAATTAGGTCTCACCTTGTTAAAGAATTTTACACTCATAATGAAGTAAGGACTCTATTAGGAGATTTACATAGATATGTTAAGACCACTTTGTTAAGAGATTTATCATGTTTCAATTAACAATAACTGATTTAGTACTCGACCCTCTATTTCCTCTACAAGCTAATCTTGGGTCCTATCTTTGCTATATCTCTAATTTGATCTTCTGATCTGATAATTTTGTTCAGTCCTTTACTACTTTGATTTCTCTCTATTTTACATTCTTTTAGATTTCACCTTCACCCCTTCACATGCACATAAGGATACTCTTACACATCTCATAAAACCTCTCATCAATTCTAGGTTAGAATCCTCCTTAAATAGACATTCTGTGAAGGTTCTAGATCTTGCTTGATGACTTACACTTTATTATTATTTTTCCATTTCAATCTCATTTTCTGATTGGTTGGATTGCACACCTTGGGATCATTACCTTTTGAAATGATGCACGATCAACTTCTTGGCTGGTTCTTCAAATATTAAATATTGTAGAAAAGTTAGCCAAAATGGTTTACATATCTATTTTTACCATTACAAATCTATATGTCAAAACTAAACTACTCGACACTTGAATGCTCTAGTGCTTGGTCATGTAAACATTTTCATTGTGTTACTCAACTTCTATAATCTTATTTGCTTGACACTTAGTAACTTTTCAACATGCTCGGTCTCTACTATATTGCTTAGATCTTTCATCTACTCTGTCGCTATTGAATATTCAGAAATCACTATCCTACTCAGTATACACATTGTATGCTTGTCCTGTACTAGATAATGTAGTCATAGTGATGACCTTGTAATCTTTCCTAGTAAATGGCTAAGTGTTTGGACACTAATTGACAACATAGGATTAGAGATCAACAATCTCCCCCTTTGACATTAGTGGAAAAACCACTATGTTATGAAATCATTTTGTTAAAAAATGTATACTCCACCTAAGACCATAAAGAGATCCTGTAAGATCTAATATCTGATCTTTGATTTACATGTTGCTTCTCCTTGATTTATATTCTTTTTTTTTCTAGTCTACCTCTCTCTCCTGATCTTTCTTTATTTCACATCCCCTATTATGTTGTCTTATTCCCCTTATTTTTGTTGTTGATGGAACTTTGGGCTACAGGGACTAACTGATACTTATCAAAAAATTGTTGATGACTTGCCACAATATAGGCATAGCCTTTATTCCATCTTTCTTGTACTTGCTTCAAAATCTAAAATTAAATCTCTAGCTTGGAAGCTAGATCAATGAATCCTACAATATGGGGAAATGTGTCTCTTTCTTCAAAATTTCTTTAGCAATAGAGACTACCTTATGAATAATCTTGATATATGGCATTAACTAGAGTTGAGTCAGTGTCAAATTGTGCTTGATCTTTGTATCTTTAGTCGTGAGCTCAACTAACCCCTTTTGACTAAATGTTAGTTAACTATAAGAGGATGAGATTGAACTTTTGTTCTTTCCCAATATAATAATATTCACTCTTATGTTTGCATGCATTAGCTCTAATGAGCATGTAGTATCTACTGTAAAGAAATCTATATCACACAATTTCAAATATAAAGAATTGATGGTTGTCAGAATTGTTTCCAGCTGTGTGATAGAAGTAGAAATCTTAGCTTGTCTATGTACAAGTTTCTATGAGACTTTATGTAATACTTTATGCTCCATTCTTCACTTAGACCATTGTAATAGTTTCTCATTTATGTCCATATCTTTTGACTAAATTATATCAACTAAATATACTAGTTGATCCACAATTGTATGTTGATTATTCATGTCTATGATTCCAAATGCATCTATAAAAATATCTTTGATAATATGTAATACATGTCTTCTCTTATGCTCTCTTCTTAGCTTTTCTTGTTTTTCCTTATGAGTCAACTTGACTTTGGTTGCTATACTTGTGTAGAAATCACCTATTGCATAGGTGTCACATTTTTTGGTTCTGTGGCCTTTGTTATCAATTAAATAAGATTTTGAATAACCTCTTGGTCTTTCTATGCGACTTCATCCTCTATTAATTTAGTGCAAGAATCTCTTTTCAAATTTTGATTTATCCTCGATCTCTTTTTGTGTGACTTCACCTTTTTTTGTTAGTATATTTGGATTAGGTGGAGGGGTGTCAGTATCATCTTCAATTATGACTGTCTCTTTCTATTCACACCGATTGATAAGTTGTTGAATCTCCTCGGTCAGCTTGGCCATTTCCTATTTGTATTCATCTTTAAATTCTATGGCATCTTAGCCTTCCCTCACTTCCATAGATGGAGTAAGAAATCTAAATGTTTCTTTCCATAATCGAATACTATCTTTCTCAACTTCATGAGCTTTATTTGTCAAAATTTTATATGCCCTATCCCTTGACATAAATGCCTTGAAAAAATCTTTATAGGCTATAGACATATGATTCTTCCATAAATTTTTCATAGCTTGTGCCAATGTTGTCTCTCTTATTTGTTTCTCAGTGGACAAAGCCCATTTCCACTTAGCATCCACTCTTTTGTATAAATCCACTAGAAAACCTATTCCCAATTCTAGGGGTGTGTGCTTGAACTTGATCATTATGTCTATCATTGTGCCTTCAAGTATAACTTGATCATCATTACTTAAAGAATCATATTGAGTGTCTTTGAATCTCAAAATATTTTTAAATTCAACCAATTTTCAACATATCTGATCCAAAATCATTGAAGGGAGTCTATTCATAATTTATAATTTTCTAGGTTCATTAGACTCTATCTTTTCATCATCTTCCTCCTCCTCTTGTGCAATGATCAACTTTCTCCTCAGATTTTCTTGGACTTTAGCTAGTTTCCTCTTCTTTGATGGAATTCTAATCAATAGCTTGATAGGGGCTTGTGCAATCCTTTCTCTGGTGATGATCATCTTGCCCTTTGGCCTTTAATGTGTCACCATTTCTTGCATGTGCTTCTTTAGGTCTACATGTACATTAGGTTCTATCAAAAAAACCTTTTTCTATTTGGTGGCCATTGGCTTGACAACCAGAAGCTCTTTTCCTTTGCCTTCCTTGACCTCTATGGGTTGTCCAGACTCTTCTCCATATTCCTTAATGCTAGCCTCGAAAACCTTTCTCTTTCTTTTCTTCTCTGCTTTAGGTGTGCCAGATTAAATAGTCAACTTGACAATTATAGTCTCATATGTGCCAAATTTATTGACACTAGCATCTATGTCCTTTTCTAGAAGTGAAATAATTACTATAGTTACCTCATTTATATTTATTTCATACAACATTGGCCTTAGCCATGCTACCCATGGAAACACTACCTATGCATACAAAAAATTTGTGTCCAAAATGAACCATACTTCATTATAATATTTGTCAACAAATGATTTTGAAATTCTCATTATATTTTTCATCTTAACTTTGAATTCTTCAAAATAATTATCCATTACTACTTCAAATTCTCTCCCAATTTGCTTATCAAATCACTTAGTTGATCTATAGGAGTTATATTCCTATCCCATCCAACTATTCCAATAGTAGGGAAATAATTTTGTACATACAAAAATATGCAAACTAACAAGGATCCAAACTTACATGAAGTGTTTTTTTTCTTTTCTTATTGCTTCTAGTTTTTCTATAATTTGGTGAAGTTGCAGCTTGGCAAGATCATATGAATGATCTTTCTTCATAATTTTGTAGCCCAAATCCACTGCTACTTAGGGCATGTTGTTCAATATGATAGATTGATAGAACTTGTGTGTAATCACATGAACAAAAAATTCAATTAATGGGTCCTTAATTCCATTAATTGACATTCCACAACCATTCCACTTTGCCTTGGTCAGGTTTTCAATTTCATTCTTCATTCCACTCCTTATGCTCTTTGGTCAGTCCAATGTAGGGTACCTAGTTACCCTTTGAATGATTGCCTTGTTGATTTTGATTGGCCCACCTTCCAACCATATTTTGATATCATGAACATGGCTAAGCACAACCTTAATCCATTCAACTTTAAAAACTTTCAAAAATCCCTGGGCATAGGTAAGCCCTTTCTAGGAAATAATCTTAGAATATTCCTTTAGGTTTGCATCAATTCATAGCTTCTCATAAGTTGCTCTAATTTCAAAATCATCAATTTCTCCAACTTTGCATTGATAACATGATTTTAAATCTTGAACAGTCAAGGCTTTGGGAAAAATTGATGATAAAGCTCTGATATCATCAACAATGTTTTCAATATTAATTAAATTTCAGAAATTGGGGGGAGGAATTTAATCATTCCTTATGATTTGTGCAATTCTATCCTTCGTTATTTAACTTAGAGATTCCATTTCATATTAGGGTTTTTTAAAAAAAAATCACAAATATCTTTGCTAAATATCAAACTCAGGACTAAGAATGATACTTCCTTTGTTCCTGAAATTCATTGTCAAATTTCTATGATGCTTTTCTCTATTCGCTAAACTTTCTTTGATTTCCTTGAAATCTTCTCATGAGCTATTTGATCACTTGGTGAATAAAAATGAATCACTAAATTTGATAAATACCTTCAATATTTCAATTTAGGTCTAAAATTAATGTCTTCATGTTTGGTGTATGATAGCTAGCTCGGTCTTCATTTAGCTCAGTCAAGGTTATGCACTTGGGCATAACCAATTCATTCAATCAATATGATATCTACCTTGATCACTTAGTCTATACTACAAATCTCGATCAATATAGATTGCACCACTAATACTTTGTACTTGAAAATTTTATTTTCCTAATAGTTATTAATACATCTTTACTTGTGTAGATATTAACCTTTATCACTTTTATGCTAGGAACTGATGTAAAATATAACATTGAGTATACATTTCCTACATACCTTTTTTCTTTAGTGAGATGTTGTATGATCACCTCATCCATTAGATTGGGTGATCACATTTTCATCTGATCTATTGCTTCCAACTCTTACTATTTATATCCATTTTTTCTTTCCTTCAAGTTTGTCACTTCCATTACCTGGTGCTGGTGTTGGTGTTCTAGTTTTATAGTTTCTACTAATGTGTCCAACTTTGAGACAAATAGAACATACTATCTCTCCATTTAACTATTTCTTGTAATTTCCTCTATAAAAAATTTGATGTAATTCTCTGGAATGTGTCCATATTCTCCAAAATAGTGATGATTGTACCATCTATTGTAATCCCAATTGTAGGAATTTCCTTTCCTAGCTATATGAGTTTGTTTTTCAAGTGACCAATTTAACTTTTTCTTGAGTCTACACTCATGAGCTTTATGTCCATACTTTTCCAATTGTAGTAATGATCTTGGAATTTAGATATTTTCCTAGCTAAGTGATTTTTATTTGATCTACATTCATGTGCTTGATGTCTTGCTTTCTTAAAATTAAAATAGTTAGCACTTGGTTTAGGTTTTGGATTTTGTTTCCATTTTTACTCCTACATATATTTTCGACGTGACCAATTTTCCTACAGTAATGACATGTAGGTTTTCCTTTTGTTTTTTCATTTTTTTTCTCTCCACTCTCGGATGATTCTCCTTCCTCAGTAGATGAATATTGCTAGTTGTATCCAAGTCCAAAGGCTTCTTTTGTTCTATGTGACTTAATCATTTCTTCAAAGTGTTTGATTGTTTCATTACGCTTGTTTAATCTCTCCACGAGTTCCTTTGCATGACTTAACTCACCTTTCAATTTCTCATCCTATAGTCTCAGATTTGTGATCTCCAAATCTTTTTTTTGGCTTCTTGATTTGTAATTAATAATTGATTTATCATATTAAGCTAATTATTTTTAAGCTTTTTTACCTCAATGGTCTTTCTTCAAGTCTCATATCTATATGTCCTTTGTCTTCTTTATCCATGAGATTGTCTTCCATTTCTTTCTTCTTTTGTTCAATTCCTTCATAAAGTATAACTGAGTGAATTTCTTGTTCTGTCTTGAGATCTTTTACTTCTTTTATTAGGACACTATTCTTCTCTAGCAATTTTGTCATTGCATCATTAACTGTTAACAGACTTTCCACTTTTGAGTAGTCCTTCTATGTCAACTTCTTTATATTGAGTATCATTTAGCTGAATAGCTAACTCTTTTCTCCTTTTTAGGGTTTTTCCTAACTCTTCATTTTCTCCTCTTTTCTATATCTCTAATTTGATCTTCCAATCTAATAAATCTATTTAGTTCACTTCTTTGATTTGTCTCTGTCTGCTCTAATTTTAGACTTCACCTTCACTCCTTAATATGTGTATAAGAATACTCTTATGCATCTCATCAACCTCTCATTGATTCTAGGGTCAGAATCCTCCTTAAATAGACATTTTGTGAAGGTTCTAGATCTTGATCAATGACTTATAGTTCATCATCTTTTGTCATTTGAACCCAATTTTTTGATTGGTTGGATTGCTTGCCTTGGGATCATTACCTTCTATAATGATACGTGATCAAATCCTTGGTTGGTTCTTCAAATATTAAATATCATAGAAAATTTGGCAAAAATAGTTTACATATGTGTTTGTGCCATTACAAACTTATATGTCAAAACTGAACTACTCAACACTTGAATTCTATGATGCTCGGTCATGCAAACATCTTCATGATATTACTCAACTTCTATTATACTATTTTCTTAGCACTTAGTAACTTGTCAACATGCTTAGTTTCTACTATATTTCTTGGCTCATTCATCTTCTTGGTTGCTACTAAATACTCAAAAATCACTATCCTGCTTGGTATACACATTGTATACTCAAATTTTACTAGATAACGCATTTGCATTGATGAGCTTGTAATATTTATTAATAAATGACTAAGTGTTTCAACACTAATTGGCAACATAGGTTTAGAGATCAAAAAATTTAGTTCTTGATATGTTTGTAAATTAAAGAAGTTGGACAAAGGGGAACCGAGTAGTGCCAAAGATGAGGATTTCAAAGAATACTTGAAGACCATTCATGGGGAGGTGAGGAAGTATAATATTCAAATAAATAAATAGTACAAGGATAAGGAAGATGAAAAAAGGAGGCATACAAAACTTTAGATTGGAGAAGAAGTCACAGTTTGTTTGAGAAATGAGAGATTTCTTGTGAGAATGTATAATAAGTTGAAGATGAATAAGTTTTGATCATCTAGGATATTGAAGAAACATGATTCAAGAAATTCCTATGAAGTAGAATTTCCAAGTGAACTAAATATTTCACCTATATTAAATATTTTAGATCTAATAGAGTATCATGAATGAGGTTTTGAAGTTGACATCATAGAAGCACAATGGAGTATTCCAACAACCACTTTAGATATACAAGATATTGAAGATATTTTGGAGAGTCATGTTAGCAAAAGCACAAGAAAAAGGACATATGAAGAATATTTGGTCAAATAAAAGGGAAGATCCATTGAAGATTCATGATAGCTAAAAAGTAAGGAAGTTAAACATTTTTATTTTCCTTTGAATACCTAAGATGTTACAAGGTAATTACTTCTCAACTTACCTCAGGTGTCTAATGCTGGATCATCTTGAGTGTAAGGGAAATATTGCATCACCCAAAAGTAGCTTTATTTTATCTTTTCAATAGGGGCTATTTCAGTATAAAGTTACTATCTTTTCAATAGGGGCCATTTGAGCTTAGAATGTTCTAATTTCATCCCTAGAGGTTCATTTTAGATATGTCAACCTATCGAAAAAGTTTCATTGTAATATCAAGTGTATTTGTGAGGTTATTGAGTTTTTTTGATATTGGAAATAGGGCGTAAAAACTTTGAACTCAGTTTAGAAGGATTTAGAGGATTTGAAAGGGGGTCAAACCTTAGCTAATTTAAGCTTGTGTAATTATGTGTTTTATATTAGGTTGTTCCATTCCCAAAAGGGTAATAATATTCATCAATCAGAGAAATTGGCAATGTGTTACGGTCTTCAAAAGTTGTACTACTTGAAATAAAAAAATGAAATTCCTTCATCAGTTTTTTGAATTTCAAAATTTATTGGGGCCTAGTCTAATGTAATAAAATATAGAAAACAATAATAATTTAGGGTTGGGAAGCCTTGGGATTTGGGGAAAAATATCTAAAACCTTATTAGGCTATGGAAAATTGCCTATATAGAGAAGGCCCATGGGGTTATCTAAGAGAGTTCTAGAATGTTTGTAGTGGCTATAGTTTACAAAATATTTAATGGAAAATTTTCATGTGACATTGTATGTTTGATAGGATTCTTAGGTAGAGGATAGTCCAAATATTTTGTTACCTAATATAGTTATGGACAAAATTGTTTATTCCTTTCACGTAGCCCTAGCTAGGAGGTTCCTAGTTTTTAGAGTAACCATCGATATGGTTTGTCATTGGGTTAATGTGCATTGTAAGCTTTAATGTGGTATTATAATTTTGGCAATTCATGGTGGACTCTTCTTTTCAAAATTCACAGTGGAGGAGGAAATTATGTTTTTTATTTTGGGCACCTAGACCTATGGTAAATGCTTCTTAGCAATCTCAAAATGGACACTTAGGTTTGACCCTAGTGTGTACCTCAATCTATTAGTTCTAGATTTTGTTTGTCTTCCTAACCTCCCTCTAGAATTGGGGCATGATTAATTGTTTATATGGATTGGAAATTTTTAGGCATTATGTCTTAGCAAACACCACTACTCTTTCTAGATCTAGATTAGATTATTCCCTCTTTTTTTGAATGTATTTCTCAACAAGGCCCTTCCTCATTCATCTCCTTAAATCTAAGTGGGGAAAATGGCTTCGAGTTATCTCTTATGAGAAGGCTTCCTTGTACTACTACCACTATTCTAAACATGGACATGAAATTTTTGACTGTGGAGTCCCTCCTCCCAAAAAATCTAAGGATATGTTTCCATCCTATAGGATAAGGCCAAAAAAAATGATTAGGAAATTATTCATCCTCTAGATTGGAGTAATTGATAGATTCTTCCATGCCTAATATTGGCGAACAAGAGGATTACCCAATTTTTATCTTATGAAGACTTCATAGTCTAAAGGCCAAAAGAATTTTTAGGAAAATATAATAACCCCCCTTGAAGGCCTCCTTGGAATTTGGAGCGATCCCTCATTGCTTCATCCTAGGCTAGAAGCCTGGTCAGGCTACTAATACTGGCAATAAGAAAGGCTACACATTCCAAGAAAGTGGGAGGATTTAAATTCTTAAGCAAAGTGATATGGACCTATTAGTAATCATAGTCCAAACCTTACCACTAGGGGGTGGTTAATCTATTGTGTGCAATAATTATTTTCTCTAAACTTCTTAAACATATTATCAACCAAGATTATAATAATGTGTAACAATACGAAAGCCAACACCATAATACAAGAAATTTTTTCCTCAAGGAAAACCCTTGTAATGGAAAAACCTTGGTGGGGATGATAGCCAAAAGATAATGAATTAATATGAAATTTTCCTTTTTAGATGGTATGACCCTATTAGGAGGCACTGCAATTAATTTAGTATGTTTGTCCCTATTACGTGATTCATTTTTGTTAAAGTAATGACCCCTGCTTAAATTCTCCAACCCTATTAGGAGTTGATAGGAAAAAATGCTCATTTCCAAAGCACACTACCTAAAGAGAGAAGGTTAAATCCATATTTAAGAAGATTCATTGTTTGAGATATGAAGGTTAAACCCATCATCAAGGATTTAAAAGTTCAAATAATGTACTAAGTTTTGACAATACACTTGTCTTAATAGTTCCAAAGAAGAACACTAGGAATAATAATAGATTCCACTCATACCTATACCAAGCATATGATAATTCTTAAAATTTTCTTTGACATCCAAATGTTTGGCTTGCACATACAATTCCCTTCCCATACATTATAATTAAGGAAATAGTTTCCTTTACCCTTTGAGATTAATTAGTTTAGTTGAATTACTTAACACTTTACAAAACGTGTTTTTTCAAATAATGATATAAAAATTGGACCATGTTATCCAAGAGTTAGTTCCTTGGATGACATACATCCATTGCTAAGAAATTGAATTGTGAAAGCATTTCAATTAGCTAAGCCATATTACCTTATCTCATAAGTTATCTTTTAAGTCTATCATACTAGACCCATTTTCATTGACATCACCATAAAAAATTCTATTCATTATATAAACACTATCAAACATATTATTATCTCATCTGTATTTTATAATCATGTTCTCAAAATTATAGCCTCATCTAATAATTTTGTTGTTGCCACTGACCAAAACTGTTTGACTGTATCATGTATACCCCTATTGGACTTAGGATTTTTTCACATTCAAACCTTAACAAAAATAATTATTAGATCAAATAGTTATCATGAAAATGAGATACATTATCACCATTGACAAAATCTAAGCACTTAATTCATACTTGCTTCCAACAATTTCTGCCTTGCTCTCCTAGCACCAAGTAATCCTCAATTGATAAAACTCTCAATGAGAAGAATTTTAACCCTTTTCACATAGATAGATCTATCAAATGTTACCCTTATTTTTCTACAACCTCTTTTTTGATAACCCTAGTGTGGAAGTCACCAAAAATATTATCATTTCTTTGGGCTATAAATTGACCCCTTCTTTCCCTACTGATGTTGATAAAGATGAGTGACAACCCAAAGAGCAAGACATGGGGAGAAAAAAGGTACATGTGGATACTAACAAAAAAATAGAAGACCTCTATAAGGGTTCTTAGAACTAATGAAATGGACAAAAATATTACCAATGGTAGGAAATCAACTCTAGATGTCTCTCATCACTCCAAAATATTAGGTTCCTTTCATAGAACTCAAGGGGTTTGAGCAACCCCCAAAAGAAATATGCTATGAAATAATATATTTTAGACATTAAGGTGAATATTTTTCTTTAAAATGAATTTAAGATGCATATTCAAAAAAATTCTAGCCTTGTGGATAGACTATGGCTAGGAGTATTTCTCTACTACAATGAAACCAATGGCATTTCTAATGGTATGGCTATGTTATGAAATATATTGGATGGAAAAGTTGTCTCTTTTTATCACTTGTAGTTTTATTTTGAATGGGAAATGTATCTTGGTATATTTTTAATGTATATTTTCCTAACACTTGAGAAGGTAGAGTTCAAGTATGGAGTGAAATTTATTCATTAATGTTTGAAAATGATGATTCTTTCTAAATAGTTTTTTTGGATTTTAATTCTCCCTTGTACCCTTCTGAGGAGTTGGGAGGTTTATTGGACTATTGTGATAGCATGGGTGATCTCTCTTATTTTATTTGTATAAATGACTTGGTTGACCTTGACCTCTAGAGTAACTCTTATACTTGGTCTAATAATAGGAAAGGTAAGTGCTTGATACGAGCCCGAATTTATATATTTATTATGTTGGCTAGATGGGATCTAGAATGCAATACCTCTTAATCTTATCTTTCTAAGACAATCTCTGACCACTCCCCTATCCTCCTAAACTAGGTTAGTAAATATTTATCTTCCCCCCTCCCTTTTTTTTCATAGATAATTTGGAACTATCATCCAAACTTTAAAACTACATTTATAGGTGGTAGAACAAATAGAATTAGGGAAGAACCATGCATTTGATTTCCCAAAAGATGGACATTATTAGATGGGAGGTCAAAGAGTGAAGTAATTCTTTTTTATGAGATATTTTCAAGAAGAAGAAAGAATTAGATATATATTTGAATACATTTAACAAATCATTATGGGAGGATATTTCTCTCTATCTATCAATGAGGAAGAGGAAGATTGGATAAAGAAATGAAAAGATAATATATCTAATGAGGAATTTTACTGGAAGCAACTCTCGAGGGTTTAGTGGCTAAAGGAAGCATATAGAAACATGATCTTCTTCCACTGGATGACTTCTAGGTACAAGATGAGAAAAAACATTAATTCTTTTATTGTTTATAGTAATGAGGAATTCCATGAACATAATAAAATTAGAGAAGTGGCCTTTGATGTTTTAACCATCTTCATTCTAAACAAAACACCAATGTCTCTAATTTGATTCTAGATAACCTTCTCCAACACCTTCTCCTAATTATTTGAATGCTAACAATGCTCTTCTAATTGCTTGAGTTTTGGAGGAGGAAGTAAAAACTATTATTTTTTCTATAGGATCCTATAAGGCACATGGGCCTGATGGATTCCCCGTAGCATTTTTTTTTCCAAAAATTATAGGATATAATCAAGCATGAAGTTTCTAAACACTTTATTATAATTGAGGATACATTGACCATGTTCCTAAATGCCAAGATCCTAAGTCCATGTTGAACTAAAGGCCTATTATTCTATGTAACACCATCTACATGTTAGCCCCAACTAATAATGATGTTAATGTATGTGTAAAATTCATATCAATTGTTATGTTGTCATTGATGTCAAGCCCTAATTGGTTAGACATTATGCTAATTCACTAGAGTTTCATATCATTTGATTGATGTATAGGGTTTGAAGAAAGTATGATGATGTAAGTGTTGATAAGTGTATGGTATTCAATGGGAACTTGAATGAGTTAGACTCTAGCAGCATAATGTTTTTTTTATTAGTTTACATGATCTTAAGAAAGATGTATAAGAAAGAAAGTTTAGTTGGTGAATGAAGGAATATAGTATTAACTAAGATACTATAGCTGTCACCAAGAACTTGAGAATGAAGTAAAGGAACATAGTATTAAGTGACAAATTATAGTCTTAACTAATTCTAGTATTGATTGAGTGAATTGTAATGTTCACTGAGAATGAACATGAAGAAAAAGTTTAGAAAAGATTAAATATGAGTCCAACTTTGAAGAAGTTCAAGAATGTTTGAGAACTTTTAAGGATAAGGATGTTGTTAGTTATGAGATCAATGACTAGAGAAAATCAAAGAAGAAATAATGGAGAATATTTTTCAATTTAAAATGGAGTGCAACCTCAAGGTGGAATTCTATTTCTTGAGTGTCTAGATTCAATCAATCTAAACTTTATTAACATTTATGATTGTGATTAAGCAACAAAACCTAGCAGATTCTGGAATGAATTTTTTTTCTATTTAAATGGATGAACAAGATTTTTTTGGTTGTTGAGTCAATTATTTATGTAGAAGAAAAGATAATGTGAGTAGAGAAGAACAATATTGTGAACATCAAGCAGATGAAGTGATAAGTTGAAGTGTAAAGTGTGCGAATCAACCAGAAAGGGAGTAGAAGAAAGAGATTGTGCAAAGAAAAGATATAAACAATCAAGGTGTAGTGCTAAAACCTAATATATTATTTAACTATTTTTTTTTTACCATTTTAGTAGAAAAATATCTTAATTGGGTGGACCTAATGGTCTTTTGAAATCCTATATCTTAAAATGCAACATTAATGTTTGTAAGTCCTTTAGAGAAGGCCACTCTTTAGAAATGTCAATGAGTGATAAAGTCTAGATGGTCTTTTGTGTAAATCCTCTAACAAGGTCATATTTAAAATGTGTATGTAATCTTTAGCAAGGTTGAATCATTACAAAACTCACTCTAGAAGAGTGAAAATATTTGGGTTGTCAGTTCCTAGGAGGTTTTTACCTTTACAAGGTTTCCATGTTAAATACTTGTGTCAAAAGGTGTGAATTCTTATTGTGTTGCATGTTTATTTAAAGTTAATAATTTAATGCTACAACAAGATATAAGTTGTGTTTACTTTGACCCTTGATATACTAAGGAATGGTAAATTGACAACTTGATGCAAAAGTTTTATCAGTTGAGCTTATTATGTTAGATTTGTTTACCAAGTTAATGATCTAAAAGTTTATCAAGTTTAACTTGGTGAAAAGTGTTTCTAAGGCCTGTAGGATAGCTCATGTTTTCCAAGGCCAAGGTTTAAACTTTGACCAAGATATCTTGGTCCCCAAGTATGGTCCATGTGAAAAATGTTGATAAACACTTTTCATGAACTTAGGGCTCATCCAATAGCTTGACTTGTCCAAAATGTGTATCCACACTACCAAGAACGTAACCTATAATGATGCCAATGTGACCATTTTTTGTGAAAATTCTGAGTATCATCTCTTCTTTCTTAGCTTAAAAATGTATGGTAAAAAATTGCACAACTACTTCATTGACTCCAGAGCTTTTGGTAGTGTCATACCTTTTTCCATCTGCAAGAAGCTCCCATTGGTCGCAATGTAGTGCCTCTCCCATTTGATTTTTGTAAGTCATCCTGATGGTTGCAACCTTGATGCTCTTCCTTTGTGAATGACTATGTTAGGACCCATGAGTGATCAACACCCTTGGGTGATTGGATATATGTTATTATTTTAGTTAGATTGATTATTCTTATAGCTGATTTATGATATTATGATGTACTAGATGGATTCATTGATGTTTGTTCTAGTGGTTACCTAGATTGATTTGGTATCACGATGTCATTCTGTGATTACCCTGAGATGTGAATAGTAGTTGCACTGTGCATTATTATCCTACTACACTTGACTAGGTTCCTATAGCAATGGTTGGTCATGTATTTGACCATGTTCACTTAAGTTTTTTAAGTGCATTTTTTTGTTGTTTAACAACTATTATTAAATCCATTATTAAATGCTTAAATAAGTAGAAATGAATTGTCCATGTTGGATTCATTGGTTTTAGTGTTATGGATAAGTACATTGTTCATTTCAATAATTTATGCAAAATGTTCTATTTAAATGATTATGTAAATGAAATTAATTAGATGCTTTAATTACATAATTTCACGTAATTGTCACTTCAGCTATTATTGTTGTACATCTACAGTTGATTGTGTTTATTTATTGTGCTAGACTTATATCCCCGATAGTGGCACATGGAGTTATTGATCAAAGCCTTCATGTTGTGCCAATATCATCACTATAAGGGTGATGTATCTTTATTGTTATTTCAATCCTTTGGTAATTGGTAAACCTAGATTCATAATATATTATGTGATTAGACCTATGAGCATGTCTATGCATTTAGGATTCTACATTGATCATGGAAAAGATTAAATTAAATGTTGTTTAATGGGTTATAAGGGTTCAATTATTTGATTTAATCTTTATTTTATTGTCAGCTAATTTGTTGTAGTTGAATTATGATTCAATTGGAATTGTTTGATTTAATTTGGGCTAAGGGAGACAATTAGTTTATTTAATTTAAATAATTTAATTTATATGCCACTTTTCAAAAGTGCATATATTGGCTAAAAGTGAGTTTATTCTCACTTCTCACATTACTATTTGAGGGTTTTGGAGAAATTTCCTCCAAACCCTCTTGTGACAAATCAATATTTTTCTCATTGCAAGAATTTGGCTCAATGGATCATTGTGAGGTTAGTCTCATTGGATTTGTATTAGGACTACTCTACTATGCCTATGGTTTCATCTGATTCGACATCCCTATTATTTTAATTTGGTATTTCTACTTTTTCCCTCTTGGCTGCAAGGTAGGGCTTTTGAGTTTTATTGGATATACTTTATTTTAGCTTCTATTTCGTATTGCTAAATGTTAGAGAGTGGAGAACTAGTGTTCCCCTCCATTTTTAATTGATATTCCTTAGTTTGGGACTATTTGACAAATGAGTTTTCTATTTTGTTCAACTCTAAGATTTTTTAGTTTTGGGTGTTTTCGCATTGTCTCATTTTGTGTGCCATCAAGGTTTTCACCCATTTCTTTGTTTGGTTTTTTAATATATTCGATCTTGTAGCCCTTGCCTTAATGATGAGGATTGTGGAATCAAAATTGTTATAGAACATTCTGGGGTATTTTATTTCCTAATTTGAACTTGTGTTTCCATAGTGGATTTTGTGGACTTGTGTGCCTTTTGTTAGATTTTCCAGATTGGGAATTCGAGCTTGTTTGGTGAATTTTATTGGACCCTTAGTCTTGTGACCCTATTTTTGGGTCAGAGTTTAAGTTTTTTTATTATCCAAGAACATTGAGTTTTGTGCTTTTTAGTCTTGCTTTGGTTTGTGTGCCACCCATATTTTGTTGGGATTTTGGTATTGTCTCCTTAGATGGAAGAAATGGATTGTATTCTATGTTTCCTTGTATGTTATGTTGTGATTTCATGGACACTAGGATTCATATAGAATCTGTACTTCCGGATATAGGCTAGTTGAGTGATCTTTGTTATACTTTTTTATTTTATTGTTGTCCATCCAACCCTTATTTTTTATGATCTTTATGTAGTTGGTGTACCCACACACAAGCATGTAAGCTTGCACTTGTCAAGTTCTTGTGAGACCAAAACTCTCAGTTGCTTCAATTGAGTTATGTTCATTAGGGTTGGGTTGGGAAATTGCATTGCCTACGTGCACTCATCATGTGATGAGTATGGGTATGCAGGGTGAACAAGTGGAGGGGCTTCTCTTGTATACCCCGGTGTGTATTCAAACAAATTAAACATGAATAGGTTTCTAATAAGTGATAACTAAATGAATTAATGGGTAATTAAACTAATATAATAAAATGTGTTTGTATGGTTTATCCGAGGACATGGTATGATGGCCTCTTGAGGGAGTCTTGAAGGAGAGTTTCCACATGGTGTTTAGCTTGTGAGTCCCAAGCAGTCTACTCTCCACTATATCCCCTACATAGTAGACCCATAGAGTGTCTAACCAAGACTTGTCTCATGATCTTAGTTTCAGTCCTTTGTACATTTTGGCATGAGTGTTACCCATAGATGATTGTGTTGTGTATTTGTGGTTAGATCATTATCTCCATCAATACGATGAGAGTGGGCCAATGGGTACCATGTGGTTGGGAGGCATAGCTACCTATACCACTACTAGGGACCGGTGTACAAGGATGGTCTATTTCCAGTTTGATGTCAATGTTGGATATTCACTTGGTACTTTGGTGTACCCAGAATATGTTCTCTAGTGATTTATATTTTACTTTGGATGTATTTGATATATTGTTTAGATGATGATTAGTATGTTACTTGATGCATTCCTTTATCATGATGTTGTATCATATTGCTAGATAATGTTCTTACCACTACTTAGGATTAGTGATGCTATTGGTAGATTATCATGTTGGATGTACTTGTTCTTATGTCATTATTTGTTGGTTATTACTAAGAATGATCTCATAAAACATCTACAACAATTCTATTGGAAATTTGAGATTTATGCTGAAGGGATGGCTAGGGCCTTTGAGGTCTCATAATTCCATTATAGTTTAGACAAAATGAGCAAGGTTATTTTTAGTTTGGTGTCTTCATTGCTTGTGCTTTCCTTCTTATGATATTTAATTATGCAAATATATGTTCATTGCAACATTTCTTTTTGCATGATTACGTTAGATGCTATGGATTAGATGTTGTGGATTAGATTCTAGAGATATTTCATTTCCTTTATGCTTTTGAGTGTTTACGCCTCAACATTTGTGTTTTTGATGCTCACCAGCGCGGAGTATTTATTCTTATTATACTTCCTTATTATGCATTTTATCTTGTTGTTAGCCTTTTTTGCATCAGAATGAGTTTCCTTGCATGAGGAAAGTATTATCTCACATGATTTGTGGTAGATGCTCATGTGAGAGTGCATTCTCTTATGTGGCCTAGCTTTTTCTCACGTGAGATAGTACTTTCTTATGTGACAAAGATTTTCCCTTGCACAGGTAGGTGTTCTGTCATGGCTGAGTGTTCACTCACGTGGAGGAGAGCTTCCTCGCATGGAAAATATTTTCCTCACATGGGACATGATACTTTCTCATGCAAGAATGTGTTCACTCACGTGAGCCTAGCATGCTATACTTCTTCATGTGATAGACATGGAGTGTTTTCATGCATCTTTAGAAAATGAAATTTGGAGTTTTGGATACCTTATTGGATTGCACCCCTTCCTAGATCTTGACAGTTGGATATAAAGTATATCTTGTATATTTGCCTTTCATATTTGGTTGATGAATGTGTTGGTAAGTAGTGATGCTTGGAGATCGTTGGTTGACTGGACCATTCATTTGATTCTTCCATTGTGATATTTATGATTAGTTCCATGTTGAGGTTGTGTGTATCAATGATTAATACCTTTAAAAAAAAATTTGACTTTTATTTGTCCTTGTTCCAAGGATCTCTGAGCAAGACATTACATCTAGTATTAGAGCCCATGTTCAAACACTAGAATCTCTATGTGTATGTTGCCCACATGGTTAATATTGCAATTGTGTGAGTGTGGGTCTCTTTGAGAGCTCGTGATTTCTTGTTTCTTGGGTAACTACTTGGGATGAACTTGTTTATCTAGTAGATGTTACTAGAGCAATACAATGAGAAGGAAGTGAGGCTTTCCTTGTTATGCAGATGGAATCAATGTTCCTTAGCATGGATGGTTTCTTGTGTGACCCTCTTAGATGGAGCCACCGATTGGTGTCTGTGTGTTGGCTTTGAGTGCCTCTTTTGTTTCTCCTTGTGGAGTAGGGTGCATTGTTTTCCTTGTATTCTCCTATTGTAAGTAAAGAAATGAATGTAATTTTAATTCATTGTTATTTCATTATAGTAATGAAGTAGTTCCCTTTTGTTAGAATAAATGAGTGTAAATTGTAAATCTTTGAAAGAGAAGTAGTTGTTTCTTTTGATCATTTGGGTTAATGAGTTACATCCATGAATTGCTTATTCCTTAAGCTTATAAAAATTTGTAGTGATGTTGTTGTATATTATTATGTTTCATTGCATGGAAAATATTTAAGGAAATTGTAGTGATGCATGTGCATGAGGCTATTGATGGTATACTATCTTATGTGTGAGTGTGTTCTCTAATGATGCTAGGAAGATGTATTCCTTAGCACTATGTGGTGATTAATCCCTCTTGGGTGACTATTCTTAGTCATCCCATGTTATGTGATTCAATTGATGCCTTATTTCATTTCACTGGAAGTACTTTCTTGATGTTGTTGGGCTAGCATTAGTTTTTAGTATTTTCCCTTCTCAAACTAGTCATCAAAATTTCTCTATCGCTCTCTTTGTAACCATTGTCACACTTTATTTATTGTTGAACTATGCACATTTTTTTTTAGATTTACTTCATTTTTAGTTTATGATGACTAGTCTGAATGTGTTTTACTATTGCACAATTGTGTATTGTGATTCTATCATGTTTTATTTCAGACTACTGATAGTATGTACAAGGGATAACATCTTAGAGAATATACTAGTATGTTTTCTTATAGATGTAAAGGTGTTAGTGAAGTGTAATATTTTTTCTTGTGGATTAAATATTTCATTATCCTTGAAAGAAAAAGAAAGTTGATAAAAGGTGTATACCTATTAAATGGTAATTTACTCCTGATGCATTACTCTATTTTGAATTCAAATAATTGTAATTATTTATTGGATGATTTAGTAAATGTTGGTTATGTAAATGGGATTATATGTTTGTAGCATGTGTTAACATTTTCATTTCAGCCTTCCTCCTCTTTCGTGAGTAGTCTTTGTGTATCACTAGATGGCTTAGGTTCTTCTTATCATAGAACCAATATAGACCCTTTTTACCTCTTTTGAGAAGAGTTAAGTGGAGCTTGGACATGAAGGTTATTACTCTTGGTGGGTCTTGATAGCCCTTGGTGGCTCTTAGGATTTCTTGATCTATGACCATGGATCTTATGATTGGTGCTTCTTTAGAGTCCTCCTCTATTAGTGGGTTCTATTCCTACTGTAATTGGGTGTGGCTTAGTTAATCTTTGAGGTTGACCTTAGTTGTGAGCTTCAGTGCTGGTGTATTCCCTTGCACTTGCCTCTTTGGAGTGAGTATATTGACATGGTTATGCCACTAGTACTATTAGTGTGGAATGGGCATATAGACAGTGGGAGGGATTGGGAGTTTTCCCTAATGCATCTTGGACTAGTTTAGTGTGGAGGTTGAGAGAGACTCCCTCTGAGTCCTAATGTTCTATAGATTTTACCTCCCTAATCATGTATCTTCAAGAGGTTATCTTAGTCAATTTTCTCATTTATGGTTGACTTGAGGCTAGAGATTTAGTTTAGTGGTAGGTTGGGTGTATCATTCCTAGCATGTGGCTAAAGAGACATGGTATCTTTGCAAAAATCTTACCATCATTTTCACAAGGGAGAAGTTAAACACATGAATTTTTTCCATTAATGGAATTCCTTCCAATCTTGTTGACAAGTGATGCCTTATCTTCTTGGGTTAATTAACCCTAGTTCCTAGTGGTAGTTGAGCTTTTTGTAACATAGAGAGTAAGTGCTCCTATGCTTGGTGGTTAGTTGTGGACAGTATCCTTCTAGAGTGTACAATTTTGGTAAGTGATTTGTCATCCTTTGTGTTGTATGATAGTGTTCTTGGGAATCTTTGGATGGCTATTCCCCATGATTCCAACTATTGTTGGAAGTGTGTATTATTTTGACCTTATTTTGTGGTCACTTGGTAGATGCATGTTGTAGCTAGGCACATATTGAAGAGGTAGACTAGATTTTTCCTTATCTTCTAGTGTTGAATTGTGGCTATATGGGTTTTCCTAGTGCATAGGAAGTCCCTGTTGAAGGAATTTGTGTCTATGCGACACCTTTTTTCTCTATGGTTGACCTATTTTGTAGTTTACAAGATGGTTTGTGAGTGTTGGAGTGATTTGGGTTTGACTTGTGGGAGAGTTTGCAAGTCATTCCTATTGTTCGGTTTTGATTTCATACTCAATCTATTTGGTCTCTATTCTTGGATTACAGGCTTCCAAGAGTAAGCCTAGTCTTTGGGAGAGATGATGTAGTACCTCTCCCATTTGATTTGTCTAAGTCATCTTGATGGGTGCAACCTTGATGCTCTTCCTTTGAGAATAATCATGTTAGGACCCGTGAGTGGTCAACATCCTTGGGGTGATTGGATTTATGCTATTTTTTCAATTGGATTGTTTATGCTTATGGCTGATTTATGAGATTATGATGTACTAGATGGGTTCACTGAGGTTTTTGCTAGTGGTTATCTAGATTGATTTTGTATCACAATGTCATTCTGTGATTACCCTAAGATGTGAATAGTGGTTGTGATGTGTATTATTATCCTACTACACTTGACTAGGTTTCTGTAACAATGTTTCGTCATGTATTTGACCATGTTCACTTAAGTGTTTTAAGTGCCCTTTTATGTTGTTTAACAACTATTATTAATTACATTATTAAATGCTTAAATAATTAGAAATGAAATTTTCATGTTGGATTCATTTGTTATAGTGCTATGGATAAGTACCTTGTGTATTTTAGTTATTTATGCAAAATGGGCTATTTAAATGATAATGTAAATGAAATTAATTAGATTCTTTAAGTACATGATTTTGTACAATTGTTTCTTTGGCTATTATTGGTGTACATCTACACTTGATTGTGTTCATTCATTGTGCAAGACTTATATCCATGGCAGTGGCACATAGAGTTGTTGATGAGACCTTTTATGTTGTGCCAATATCATCCCCACAAGGGCAATGCATCTTTATTGTTATTTTAATCCTCTCGTAATTGGTAGATCTGGATTCATAATGCATATGTGATTGGACCTATGAGCGTGTCTATGCATTTAGGATTCCACAATGATCATGGAAAATATCAAATTAAAAATTGTTTAATGGATTAAAAGGGTTTAATTATTTGATATAATCTTTATTTTATTGCTGGCTAATTTGTCGTAGTTGAATTCTGATTCAATTGGAATTTTTTGATTTAATTTGGGTTAAGGAAGTTAATTAGATTATTTAATTTAAACAATCTAACTATATGTCACTTTGTAAAAGTGCATATATTGGCTAAAAGTGAGTTTACTCTCACTTCTCACTTTGCTATTTGAGGGTTTTGGAGAAAATTCCTCCAAACCCTCTTGTGAGAAATCAATGTTTTGCTCATTATGGGAGTTTGGCTCTACAAATCATTATGAGGTTAGTCTCATTGGATTTGTATCGGGATTGCTCCACTATGCCGATGGTTTCATTCGATTCAGTGTCCCCATTATTTTATGGTGGTATTTCTTGTTTTGCCCTCTTGGCTATGAGGTAGGGCTTTTGAGTTTAATTAGTTTTACTCCATTTCATCTTTTGTTTCATGTTGTTAAATGTTAAGGAATGGAGAACTAGTTTTCCCCTCCATTTTAAGCATTCATATCACCCAACTAGTTGGGGGTGAGCATTTCTATTTTGTACAAAACTAGAAATGCAAGTTTTGCCATCGTTATGCTGCCAATTTTTATGTGGTTTCTTGGAATTCAAATTTTATTTGATATTCCTTAGTTTGGGACTATTTGATAAATGGGTTTTCCATTTTTTTGAATTCCAAGATGTTTTAGTTTTGGGTGTTTTGACAGTGTCTCATTTTGCATGCCATGAGTTTGCTGATTTATTTGTTTGGTTTTTTTAGAGATGTGATCTTGTAACCCTTGCCTTAATGATGAGGATTGTGGAATCAAAATGGTTATAGACATTCTAGGGTATTTTATTTCTTGATCCAAACTATTGTTTCCATAGTGGATTTTGTGGACTTGTGTTTTTTTAGATTTTTGGGATTTGGAATATGAGCCTGTTTGGTGAATTTTATTGGACCCTTGCTCTTGTGATCATATTCTTGGGTTGGGATTTAAGTTTCATTTTTATCTGATAACTTTGAGTTTTGGGCTTTCTAGTCTTCCCTCGATTTGCATGCCACCCATATTTTGTTGGGATTTTGGCATTATCTCCTTGGATGGTGGAAATGGATTGTATTCCATGTTTCCTTGAATTTTATGTTGTTATTTCATGGAAACTATGATTTGTATAGAATCCATACTCCTAGATATAGGCCGATTGAGTGATCTTGTTATACTTGTCTATTTTATTGTTTCTCATCCAACCCTTGTTGTTTATGATTTTTGTGTAGTTGGTGTGCCCACACACAAGAATGTGAGTATGCACTTGTCAGGTTTTTGTGAGACCTTAAATTTTGGTTTCTTTCAATTGAGTTATGCTCATTGGGATTGGGTTGGGAAATTGTATTTCCTATGGGCACTCATCACATGATGAGCATAGGTATGTAGGGTAGATAATTGGAGGGGCTTCTCTCCTATAATCTGGTGTGTATTCTAATAAGGTAAATGTGAATAAGTTTCTAATAAGTGATAACTGTTGAAGTTGATGATTGATCAACTCCACAACTCCCAGGAATCACCTGCATGCATAAAACCTATCATGGAGAGAGAGAAGCAAAAGCTATGGAGGCTGGAATTCCCAGATCCATAGATGAGACATTCTTGATGAGAAAAAAGAGAAATTTCTATGAATTAATAAATTACAAAGAGATCAATCCTTATAAAAGGAGATCAAAACCCTCCCAAGTAACTAACCTAGGTTGTATAATAATAATTAATAAAATAATTAATTATTATATGCCCAAAGTTTAGCTTAAGTAAACTAGAGATAATAAGTGGCTTAATAATTAAATCAATATTATTTAATTAATAACAAAATAATTTATTACTCTAATAACCCCCCTTAAGATAAACTTAGGGAGTAGCTAAAAACCTAAAAACTACTACTAAAAGAAGAATTGGGTCCTGGAAACAAAGCATGATTAGGTACCCAAGCACAACCAAATCTTTGAAAAGAGAAGAAATAGAGAAAACTACATGGGAAAAACCCTACTCCAAAAAGAGATGGAAAGAATGTTCTAGAATATAGGAAAAAAGTGATGATCATGAAGAACACCACTGAAGCATGAAGCTGTAAACATTGCCCAATTATTGATCTGAACAACCTCTGCTATATAGAACATGACCAAGTAGAGAAGACTAAGTCTAAAGAGATGATTAAGCAAAGATGGAAGGTATATTCATGGCCTCCAAAAAAGGGCATGTCCGAAAAATAGGAATGAAAGAATGTCTATACGGTAAATGATCCATCTCATGAAAATGCATAGGTATCTAGCCATTGCAATCACCTAGTACATATGATTAAATATTAAATACATAGGTCAATCCATCAAACCAAGAAATAAATAGAACCAACATAACCCCCTATAATGTTGAGAGGTAAGACATGAATATTGAAACATAATGTAATATCTCTTGCAGAAAGAAGAACCAAGAACATCGAGAGTGTAAATAAAGTACAAACACCTATAATGGCATGTGTCATCGAGACATCATGAGGCTAATATCAGGGAACAAAAACTCACTTGACAAAGGAAGATGGAAAATATGGAAAACATGAAACCCCCAAGGTAGTTTATATTGTAGTGCAAGTACAACAAAACACAAAGATGTGCAAGATCCCAAAATGCAATAGAGTGGTACATTATCTCAATGTGTTTCTAAAAATACTACAAAAGGATATCGAAAAAAATCAAAAGATACATAAGGCTGATAAAAGAGATAGTACAACCCATGAAAAATCATCTGAAGAAACAAAATTGATCTTTGAACCTGAAACATCCAAGATATCCACCAGAATGCAAAAAAGAAAAAAATTGAATGGGATGTGCCTAGAGCAGAATATGGAAAATAAAATGTCGCAAGATATGTCTCTCAAAGTGCAAAAAAGAACCACTAGCTTTGAATGAATGAACTAGAAATCAAATAGCATCAAAAGTCCAAATAAGTTGCAATATCACAATGGTCTCTGAACTAGTTTTCCTGTGATATCTTGTTTGCAAAAAATAGAGTTTGGATGAGCAAGTTATGACTAAAAAACCACATGTAGGTCAAATCAAAGTTGGAAGGGAAAAATAAAAATATTTACCACCTTGGGATCCATGTCAAATGCCTCAAAAAGTGTACCCACAAGTACTAGAAATTACCTCCAAAAATGTGCTAGTTTCATACCAAAATTATCTTGATTTGCATACGAAAAATATCAATTTGTGTGCATAAAATATCAATTTTTGTGTTAAATATCACAAAATTATCACCTTGGGAAATGTACCCAAACTGGGAGCAATATTTTTTCATCAAATTTTGGTTGTGTCCAAATTGGACAAATGTTATATGAAAATAGTGGTTTTTGGACACTCTGAGCTCAACCATAAGGTCTATTTGGGCTCAAAGTGCACCAAAAAAAGGTGACCCCCATGCCCAATACAAAATAATTCTAAGAAATGAAACCCTTTCAAAGAAAAAACATAGATCTAAAAGCCAAGCCAAACCTCTCATAAATAGACCAAGGGCATGAAGATCTAGATCTCTGGTACCATGTTGCAGTTGATAAAAGATCAACCCCATAGCTCCCAAGAATCACCTACATCCAAATACCTATCACAGAAAGAGAGAAGCAAAAGCTATGGAGGTTGGAATTCCTAAATCCATGGATGAGACTTGATGATTATAAAGATAAATTGCTATAATTAAAAGTGAATTAATAAATTACAAAGTGATCAATCGTTATAAAAGGAGATCAAAACCTTAACAAGTAACTAACCTAGGTTGCATAGTAATAATTAACAAAAAAAAATTTAATATTTATATGCCCAAAGTTTAGGTTAAGTAAACTAGAGATAATAAGTGACTTAATAATTAAATCAATATGATTTAATTGGTAAGAAAATACTTTATTACTCTAACAATAACTAAATGAATTAATGGGTAATCAAACTAATATAATAAAATGTGTATGTATGGTTTATCTGAGGATAGATTTTGATGGCCTCTTGATGGAGTCCCGAGTGAGATTTTATGCATGATGTTTATATTCAGAGTCCCAGGTGATCTACTCTCCACTATAGCCCCTATATAGTAGACCCATTGAGCATCTAATTGGGACTTGTTGTATTGGATCTTCATTTGAGTCCTTTGTACTTTTTGGCATGAGTGTTAGCCATGGATGATTGTGTTGTGTATTTGTGGTTGGATCATTATCTCCATCAACATGATGGGAGTGGGAATATAGGTACCATGTGGTTGGGAGGTGTAACTACCTATACCACTATTGGGGACCAATGTATAAAGATGGTCTATTTCTAGTTTGAGTTCAATGTTGGATATTCACGTGGTACTTTAGTGTACCTGGAGTATGTTTTCTAGATTTATGTTTTAATTTGGATGCATTTGATATCATGTTTAGATGATGATTAGTATGTTACTTGATGCATTCCTTTATTATAACGTTGTATCATATTGCTAGATGACGTTCTTACCATTGCTTTGGATTAGTGATGTTATTCATGGACTAGCATGTTGGATGTACTTGTTCTTATGATTTTATTTTTTGGGTATTGGTAAGAATGATCTCGTGAAACAACTCCAACTATTTTTTTGGAAATTTGAGATTCATGCTCAAGGGATGGATAGGGCCTTTGAGGTCTCATGATGCCATTATGGTTGGGAGGAAACAAGCACGATTATTTTTAGCTTGGTGGCTTCATTGCTTGTGCTTTTCTTCTTGTGATATTTGATTATGCACATGTATGTTCATTGTGATGTTGCTTTTTGCATGATTACATTAGATGCTAGAGATATTTGATCTCCTTTATGCTTTTGAGTATTTGTTCCTTGACATTTTTATTTTTAGTACTCCTTGGTGTGGAGGATTTATTCTTATTGCACTTTCTTGTTATGTGTATTATCTTGTTGTTAGCCTTGTTCATGTTAGAACGAGTTTCATTGCACAAGGAAAGAATTATCTCACATGGTTTGTGGTAGATGCTCACACGAGAGTGCATTCTCTCACAGAGCTTGACATTTTGTCACACGAGATAGTATTGGCTAGCACAGCTACGTGTTCTCTCATGCAACAAAGTGTTTCTTTATGCAACAAAGAGTTTCCTCATGTGGGACATGATACTTTATCACATGAGAATGTGTTCACTCATGTGAGCCTGGCATGATGTACTTCTTCAAGAGGCAGATAGGGACTATTTTAGTGCATCTTTGTGAAATGAAATTTGGAGTTTTGGATACCCTATTGGGTTGCACACCTTCCTAGATCTTGAGAGTTTGGATATAAATTATATCTTGTTTGTTTGACTTTTAAATTTGGTTAATGAATGTGTTGGTAAGTAGTGACTCTTGGAGACCGTTGGTTGATTGAACAGTTCAGTTGAGTCTTTTGTTGTGATCTTTGTGAATAGTTTCATGTTGAGGTTGTACATGTCTATGCTTAATACCTTTTTAAAAATGTGTTGGCTTTTATTTTTCCTTGTTCCAAGAATCTCTAGGTAGGGCACAATATTCTCCAAAGGGATGGTAGCACGTAGCTCGATAAGAATACTATCAATTGTGGATGAGCTAAAATATGTGTAAATCCAACTCATCGAAGAACACCAGATGTATACTACTATCAAAATCCAAGTGGTGGACATTGCCAAAACTTATAGGACTTTTTTCTAGTTAGAATTGGTCAAAGGCCTTTAATCGATATATTTCTATGAACATTTCCCACTTATGGGTTCCCTAGAGAGGAAAGGCGATTCAAATCAAGGTTGATAGCGAACTTCAAATAAAAAAAGATCTTATTGACTATGGCCAGATGAGAAAATTTTCCTATGGTCAACTTGAACCTCACTTTCAATTTTTCCTTAGAAGGGACTCTCCTCAACGAGGACCTAGTCATTACACAAAGAATTTATGATCTCATTATTTTGTTTAAAGATGATGACAAACTTTAGGGTGATTGAGCTTCCTTATCTAGTCTCATATCTAATGCATGGTGTAGGATCTATTGTGTTGTCCACAACACATTCCCCATTCCTTACTAGGAATGGGGACCCCCTACTTTTTTTTGACTCCCGAACTCATAGTTTAGGAGTTCGGAGAAGAAAATTTGGTTAGAAGTTAGAATTTTAGAGTCAAAAAACCAAAAAAAAGAAAACTCCAAAATGTGTCACGCATGCCAAAAAGTGCCACGTGCACAAAAAGGCTCGCATGTGCCTCATGCATGCTTCATATGCGTTGCATACACTTCATTCATGCTGCACACATGCACTGCATATGCTTCATTCATGCTGCACACACGCGCCTCATTCGGACTGCACATGCACTTCAAATGCACCGTGCATGCCACAATGCGTCGCGAAACTAGTTTTTTAGTGTTTTTTTTTGTTCTGGTGTCATTAAGGTTTACCTTAAATTAAGTATTTTTTCATCTCTCTAGACTAATGTTCGCTTCTTTTTGTAGGTAAAAAAGGTATCCTCAACTTGTCGGGGTCATAACTTTTCACTCGGAGCTCAAAATTTAGAATCATTTACACCGTTGGAAAGAAGAATTGAAGATCTAATTTCAATCCCTAAAATAGTGAGCCTTTGGCTAACTGATGAAAGTTTCAACTTGAAATTTTGAGCAAAAGACCTCCAAAAAAGCCATTTAAAAATTCTTAGAAAAGATTGTGAAAAAATATGAAAAAGTTTCAAACATTTGATCATCTAGATCGCTTGGTTTCTTGCTGGGAAGGATAGGGTAGTTGGAGAGAAGACAAAGGTTGAAGATACAGAGGTTGGACACATGAAGTAGAATAGGTTCCTCGTCTTATGTAACTATTAATGGCAAGATTCAACATAGGTGCCGTAGGATTTTAGATCGAAGAAGCATAAGCAGTTCAAGTTTATGAAAGTGATTGGCTATAAAGAGGGTATAAATCATCAAAAATGGGCAAAGAATATATACACAAAGTGATCTAAAACCCCACTTGAGAAAAACCTAGAAACTATTTTCAAGATTAACAACTTTGATTTTTTGGTGATTTGAGCTATCAAGGTGCGCAGGTATGCAGGTCTGCAGCTCTACATTTTTGAGTTTCTTATGTATGCAGGTTCACAACTTTGCATTTTTGAGCTCTGTAGCTACACAAGTCCACAATTTTGCATTTTTGAGCTCCACAGCTCTGCATTTTTGAGCTTTGTAGCTCCACAATTCAGAGGTGTATCGACAGTTGACTGCTAGTTCCAAAAATAGCACTTTCCATGCATTGAGAGCGCATTCTAATGGGAAGTCAACTCTAACACACGCCCAGTGAAGGGCCAGTTTCCATTTTTGATGCCTCCATGCACTTCCACTTCAACTGATGGCCTCCTCCTACTTTCTCTCTCACTTCTTTTTTTTGACATGTAGAGGGCTCATGCATCCAAATAATGAGTAAAATATGGATGGAGTCCCTCTAAGCACCAGTTAGATTGTCAGTTTGTATATATTTAGTTTGTTTAAATGTTTTAAAAGCATTTTATTGCATCAAGATATCTCTCACTCTCAACACAAATTGAGGAGACGATTTCTTATAAATACCCCATTGTAAAATGGAAGAAGGGCTGCCATTATTATGCAATAAAGTTATGCTTTTGGCGCTAGCATTTAGAGTGTAGTTATTCTTGCCTGAACGTGTCATTGTTTTGTGGATTTTATTCATAATATTGTGATTGAGCCAAAGGTTTATTATGTTGTTTCTGGATGTGTGATCTTTTAGTTCTGGTGTTTGCTATAGATATATGAATTTTGTTGACGTAACGAGCTTGAGAAGAGATCACCCGATTGTGTCTACATAGCTTTTTGTCTCGCATGAGTGCACTTTTTGTGGCCTTGTGATTTGATGAAGAGTGAAACATCATTTGATTTGTTAAATATTCTAATTGATGATTGCATCAGTGGATTCTAGGAAGCCTCTGCTCCTATTTTCATTGATTTTCTATCGATTTCTTCAAAGGTTTAACTCACAGCATGTTGTGTTCTGTAGCTTATGCCCGTTTAGGAATATCAATTTCAAGTTATTTGATTTCATGTTATTTGCTTTCAATTTTTTGATTTTATTTGCTAACCCCCTATTAGAATAGGACCTCATAGTAGCTGCATTGTTAGAGTTGCATTCATTAAAAAATAGAAAAATAGAAAAATATTGTTCTTTTGGTGTGATATTTTGAGATAGCGAACAGATTTTACTTCAATTCCAAGATAAAAGACCTTTTTTAGAACCAGCAAAGGCCTCCTCATGAACACTCACATTTATCTTCTACTGAGCGAATTTTGGTATGTCACAAGACAAATACTGAACCTTGGAGTGGATCCTTAAAAAGATTTTCTTTTCAAGAGAGGTATTACACTATGGATTCCTGCCGTTGACCTCGTGCAAAACAAATGCCCAACATGATCCACTACAAAGGGAACTCCAAGTTGGAATGTGAGCCCTATATAAAAATTTCTTGTATCCACCTTTCCAAGATTCCTTAAGAAGAAAAATGAGAAGAAATTCTCACCCTTGATAGCAACCCAATGATCATATCTGAAGTGCTAACCACTGAGGGACCTATCTTGGTGTTGCCTCTAGAGGTAACTCCCATCCTTGTGTCCCCCACATCAAAGGATAGGTTGGAATCCTCTCAACCCCAAGTATTACTTTCTATGCTTCCCTTAGAGCCTTCACTTGTAGAAAGTAGATAGTAGACCTTAAAATTTGATGGCTCTTGGGCTAAGGCTAGATCAAGCACAGGTGTAGAATTGATTGACCCAAAGGGGAGATCTTTCCTCACTTCTTATCAACCACAATTCATATGTACAAACAATGTGGCCGAATATGAAACCTTGGTTTTGGGTCTTCTTTTTTCTTTATAGAAAAGAGTCACCTACCTTTGAGTGCATGGAGACTTTGAACTCATTTTCAAATAGGTTCAAAGCCAATATACATGTCATGAAAAATGGCTAGCAGCTTATTGCAACCAAGTTTTGGGCTTGATCGAGGATTTAGGAGCCTTTGGTGTTGATTTCATCTCGTGAAAATACAATTATGTCCCCAATGCTCTTGTCATGTGTGTCAACACTCTCAACACGATGGCTTGTTATTACCTCCAATGATTTTCAATTGAAATGGTAACAACCCCATCCATCGCAAATAATACTAAATAATTCTAGCATTAGAAAGTAAAGTCCACCAAGATAACTAAGAGGGGGGGGAGGTTGGTGAACATGTTATCCTATCAAAATATATTTTATTAACCTTATTAAATCTGAAACATGTAATCAGAAAGTGCGATAACCACAAGAAGATAACCATACACATTAACACTAGATTTGGTTGTTATGGAAACCCTTGATTAGAGGGAAAACCTTAGTGGGGATGGTACCCACAAAATGATTTACTAATATATAAGTTCCTTGTAAAAGGATGGGCCCTGTTAGGAGTCAATGAAATACATTTAGTATATATTAGTCTATGTTAGGAGACTTTGAATCCCTGTGCGGAGATTCTAACCCTATTAGGAGTTGTGTCTACCCTATTAGGAGTTTTGGAGGGAAGAAGGACCCACTATCCAAATAGCTTTAGGGGCAAGACCACCAAACTCACTACTAATTGGCCTTTGTATTATTTCTTTTAAGATAATATGAAATGATCAATTGTCCACTAGAACTCTCTTCCAAAAATAATCAAATCACTCTTTTATTGTACATTTGTTACACCAGACACTTCTCAAATCTCAATATTGGATCCACATACTTACATCACATAAATCCCTTAGATTTCTCATGCTCACATGTAATTCACAATTCATACTTACAATTCTATACTTAACTACAAGGAAAACAAATTTCGTTTACACCAAGTCCTTAAATTAATTTATTGAGTCAGCCTTGAGGCTTTCTCAATTTACAGTTACAATAGGACCACATTAAGATAGAAAATTACACATTACATTATATATTTTCATAATTACAAAATATTGTCAACTCAAAGTCTGGCTATAGACACAAATAAACTCATAGTTTTGTTTCTACATAGGGAATTACTTATATCATGTGTCTGAATATATTTACATAAATGTGTTTATATGGATTGCTAGATATAAGACTATACTAAAGAAAGTCTCTCTTATCAATGCTTTTACTAGCTTCCTTATTAACTAAGGGAAGGATATCGATGCTCAATCTATACCTTGGGGAACTTCAACTATTGCATCCAAGTGATGTGTCCTATCCTAATTGTTCATTTTTTTAACTAATACAAATTGGTTATTTTATAATCGCATATGCCTTTGAGTTTACTTGTAAAGGTGCTACCACTTAACTTTTGTTTAATCATTCATCATTAATTATTGATTTAGTCAAGTCATAGTAATGCAAATCCATAGTTACCAAAAACACAACGAATAGGCCCCATTTTGCATTGTGACAAATGAAATGAGTTTCCCACCATGAAAAAAATGTCTCTATTTCTATCAAGTTGAATGAAAAAATTATTATTATTATTATTTAAATTAAAGTTTTCCATTGATTCCATCTCAAAATTTAAATATAGATTAGTTGAGTGAAGTTGTAGATTACCAACAGTTGAGTAAAGTTGTCATTGCACAACAAGCAATCGAAGCAAAATAGAGTAAAATAGAGTAAGATATTCTGAAGTTAAAAGATTAGTTAAACTATTAGTTCTCTTTGTTTAATACGTATACAATTAAAGATAGAATGATATATTTTCAAGTTAAAATATTATTTATTTATGAATGCTATAAATATTAAATTTGAATTTTTGTGTGTGTGTGTGTGTGTGTGTGTGTGTGTGTGTGTGTGTGTGTGTGTGTGTGTGTGTGTGTGTGTGTGTACACACACACACACACACACACATACATATAATATTTTTAATGTATTTATTTAGTTGTTTAAAAAAATATTCATAAATAAAATATAAAATGTATGCAAGTTGTATATACTAATTTGCATTTTATATGTGTGTATGTGTCTATTTTTTTATCCAATTTTTTTAAAAAAAAATTCTTGACACATTGTCATTATGGTTACATTTCTCATTTCTCATTTCTGGTAACTATGTGCAAATCATAGTTGATGACTTGGAAATTGAAATTCCAATAATCTTTGTGACAATTATTATTCCTCTATTCGGATCTTTTCCTTTGGTATCTCTTAACACATTCCATATCTCACTCAATGTTAATCGAGGTCCATAGTATCAATTATTATTAGGCATTCTATAATCCCTAAATAAATTTTCTTGTAGATTATTATTTGATTAATATGAATTTTTACTCCTCAATCCTCATTGTTAATCATACACTAAAGTCTTTAGTTTGATGTCAGGTATCATAGTAACAGATACACACTCATTTGTATGTATTCATCTTATTATGATAGTAAGTGGTCTTTATGGATGATGATTACTTCCCATAACAATTGGATGCTAAAAACATTTTTCTCTAATGTATAAGTATCGAAGTTGCTATTATTAATACCTAATAGGATGTTCCTTTATTCTTTATAAAATACTAGTGTGAGAGATTGTGTTTGATCCTTTATGTGCAGCTCTTTAATGGATTTTGATAATACTAAATATCAACTAGTAAGTTTATATCATTATTTCCAATCATACTATGGTTTTATAATCAATGAATTTGATTATTTTGTTCCTATTGATACTTTCTTCTCCTTCAATAATTGGTATTAATTTATGACATGTAAATTCTTAGCCCTAAATGAAAATATGAATCACTTCCTTTAGGTTTTTACTCAAACGACATGACATTATGAAATCTACAAAAAAAAATTTATGGACTTGATTTGTCAATGGAATCTCTCATGTAGTCACAAATTTATTTGCTTCTATGTTGAAAACAAATTGATACAAGTATGAAATATGTTTCAATCATTGTTTTTTTGTTGATGTTAAACTTGCCACTTGTTGGTAAGACAATTACTTAGATGATTTGAGTACTATCATTTGTTTGATTGATGAAGAGGATTTGATCAAATGAGGTAACAATAGCACCTAGAGGAAAGGTTGAGTTATGATATGGAAAAGAAATACAAGGATTAGTTAAGACAATGATATTATAGTGCATTAATAATATACTTAAGGTTGCAAAGGATGGATACACTGATTAAGTTTAGAAGAACAAGTTAAATGAATTATGTCAGCTGAGATTAACAATCTGCACAATAGGTTTCAAGAAAATTTAGTGTAAGCCAAATATAAAATCAATTGGAGCCAAGCAAAGTCAAAATTTAGTTGGTGTTGAGTGATATAGTATAAGCCAAGTGAAGTTTAGTTGATGCCAAGCACTAGTAAATTTTAGTTCATGCCGAGGGTTTTGATAGTGGATGTTGAGTAACATAGTATGTGTACATTCAAAACCAAGTTAATATCGAGCATCTACATTATGAGAAAGATCATGAATTCAATGGAATGTGTGAACTGTGTGGACTATAATCTTGATGAGCTAGTGGCACGAAATTTGAGATGAACTATTTTGAGGTGAATTCAAAGAGGATTAAAGGAAAAGTTTATAGAAGGGAATAAAATGAAAAGATGGGTAGATTTATTGAATCCTACCTAATCCAACCTAATCCTAAAATGGATGATGAAGGTTGAATGGAAAAAGATCTAAAATTTCTATTTATAGAGATGGTAGGTCAAAAGAAAGGGTTTTCATGTGTGAGAACCTAAGGCAGACAAGGAGTCTAGAGTATTGCTTCATTCAATGACCCACAAGAAAGAGACTGCTATTGGAAAGAAAAGAAAGAAGGATTAAGGGTATGGATTCTTGAGGCATGAACAAGGTACCAAAGCTAAGTATGTAAAAACCAAGTAGAATGGAGGACTGAGAATAGATATTTTTAATCTATAAAAGTGTACCTTATTGTTACTTTCTAATCATTGTATTAGTCTACGGTAAATCCTTTGGATTAAGTTTGACCTAATAGTCATTTGTAAATCCTTTAACTGGGTGACATTCTAAGTGAGTGATATAAAGTCCTCTAACAAGGTTCACTCCTAACAAGGTGATTGAAATCCTCTAACTAGGTCACATTTAATACTGTGTATTATAACCTTTAATAGGGTTGGCCTTTCATAGGGCATCACTTTAGAAGAGTGAGAATGAGTAGCATGTTACTAGTAGTTTTTCTCAAATTGGGTTTCCACATTTAATCATTGTGTCAAATGTGTTATTGAATCTATTATGTTTCATGTTTACATTTCTGCAAAGTTTATTTGATAGTAATTTACAAGTTTAAGTGATTGTATGATCTAATGGATGCATGCATGATTAAAATATTTTATGGATATAGGTTCACTAAGTTGTGAAAAGTTTTATTTATACATCTAGACCTTGGATAACTAATTCATCCCCCCCTAGTTATTCTAAAGAATTCAAATAATTGGTATTAGAGCCATCTGCTTAAGAGGATTAGTTTGAAGGTACTAGAAGAAAAATTATCAAGATGTCAAAAAGAGAGGTACCCAAGCTTAATAGAGATAAATTTTATGCATGGGAAAGTTTGATGAAGCTATACCTAGGTGGTCTTGGAGATCATGCACAATCTACCATTGGTAATGAGCATGTTGATCCTACTAGAGCCCTAACTATTGAAGATCTAAAAAAGAAGAAAGAATAGAACTGGGCAATGTTGGAGATGCCTTTGCCTTAAGTAATGTTGATTTTGATGATATCAAGGGTTGTGATAGTGCAAATAAAATGTGGGATTCTCTACACACCATATATGGAGCTAATGCAAATGTTCTAAGAGCCAAATCTGAAAGTCTTAGAGGTAAGTTTGATGATATGAGAATACAAGAAGGTGAGAATGTTTCTCAATATTGCTCTAGGATAAAGAATGTTGTTAATGCTATAAGGGGATCTACTAGTAAGATAGATGATGAGACTATACTAAGCAAAGTTTTGAGAACACTACTCTCGATTAATGCTATTAAAGTTTCTACAATACAAGAACTAAGATGTGTACCAAGTTCTAATCTGACTCTTGAAGGTTTTTTAGGTAGGCTCACTACTTTTGAGCTATCTAATTTTGATAATTTTAAATTTGACAATGTTGAATCTACTTTCAAAGCAAAGTTGTCATTGAAGGAACCTATTGAGAAGAAGAAGAAAAAGGTAAAATATGTATCTAGTGATAGTGAAATAGATGAGGAAGATGTAGAACAACTTGAGGCACTACTAGCAAGGTGATTTCACAGAGGTAAAGGAAAATTCAAAGGTAAGTTACGTATAATATGTTTCAATTGCAATGACGTTGGTCATATTGCTACTAGATGTCCAGAGAAGAAGAATTAAAGAGGTAGAGAAAAGTACAAAAGTAGAAGAGATGAAGACGACAAAGATTACAAAGAAAAAGGCAAGAAGTCTTGCTACATTGCTGAAGAGGAAACTAAAGGTAGATCTGACAATCATGATAATGAAGTAGTGTATGTTGAAATGAAGGATGTTTCTAATGAGGATGAGGCAACTACATTGGTGTCTTGTTTGAACAAGAATGATAGATGGATCATTGATAGTGGATGTTGACATCGCATGACTGGAGATAAAAGTAATTTCATTACCTTGAATTATTATGATGGAAATAGTATAAGGTTTGATAATGGTGCACCCTGTCTAATAAAAGGAAAAGGTTCTATCAAAATCAATGAAAAGATTTTACGTGACAATTCTTATTGTGTTGAAGAATTTAACTATAATTAGTTGAGTGTGTCAGAACTAAAGAGTTAAGGTTGTAAGGTTGAGTTTGAAAACAAGATTGCTAAGATATATGATATTGATGAAAAAATAATTGAAAAAGGTGATCAAACTAGAGGTAATATGTTCTACCTTGATATAGACGATGCTACTTGTTTAGTTGTAGAATTTGATGATGTGTGGCTATGGTAGAAGAGGTTATGTCATGTTAATTTTGATAACTTGGTTAGTATTAGTAACGTGAGAAGAGTCAAAGATTTTCCTAAGTTGAAGAAACCTAACAATATAATTTGCAAACAATGTTAGTTAGGCAAAATGACAAAGTCAAGTTTCAAGAGTAAGACTCATACCTCTAAAGTAATATTAGAGATTGTCCATATTAACTTGTGTAGACCAGTCAATGTGTAAAACTACAAAGGAGATAAGTACATTATGCTATTTGTTGATGATTATTCTAGAATGATGATAATTATGTTTCTAAAATAGAAATCTAACACTTTCCAAATGTTTAAGTGGTAGTTAGAAAGAGTTGAGAAGGAAATAGGTAAAAGTCTAAAATGTTTGAGATTTGATAGAGGAGGAGAATTTGCATCAAATGAGTTTGAGATGTTTTGTAATGACAGAGGAATCAAAAGGTAGACATTTGCCCCTAGGACCTCTCCAGAAAACAAAATTGTTGAAACGATGAACAGATCTATAATGGACTGTGCTAGGACACTCATGATGGAGAAGAATGTTGCTTTAAAATACTGGAGAGAAGATGTAAGTATAGTTATCTATATCTTGAACTGTGTACAAGTCAAGAAAGGTACTCATTCAATACCTTTTGTACTATGGTATGGATACTCACCTAATGTAAAATATTTTAAGGTATTTGGAAGAAAGTGTTATATTCTCAAGGATTTTAAGAATGGTAGATGAGATGAAAAAAGTGAATAAGTTATATTCCTTGAATATTCCACAAGAAATAAAGCTTATAAGTGTTTAAATACTAACACTAACAAAGTTGTGGAAAGTACAAATGTGAAATTTGATGAATATACATAAGGACGTGAGGTTGAACATATGAAGGAACTAGAAGAATAAAAATCATTTGTATATTTTTATGAAGGTATGTCTGGTAACAAAGATGTTATAAATCAAGTTACAAATAAACAAGTTTCAGTGACTGTTGAGTCACATACTATGAATGTCGAGTTGCATTCAAGAATTGAGCTACATTTAGGTGCCGAGTTATAGACTAAAGTTGAGACACATTCTAATTTTGAGATTAGTGTACATGAAAGATATTTTGAACTACCTAATGGAGATGTACATATTGATTGAAAAGTTGAGAGACCAATTGAGGAAAACAAAGCAGAACCAAGATTGTCAAAGTATGTCAGGAGACATCACCCTACTACACAAATCATTGGAGATAAAGATGCAAGACCAATGACAAAGAATGAGTTCAGAAATGATATATGTTTTCTTAGCACGAAAGAACCTAAAACAATGAAGGATGCCTTAGAAGATATGGATTGGAGTAAAGCCATGAAAGAAGAGATTGAACAAATTGAGAAAAATAAGACATGGATTCTAGTTCCTAAAATAGAAGATAAAAATATGAGTGGCATCAAGTGGGTGTGCAAAAGCAAGTTAGATGAAAATGGTGAAGTCACAAGGAACAAGGCAAGATCAGTTTGTAAAGGATGTGCATGCACAAGAAGAAGGGATAGACTATGGAGAAACATTCGTTGTTGTTGCAAGATTGGAAGGAGTGAAAACCTTGCTTGTTTACTCTACATACAGAGGTTTCAAATTTTATCAGATGGATGTTAAGTCTGCATTTCTGAATGGTGTATTAGAGAAAGAGGTTTATATAGAACAACTAAAAAGATTTGTTGATGCTAACAAAAAAAACATGGTATGTAGACTATACAAAGCTTTATATGGTTCGAAGCAAGCACCAAGAGCATGGTATGAAAGGCTTCCTAATTTTCTTGTAAAGATTGGATTTGAGAGGAGTAATTATAACAATCTATACTTGAAGACAGAGAAAGGAAAAGGTATTTTTCTATCTAAATTTTTTTTTGATGATATCATATTTGGAGGTCAAGATATTTTATGTAAGGCTTTTGCAAATGAAATGAAGAAAGAATTTGAGATGTCTATGTTTGGAGAGATCAAGTTCTTTGTGGGTTTACAAGTATATCAAATGAAATATGGTATTTTCATCACTCAATCAAAATATGTAAAAAAGATACTATAAAATTTTCAATTGGAGGATTCCAAGACAGTAAGCGCACCTATGGTGATAGGACATTAATTTTCAAAGAATAGTGATTTAGTTGAGGTGAATCAAACATTGTATAAAACAATAATTGGAAAATTACAATATGTAGTACACAATAGACTTGATATTGCATTATTTGTTGGGATGGTTGCAAGATTCTCTACTAATACTAGGGAGAATAATTTGATGATCATTAAGAGAACAATGAGATATTTGGAAGGAATAGAAGAATATGGTCTATACTATAAGAAAAATGAGAAATTTGAATTGAGAGCCTACATTGATGTTGACTGGGCTAGAAATATTGATGAAAGAAAGAGCACTAGTGGAGGAGCTACCTAAAGTAATCAAAGAGTTGGAACTACAAATTAGTTACAAGCCAGGTGAAAGAGGGAGAAACTAAAAATGTTCATAGCTACATATTAAGATGATAAGCTTTGGCATTAATGTCAAAGAGGGAGAAATGTGTAGAAATAAAGGGAGACAAATAGAAGTAAAGGGATCAATCTAGAAAGAGAGAAAGAAGAAACATGGAATACCTAGTCAAAGGGAGATAATGTCAACAAAGATATAAGAAGTGATCAAGAGGGAGTCATAAGGATGAATTGATTGATTTTCTATTGGTTAGAACAAAATTTTGTAACCAAATCAAAAAATGAAAGTTGTTGATAGAAGGAGAGATTTCTATACAAGGAATTATTTTCTTTTTTCTATTTTGTTGGTTGTACTAATTAAGTTTGGTTTTCCATTAATGCCAAAGAGGGAGATTGTTGAAAATAGATTGATACAAGTATGAAAATGTGTTTCAATCATTGTTTTGTCACTGATGTCAAACCTACTACTTGTTGGTAAGATAATTGCTTAGATAATTTGAGTACTATTATTTGTTTGATTGATGAAGAGGATTTGATCAAATTAGGTAACAATAGCACCTAGAGGAAAGGTTGAGTTATGTATAGAAAAGGAGTACAAGGATCTGTTAAGACAATGATATTATAGTGAATTAATAATTTACTTAAGGTTGCAAAGGATGGATACACTAATTAAGTTTAGAAGAAAAAGTTAAATGAATTATGTCTACCAAGCTTAACAATCTACACAGTAGGTGCTAATAAAATTTAGTGTAAGTTGAGAAGAAAATTAGTTGGAGCTGAGCAAAGTCAAAGTTTAGTTGATGTCAAGTGATACAGTGTAAGCTGAGTAAAGTTCAGTTGATGTTGAGCACCAGTAAACTTTAGTCCATGCTGAGTATTTTGATAGTGGATGTCATGCAACATAGTATGTATTGAGCATTAGAAGCAACTTAATGTATACTATCAACATTATGAGAAAGATCATGAATTCAATGAATCTAAGCTAACAAGTTTAATTTCTTGGATTATATGAATTGTGTAGAAGATAAGCTTGATGAGCTGGTGGCATAGAATTCGAGATGAATCATTTTGAGGTGAGTTTAAAGAGGATTGAAAGAGAAGTTTCTAGAAGGGAATAAAATGAAAAGATGGGTAGATTTATTGAATCCTACCTAATCCAACCTAACCCTAAAATGGACAATGGAGGTTGAATGGAAAAAGAACAAAATTTTTCTATTTATAGAGATGGTTGGTCAGAAGCAAGGGTTGTCATGTGTGAGAACCTAAGGAAGAAAAGGAGTCTAAGGTATTGCTTCATTCAATGACCTAAGAGAAAGAGATTGCTATTGGCAAGCAAAGAAAGAAGGCTTAAGGGTATGGATGCTTAAGGGTTGAAAAAATGATCAGAGCTAATGTTTGTGAAAGCCAAGCAGAATGGAGGACTAAAAATAGAGATCTATAATCTACAAAAGAATATTGTAAATTGTTATCAAATCAAGCCTTATTGTTACTTTATAATTATTGTATTAGTCTAGGGTAGATATTTTGGATTAAGATTGACCTAATAGTCATTTGTAAATCCTTTAACCGGGTGATATTCCAAGTGAATTATCTAAAGTCCTATAACAAGGCTCACTCTTAATAGGGTGGTTGAAATCCTCTAGCTAGATCACATTTAATAGTTTTTAGTGTAACCTTTAATAGGGTTGGCCTTTCACAGGGCATCACTTCAAAATAGTGAGAATGAGTAGCATATCACTGGTGGTTTTTCCCAAATTGGGTTTCCATGTTAAATCATTGTGTCAAATGTCTTATTGAATCTACTATGTTTCATGTTTACATTTCTTCAAAGTTGATTTGACAGTACAAGTTTAGGTGATTATATGATCTAATGGATGCATGCATGATGAAAATGTTTTATGGATATGGGTTCACTAAGTTGTGAAAAGTTTTATTTGTACATCTAGACCTTGGATAACTGATTCACCCCTCCCCCCCTACCCTCTCAATTATTCTAAATAATTCCAACATTCTAATCTAATGACTACCTCATTTCTCAATTCTACTCCTAGCCTCTTCCACTCTCCTCTTTCTCCTACACCGTTATCTCCTCCCTTATATAGTTTGCATCTTCTTTTTTCCTTATTCTATTTCTATTTGGTCCCATCATCTTTTCCTAATTAGCCCCCTTTCTTTAGCCAATGTTAGAGTCAATTTCTTGGAAAGCCAAGAAAATGCATGTTCTTTCATTTGCTACCTTTTGGATTCCTAATCTAGATGGCTTTTAACACCTAGCCATCACATTTGTTGGGCAATTTTTACATCATTTCCAAAAAAATATTTTTTATGAATAATGTACAATCATTACATTTGAAGGGATGAAATCAAAATTCCATGTGTTCAATACTTATGCACTTGCAAAAGTTTCTCAATATCTTCTTATTAATGGATTTCCATATTTTGTACTTGGACTATGGGAATGCTGGTAAGGTTGTAGTTTTTTTCTTTACACCTTGCAATTTCCAAATAAGATGAAAAACCTCTAAAGCATGTGTTATACTTCTTATCCATATTTTTAACTTTCCCTTTCACCTTCATTGTCACAATCAAGATTTTGCAAGATGAATGAAAGAAGCCAAGATTATAAAACCAAAGAAATTCAAAACAAAATTGAAGATAAAGAACATAAATTTTTTTTTTTTAATGTTTATTTCTCATTCACCTACGGTGTTTTTGCATCAAACATGTCAGGTGGGAAAGATTTTGTGAGTTGAACTCACAAAATGGATATGGGTAGTTGAGCTACCCTTTTAGATTGTAAACTACCTATAGTGAACACGATCACTACTGTAGATAGAGAAGGCATCTTCCTCTACCTCTTCTAGCTCTTCACTAGGACACTTTTTGACCTCCTCTTATCCTCTCCCCCTTATGGACTTCTGTACACCATATACCATCCTTTTTTTCGAAAGATACCCTTTGTTCCTCTTCTCCTTCATGGGTTACATCCAAACATCAAATGAACACCTCAACCACATCTTACTAGTAGTATCCTCTACTACATTCATATGAAAACATGCAACCATTTGACATGAAATTGCAATATCCAATTGATGAATGAAAGAAGCCAAGATTATAAAACCAAAGCAAGTCAAAATAGAACTAAAGACAAAGAAAACAAGTATTTTTGGTTAATATTTATTTCCCATTCACCTAGGATTCTTTTGCATCACACAGGTCAACTATGGAGATGGGTAGTCAAACTACCCTTTCAGGTTGTAAACTACCTACAGTGAACTTCATCATGAATGTAGACAGAGAAGGCATCTTCCTTTACCTCTTCCAACTCTTAACTAGGATACTTTTTTACCTTCTCTACTAGTTATGTCCTCTTATCCTCTCCCCCCTCATGGACTTTTGTACTCCATAGACCATCCTTTTTTTCCAAAGACACCCTTTTTTCCTCTTCTTTGTCATAGGTTATATCCAACCATCAACTGAACACCTCAACCAAATCTTACTAATAGTATCCTCTACTGTGTTCATAGGAAAACACTCAACCATTTGACATCAAATTGCAATATCTAATCACCCTATTTTAAATGCACATCTGCAACTAGCCCACTTGTAGTCTTTGATAATTCAAAAAAAATAGATTTTTTTTTGAATTACCTCTATAATCTTAGCCACTATAACATCCTTTTCATCCTCTACCACTATAATTTTTTCTTTATCACCTCTCATTATGGTTGCAATATCTTTAGAAACAAAGCTTAGGGGTAGCAAGGGCATAGATTTATTTAAAATTTTCTATTTTATCCTCAATTATTTAAATCACGCGTGAATAAGGAGAGTAATGTAGATTCTTTACTTTCAACAATTTCCTATTTGAGAATTTTCTTTTTTGGAACTATAATCTCATTATTCATTTTCCTTTTAATGGATAGAAATAGGAGAAATTGGGAGGAGCTTGAACAAATTAATTTTGTTACAAATGTGGATAAAAAATTAGGCCCTTCATTCATGAGTAGAGGCAAGTAAGATGTATTAAATGGATGTCCATACAATGGGAGAGTGAGCTTATGCTTGGAAATGGAAAGGCTTCTTGATCCCATAGGAAAACATTTTGGAACTAAGGTCATCTCATAGGGTAATAGTACATATAGACATCAAAAAGACCTGGATGTCATACTAGGAGTAGATACTATAGTTTTTATTCTTGATGACATAGAGTAGGTAAGTTTTCAATTATTGGAAATATGAACAAGAATCTAGATAATCCTAGACTCACTCATGATTATTAATATTAGCCTTCTTAGTTTAATCCTTGAATTATTTTGACACCAACTTCTTTAATGCATCAATGGTTTTTATATACCTAGCACATGGGCTTATGCTTTTCCTTATCAACCCTTAATCAAGTAACTCTTGGACTTGCCTTGCTACCTCATTGTTTTGATCAAGAGTCATCCTGAAGGATATCTTATTAGGAAGGGATGCCCTTGGTATGAAATCAATTTGATGGCTTATTTCTCTTTGAGGGGTTAGTGTTTTATGGGTTCCATCACTTACTATATCCTTGAATTGATCTAGTAGTTGTTGTACTTCTACAAGAAAATATTCTTGTTGTGGTTTATCTTGCTCCTTTGGTTTCACCACAATGAAAAATCCTATAACCTCTTCCTTTTTGAGGTCATGCAAGAACTCCTTTCCACTCATTAGAAACAAATTAGAATCTTCTATCTTAGACTCCCATTCATCCATAAGAGAATAGATCTTATAATTCACTCTGTCTTTTTGGAGGGTATAAGAATTTTTGTTGCTATGGTGTAAGAAATCTCTATCAAGGTACCATGGTTTTCCTAACAATAAGTGACAAGAATCCATGGGTATCACATCACATATAATCTTGTCATGATACCATCCTATTTTCAATTCAACCCACACTTGCTCATTTGCTAGGACCTTATGTCCCTTGTTCAACCAAGTGACCCTATAAGAGAGAGTATGGGTGATCTTGGTTAATTTTATCTTATTCACTTCCTTCTCTAAGACAACATTATCTATGGAACCTAAGTCTATTATTAACTTTCACACCTTTCCAAGGATTTTATATTTCACCTTGAGCAATGCTCTCCTCTATTTGGGTTCTTGCTTGGTTCCTTAATCAACACACTAGTAAATTTGGACCTATTTTTTGATGAGCATTGGTCAATATTTTGACAGACAATGGTCAAAAAATTGTGTTGCTATAATTTCATCAAAATTTTGATAAAATTCAACACTATCGATATATGTGTTGGAAATATAAGAGGATTAGCTGAGAGGGGAGGGGTTAATCAATTGCCACAAAAAAAAAATCCAAGATCCCTTTAGATGTCAATAAAATTCAAAACCAAACTCTGTTGAAACTAAAATATTGTTGTAACTCGATTAACATAGGAATACTTAGTTTACACTAAAAATTACTACTTAAGATGTTTAGTGTGTTTAACCTTAATTAGCTTAGTTGCAGAAACATAAAGAAAATAACATGAACACGAGAGGCACCAAGATTTAACATGGAAACCCAATTTGGGATCAAAACCACCAATTCCAACTAGTTACTATTTTTCACTCTTCTAAAGTGAGCCCTATTAAGAACCAACCCTATTAAAGGTTACAAAATAAATTGCTAGGTGTGACCCTATTAAATAATTTAGCTTGCCCTATTAGGAGTGGCCTTGTTAGAGGTCTTTAGACATTTCAATCTAGAAATTCCATCTTTTTAGAGGATTTGGAAAATAGCTGTTAGGATAACTCTGTTAGGAGATTTTATTCACTACTACAATTATTAGAGAGTAACAATTAGTTGACCTGATTGTTGATGCAACTATCTTTTTTGATTTTAGATCTCTATTCTTGCTTGAATACTTGATCCTCCTTGATTAGAATGTTCTTTATAGCTCAGTCAACTTAGATACTCTAATATCCTTCCAATTTTCTTCCTTGATTTATCTTTTCAATCCCATGCTACTTGTCAATTTAATCCTCAACTTGACCTTATATTTATATGTTTTACCTTGTCAAGTCAGCTTGAATATACTTTCAAACAAATGAAATTCATCATATGAGTTGGCTAAAACTAACCAACAAGACTATTAGATCAAGTATATTGATACAAGAGAATCCTTCACTAGCCAACCCAACTCAGTCAAAACTAACTCAGAAAAGACTTTCCTTTAGACTTCCTTTGGTAACCAAGTGAGGTTAGCATATACTTATTGCTTGGTATATACTTGACATTTGTGTAACATCAAAGACAAGATACAATTGAATGATTATATCCAACATATCGACAAACAAACCCGTTAAAAATGATCCCAATCTCTGTCATGAGGTGGCATTAGACCACTATTATGAAATGTATAAATTTCAATGATTATGACATTTTTATCAATGGTAGGCCTCATCTAAAATTCAACATTTAGGATATTTCTATCGACGAGCTTTCCATGCCCTCGATGATGGGCCTTGCCGAAACATTAATGCTTAGGAGAATGTTATCGATGAGCTTGCCATGCCATAGATGACAGGCCTCATTGAAACATTGACTAATGGTCATCAAAACTTCAATAACATACCTAGTGTTTTTTTTTAAATTCATAAGAATCGTGTTTGTTTGGTGATTCAAGGTAATTGGTGACCATCCTATTTGTAGCATTAGGAGTGTGAGAATCCCATCTATTTGATTATCCAAGGTAAGTAAATTGTTGGTTTGTGGGGGGTAAGTGTCCCTATTGATTTAAGAGTAGGGGAATGAATTTTCTAGTTTAATAGGTGAGTGAAATTCTACATGTTTAGTTGTTTGTCATAAGTTTGACAAAGTTAAGGATGTTATTGGGGGTTTAGTATTAGATATTGTCTCTTCACATCCTTGTGAGATATAAGATGGGATTCAAACTCTTTTCAAGAGGGATTAGCTAGATATTATCCTTAACAAATTACTACAATTAGAGAAACTTTAATAACATTATATCCAATTGGAATAAAAAGGAGAAGATCATTGATTGACGTCCCTCATTCACCACCAAACATGTAACAAAATAACATTATGTAGGAATCTTTAAAAAGCATTGTCATCAATACTTTCCTTCTAGATTCAAACCATAGATAGATTTAGTCCTTACTTGGAATTACCCTCAAATAATGGAGAGACGCTTTCTTTACCTTAAAACCTCAATTTTGTTGAGATAATGAGTGTTGCACACATTGCATAATATTGTTATTTTATTATTTTATTTTTATTATGTAATGTTGTGCCTAGATGGACGTGCAACATGTAAAGATTCCCATGGAATATTCTTGATGAGTTGTATTGTAACATTGTAAAAATATTTTATGTAATTATTTAATATTGGGGAAAAGAATTAAATGCCCAATATTAAAAGTGGGGTCAGTGGGTTAGGTAGCACATGGTTTATGTAATACCACTTGGTGGTTTTGTGGGACTTGCTACTATATAAGCAGCCACAAGGGTAGTTGTTGTAGAGAAGAAGAGTGACAAAGAGAAGACAAAAGGCAAGAGTCGAGCGGGACAAGGCTTGACAGGTTAGCCAAGGGAGCATTTGTGAAGGTTGAAAGCATGGCATGGGATGTGTGGATTCATGCTTGTTCACATAGTTTGCTCGGTTGTGGCTATGGCCATGAAGGCTTCCATGGTTGTATGGCAATGGTATTTTTGCTAAATAATACATGGTGATGGATGCTTTTGGAGGCTGGGTTTTTCCCTCAATGAGGGTTTCCCAGGGTATATCTTGTGTCACAATTTTGTGGGTATGTTGTCTATTCTCTTGCATGTGGATTTTAATTCCATATTTATTTCAGATTTATTATGGGTTATGTGGAAATGGTTATATTCTTTATTGCCAAGTTTCCTTACAAGTGGTATCAGAGCTATGATTTTATTATTGTAACCCTAGATTGAATCCATGGGAATGCATGAGAGGATAAAAGAAAGAGCAAGATATATGAATGATTTATTGCAGATCTAAGGGATTTGGATTTGCTGTTATGATGGAATGTTAAAAGATTTGGGCATGGGAAATTGTTGGACAAAAGGGTTTTTTGAATGTTTTATTTAAATGAGAGTTTTGGGGGGTAGCTTGCAGAAATGACCTCCTGGGTAAAAAAAGACCTCACCATTGGATCCGGGTCGACATTTCCATAAATTTTGATATATAATATGCCCTAGTTTGGCCATGTTCAGAGGAAATGAAAGAGTTTTTTGGTTTCAACCCATGATGGCCATTAAATTTAATCTCGTCGAAATTTTCGTCACTGAAAAAATTAAAAATGAAAAATCGTACTAGAAATGGTAAAAAGACTGTCTTAGTAAAACGGCCATAACTTTCTCTCAGAATATCAAATTTTAGAGTCCTTACAGGCATTGGAAAGCTAATTCAGAGCACTACAACATAGTGTAGGTTTGGTTCTATGATTTTAAAATTTTGTCAAATTTTAAGAGCCCTAAAGTCAGATGTTGTTTATTTTGAGCATGAATTGAGGCATAACTTGGACATACGGAGTTGGATTTTGGACTTCGAGTAGTCAACGGAAAGCTCTTGGAGAGCTCTACACATTGGTTTAGATTTGGTGCAGGTTTGGCATGATTTATTTGTTGATATATTGATCTAAACAGTTTATAGGTATATTTTGACTATGGTAACATTGTGAGTTTATGGCATTGGAGATTTAAGATTTGATGTCATTGTATACTCAGTTCATATTTCAGATTGGTCTCATGATGATATAGTTATTAGTGTTTGGTTTGGATATGCATGATGACTTGTTGGATCTACAAGTTGTGCAGTGTTGTAAGCGGTCTATACTTACAGGTTGCATTTATAACTTGGTTATGGGTTGTCTTTGCCCATTGATATTTCATTATTGATGCATATTCAGATTGGTGGCTTGGATTTGGGTTGTCTATGCCCTAAGTCACATGATTTACTATTTTCTTCATGTAGAAGGGATGAGATGTTGTTACCAGGTACAGTCATGGCAGAGGATTGTGGTTGACTATTTTATGCTGGCAGGTTGGACATATTGAGAACCAGATGCTCAGTTCATGGATGTGATCATGGTGCCATAGATTTTGGCATGACATGATTGGTTATACAGATACATCCTTGATGTTCATTAGCATGGATTTCTGATTTGGTTATGGTGGTATATCTTCTTGGTTGAGGATCATGGTTATTTGGTTTCTTTTGAGGAGCTCATGATGTGCACTTTGAGTTCTTTGATGGTTTGATGCCTTGGTTGATTCTCATGGTTAGAGGATGGGTTTTTTCATCATGATGTCATGGATAGCTTGGATACACGATTTAGTGGGAGCTTGTGACAGTGATGAGGTGATAGTGTAGGATTAGTTCCTGGTTTGGTTTGGATCTTCATGTAGGAGATGGATTTTATAATGCCATTGGTGACTTGGTACCACGGTTGAGTGAGAGTTTTTTGGCATTGATATATTTATTGAGTGTTTGCAGATGTTGGAGGGTTGTCTTAGATCCTATTGCAGCAGAAGCGTCTTTGACATTTACATGGTGCACTTGTTATCTTCATGGTGTATGAAGATGGTTAGATCTTGAGGACTCATGGAGTTCTTGGTTATCTTCATGGTATGTGGAGATGGTTCTTCCTGGTATGTGGAGATGGTTTTCTTCATGGTGTGTGGAGATGGTTGCATCTTGAGGACTCACAAGGTTCTTGGCAAAGGTGTGGTTTATGCTTTTATTTGGCATGTTATCCTTGGTATGAGGATGGTTTATTTATTATGCCATGGTATACTCTTGATATGCATTTAGAGTTGTGACATGTTATAGTGTGTTCATGTGGAGCATGTTATCTCTTTAGTTGAGATGGTAAGATCATGTTGTCATGTTTATGTTCCTGAGGCCATGGTTGGAACTTTGACATTGATCTTGGTTTAGTTTCTTGGTATTGAGTACACTAATCATAATCTGGATACTTCATGATATTTATATGTTGCATTTGGAGTTGGCATGGATTGATTGGTTACAGGTGCTCATGGATACTTAGAGACGGTGGTGATGCTGATTTCTCTTGGATTAGAGAAGTATTTGTTGGGACAGTTGATGGTTTTAGCAGGAAGTCCGAAGGGCAATCACCTAATATGGACTTGAGAGGAGATTGTTCTTAGAAGAGTCTTGGTTGGAGACTTGGGTATCTTGATGAGCATTCTCATTCCCCACTCTTGGTCTACTCGGCGGTTTGCTACTTGAGAGGTATAGCCCATTATTTTCTCTCAGTTGCATTATATTTATGCTTGTCTTTCATGGATATGGATCTTGAGCTATGGTACATGAGTTAGTTGAGGGTTCATTTGAGAGATGGCTTAGCATTGGTTATCTCCATGTGCATATGTTGTTATGTTGGTTGAGTTTGGGAGATGGTTTTATATTGGGCATATTTCTTGGATTAGGAATGGTTATTCCTTGGTTTAGGAATGGTTTATTGAGTTTGATCTTCTTGTGAGAGGCTTACATCCATGATTAGTTATATGGTATGGTTTGGGTGTTGTTGAGGCTTCTTGTTGGGGTTTTATGGAGGAGATCATACTTGCACAGTTTACATCTAGAGGTGTGTGTAGAAGGACATGATACAGGTTATGATTTGCATGGTTTCTCTAGTCTTGGTTATCTTCCTGGATGTTTGGTTTTGCTTACACTGGATTTGAGATTGGTTAGAGATTGTGATCACTGGTTTGTGCTCATGTATGTCATGTGAGAGATGACATGGTTATTACTTTATCTCTTTCCTCTGTTAGTTGTAGAGAATTTGGGAGACTATTGGAGACTTTTTATGAGAGTTTTTTCTTGCAGGATATTGGTTTATGTATTGTGGATGTCCTTGATACTACATGGATTCACTTCTTTGAGATGTGTTGAGTGGATTGGTTATAGATTTGACATTATCTTTTGCAGTGGGAGCTTCTTGGTATATATGTGGCAGGTATTGCTCTTGAGGCTTGTGATTGTAGGTTGTAGATTGGATATGTCAGTGATATGAGATTCACTTGTTATACCTTTGAGGTATGGATAGTTGGATGGGTTTGGCACTTTGCTGTGGGTGCTATTTCAGCTATGGATATTTTGACAACTACGGATACATGTGATTACCTTTGGATCAGGTTTTTGTGCTTGGAATTTTAGTTGGTACAGGATTTTATGATCTTCTAATGTGACAGGTTGGGTGGCTTTCTCTTTGGATGGCTTCTATGTATGTCCAATGGGAGTGGCATAATAGGAGGTGAGATCATTCATGTTTGAGATGCTGGATACTTTGATTTTGTCACGGGTACCAGGATGGAGCACTTGGTGTATTTTGATCCATGATGGTGGATGTGCTGGGAGGGATTGTTCCCTTGTTCATTTTGTGTGGCTACGGATTGACCCTATGCAATGTATACAACAAGTGGGAGATTGTTGAGATAATGAGTGTTGCACACATTGCATAATATTGTTATTTTATTATTTTATTTTTATTATGTAATGTTGTGCCTAGATGGACGTGCAACATGTAAAGATTCCCATGGAATATTCTTGATGAGTTGTATTGTAACATTGTAAAAATATTTTATGTAATTATTTAATATTGGGGAAAAGAATTAAATGCCCAATATTAAAAGTGGGGTCAGTGGGTTAGGTAGCACATGGTTTTAGCATATGGTTTATGTAATACCACTTGGTGGTTTTGTGGGACTTGCTACTATATAAGCAGCCACAAGGGTAGTTGTTGTAGAGAGGAAGAGTGACAAAGAGAAGACAAAAGGCAAGAGTCGAGCGGGACAAGGCTTGACAGGTTAGCCAAGGGAGCATTTGTGAAGGTTGAAAGCATGGCATGGGATGTGTGGATTCATGCTTGTTCACATAGTTTGCTCGGTTGTGGCTATGGCCATGAAGGCTTCCATGGTTGTATGGAAATGGTATTTTTGCTAAATAATAGATGGTGATGGATGCTTTTGGAGGCTGGGTTTTTCCCTCAATGAGGGTTTTCCAGGGTATATCTTGTGTCACAATTTTGTGGGTATGTTGTCTATTCTCTTGCATGTGGATTTTAATTCCATATTTATTTTAGATTTATTATGGGTTATGTGGAAACGGTTATATTCTTTATTGCCAAGTTTCCTTACAAATTTCTCATTCAATTGTGTTGCTCAGTACCCTACAACCAAATAAACCAAAATCATGATCAATTAGCATTATAACAAAAACTTTAAGAAGACTAAGATCAACATGTTTCCCCTCCCTCGTGGACGATTGCGAACATAATTGCTGAGACTTGCGCCACTCTTACAAAGTTCAATAAGGTCCACGTCACTCATGTTTATAGAGAGGCAAACCCAGTTGCTGATTGGTTTGCTAATAAAGGGGTTAACGCCACCAATAATCTGACCTGGCATGCCGGAAAAGATTTTCCGACGGAGGCAAAGTTGCTCATCGACCAAGATAAAATCTTGGGAAGGACGGCTCAAATCCAATGCAATTATGGATAATAAAGATTGCTTAATAAATGGTAAGTTCCATTATTGGCATCGTGATTTTCACCAGCAAAAGGGGTTTCCTCTGACATTTTGACACGTTCGAAAGGACGATACCATTATTTTCAGAAAGGGGTATATTCACGGGTATCATAAAAGAAACATCACCATTTTTTCGAATGCAAATAACTTGCACAGTTTAGAGTTCATGAGAATTGTGGAAGTTGATCAGGTAAACATGACAGGTGAGAGGAGCAGAAAGGAGCCGGTGGGGGAAGTTTAGAAGTGGAAGAACAAGGCCAAAGTTTGGAGAGAGCTGGAAAAGGGTGGGGTTACTAATTTCTTCAAGAAACTTCATGGCTCGGATCCTGAGATCACTAACAGCATGGTGAATTCGTGGAATAATGGTAAGGTTAAGGTGAACGGGGTCTAATTTCAAATTACTGAGGATGTGGTTGCTGAAGTCACGGGGATTCTGATGGAGGGGCATAAATTCTTCAAAGACAAGAAGATGTCTTCTAATGCAATCAAGGATTTTGTGAAAAACACTGAAGAGCTGAACAAGCTGGGCAAGAAAGAGACGTTTTTTGTAACAGATACTATAAATAAGCTCTGGAGGTATGTTCTCTACGCTATCATTGAATATATAACCCTAGACCCTAGGTTTGATAGGGTTAGAACTCACCATTTTGTGATTCTGAATCATTTTCGCCATGGTAGTAAGATCTCCTTCCCGTATTATCTTTTTAACTCGATGAACAAGGCCATTTCTAGTTTTAAAAAGAAAGCTACCGTCAACCCGACACTGCATGAGGGTCTTCTACTTCTGATTCATGAGCATTTCCACGCTCAAACCATTAGCAAAAACCCTATCCAGGGGGCGGATGTTGACAAGAGCAGCTCCAATTTTTCCTCAAATTTCGACGATGTCGAGAGCATCAGCTTTGATGAGGTTTTTGAGCATTCAGGTAAGAAGACTAAAAGCCATAAGAAGGATTACCCCTCTATCAAATTTCCCAGCAGAAAGAGCCCTAGAGGTCATACCCCAGCTAAAACTGGCTCTGCTAAGGTGGAGGAGGAAATGGATACTGATGATTCTGACAAGGTTTCGAAGGAGGAGCTGGATGAGGAGAAACTGAGAAAAAGACAGAAGAGGGAGGGAGAGAGCATGGAGCGCTCCAGTAGTCAGGGAAAGGATTCTCTGCCCATTCCCCTCTCCCCTATACATCCTCAGCCTCCTTTGGAGGAAAATGACAACTCTAGACAGATTGAAGGGGAAGTGCAAGTTAATAACAGAAGGAAGGCTTGGAAGAACTTCAATGTGAGAACGGCCACTATGGGAATCTACAGAGAGGCGATGAACCCCCAACTCCTGGTGGACGACCTCGAGAAGCCTAGACTCAATGAGCTAATTGACCCGACGGTGGCTATTTCTGATAATGCAAGATAAACGAGCATGAATCTGTTGAACAATGCCCGCAATAGCATGATCGAAAACTTCAAATCAATTAAATGGCTTTTCCATGAGCTTGAGGATGTCAGAGATAGGGTTTCCCAAATGGAAAAAATCAAGAGCAAGACAGGTGCAGAAAGCCAAGGCGACCAGAATAGCTGGGAGATTCTGATGGAGAGGAGAGTAAAAAATATTGAGAACTACAATCACAACCTGGCAAGTCAAATGATCTCCCTCCTAGCTTTGATCAACGACAACATGCTTCTCTCTTGGAAAATCTCAAAGATAGGAACCAAATGGAGGAAGATGATAAACAGAACAGAGACAAAGATAGGCTGGATGTGGATAAAGCCAAGGACAACACTATGGAGTAGGATTTGACGAAAGCCCAGGATCATAAGGCAGAAGAGCAACAAGAGTGCGCCGAAGCTGCCCAGACCATGATCGAGATGGAGAAGTAGTCTGCTAGGTTGGGTCTCTGTCCTTTGGTTTTTGTTTCTCCTGGCTTTGGCTTTTTGTCTGGTCTCTGTTTTTTTGGTTGGTTCTCTGGCCTTTTTAGTGGGCAGTTGTTTCGGGCTGGGCCTTTGGGCTTATTTTCAGCCGTAAGGCTTATGTTTTGGTTGTGCATTTTTTTGCTTATTTTCAGCCTTTCTTGTTGTTAAACTTATGGGTTTCAGGACCCCTTAAAACCTGTTTACCTTATCAAAAACATGTTACCAATATGGTTGCAATTAGTAGAGATCAATTTTGGTGAATGAAGGCATGACACATTTCAACAAAGGAAACAAAATATTACTTTTAATAACATCAAAATGTAGAATGTGGCAATAGTCAAAAAAAGGAACTCAGTGATAGAACTACAATGTAAATAGTGAAGAATCATTGTCTATAGCCACTTAAGCATCCATATGTCTTTGGTTTCTCTCCCTCCCATCCAAAATAAGATTCAACCACTCTAAATCAAGAAGGCATGTGTAGTAGCATTCCATATGCATGGACAATAGGTGGAGTTGAAAAAATGCACCATGTTTACATTAATGACCTGTATCAAAAATGCAAACATGTTGCATTTTTCAGCTCCACCTGGTTTCCTATGCATATCAATTGAGATTGCATATTGAACTAGGGCTTCCTTCTGCATTTCCTAAAACCAAGATAGATGAAAATAGTTATTCAAAAATATAGATTTATGGAACCAATGACATGTAATTATGACCCAAATTATAAAACCATTGGCCTCAGTTGTATATATAAGTCATCATGGTCAAAATAGTCAAGGGGGTAAGGGTAGAATTGTTGGAAATGTAATGTAAGCTAGGTGACTAAGAGGGGGGTGAACTAGGAACCACTTAAGACTTCTTCAATTAAACCACTTTTTTAAGTTATCTAATCTACTTGCATGCAAGAAACATAAAGTAGTAAAGTATAAACACCATAACACAATATTTGGTAACCCAGGAACCCTCCAAGTAGAAGGTAAAACTAGGGTGGGGATGACACCCACAATGCTTCAATATTGTAGTAATAAAGTTGGCCTGTTAAGGCTTCAAAATTATCACTTCTGGTGATCTTACTCAATTAAGAGTAATAATTACTATTACGTCCACCTTGTGAAAGGATTTATACAATATATTTAAGTATGTACTCTATTAGGACTTTCTACAAAGGATTGTAGGTCCACTCGATTAAAGGATTTGGGATTGATGCTCCTATTAGGATGGATTGATCTCTAAAATTCAAATCTAATTTTTGATGAAGGTTTTTTGAATCACCTAATTGTGATACATGAGTCTCTTTGTTTCCTTAGAATGCTTGTAGCCTTAAAACAATCTGCTCTTCCATATTCGCTAATGTTCTTCAATTATAATTCTTACATATCATATTTGGATAAAGAAAATACTCCATACTTATATCCATCCATATAATTATTTCATACGTTGGCTAAAACATAACTAATTCCAAAAACAATTACCAAGTCAACTCAATGTTGTAATTCAGGTCTAATTGCTTACTCAGGCAATGTTGAAGATACTCAGGAAACACTGTCACCTTGGCTAACTTTGGCACTCAACTGATATTGGATGTTTGGTTCATATTGATCACTTGGTAGATACTTCTAACTCAGTTTGCACTATTCTACTAGCTTGATTATCACCTTGGAACAAACTTGCTCTATTGACTCGGTTCACGTTGGAGCTTGGTAGACACTATCAACTCAATTGACACTACATCTGATTGTGAACTATCAACTCGATTAACACTACAACTTTATGTAAGGTTTAACTTTGATTGCTTGGTTCCTTTATGAGTTTGGTTAACACTGCATACTAGTAACTTGGTTACTATTGTCTTTTCATTATGACTAAGTATTTTGACACTAATTGATAATATATCTTGCCATAAGATTAACGATCTCCCTTTTGGCATTAGTGACAAAAATACTTATCATGCATAAGATCTGAAAAACTTCTTCAGTCAAAATCCCCCTTTGAGTATACTCTATTATGTAGCTCGGTTTGCACTAAAGACTCTACAACTCGGTTTGAATTGAAAACTCTACTTTTGGTTTTTCAAAATTGTTTTTGATTTTTTGCTCTTTTTTCTTTACATATTTCCCTTTACATGTATATAATTATGTACATTTACTTTCTCTGTATACTTTCCCCCTTTGTACACCTTCTTCCCCCTTTTACATCTTCTTCCCCCTTGGTTTTGTTACAAATGCCAAAATATTTACAAGGTTAGACCAAAATGAGAAAGAAAATCATGGTGTACCTTCAAAATTACATACAAATTCTTGTCCTAGTTATCTTGTAGCAACTTAAGATGCATAGATCACTCTAAATATTTGTTGTTAACTCAAGCATGTGATCTACAACTAACAAATTTGTGTCTTTGGCCAATGTCCTTACATGATCCATTATCTTTTGCATGGTGTCCATGTGGGGAAGTATCATACTTTGTATATCAATCAATGTTTCTCTTATTCTAGCCTCTTCCCTTAGTAATTATGCTTGAAGATCTATCAAAAATTTGGTTTTTGCAAAATTAATGGAACTAGAACTAATTCGCACTATCCTTCAAGTCCATGTCAATCTTGGCCAGTTTCTCTTTTATTTCCTTGGTAAAGTTAGTGGAATCACTTAAATTTACAAATAAAGATACAACATTATTTATAGTAATTTCTAATGTAGAATTAAAGTAGATAGTTCTACTTGATCAATTGCTATATTTTGTGCTACATTTTCTAGCACTTTGTTCTCAAACTTTCTTTCAAATTTCATATGGAGTTTATCCTATCCATCACCGTCCTCATTGAACTTATGTACAATATCAATTAATTGATCAATGATAGGGGCTTTATCAGTTAACTCTATAGATAGAGCATCTACAAATATTTCTTTGATTTCTTCCAAGACTTTTCTCTTATCTCTTTCATCTCTTAGCATTTGTTGCTTTGCTCTTTTCTTCCATAGCTCTCCCAAGGTATTCATTTCCTTAATAGATAGACTAGAGTGGTCCTATTTTGGGATTATAAAATACTTTTCAAGATTAATTCCATCAACTATCTTCCCTTTTCCCTTTCTCTTGACAATTGAAGAAGGAACAATTTCCTTTCCCTTGCCAACTGAGTCCTTCTATTGTTGTAGCTCAGTTGGGACTATATAAGCCCGTTGCTCAATTGAAGGTGGGGGAACTTGTTGCTCGATAACTTCTAGGATGGAGCTTGGTGAAGGTGAAATAGTCTTCACTTTATTACTTTTTTGAACTATGTTCTACTCAAAGGATTGGTGCTCAAATGTTTCCTTATGTGGAGTGGAGGGAAGTGATGCCATGACCTTTGTAGTAATCTTCTCAGCATCAGAATCCTCAATTGTTAGAATGTCTAGAAGAGATCCTTCTTCCATGATATCAAAAATTATTTTTCCACATATTTTTTGTGGACTACACAACATCTTCTATCTTTTTGGAAAAAATTGTAAAGCTTTAAATTCAGGAGTATGTCTACCTTCATGACTATACATTGCCTCCTTGATTTCTTTGTTAAAGAGATTAGGCATCAATTTTCTTAAGGTTTTCTCTCTAATTTCTTTTTCTATTTTCACTACATTAGCCCAATGGTGAGAGATAGCCTTTAGTAGGGCTTCAAGGGATTTCCCTCTAAGTTCAAAAGGTTCATATTTCCATTTTGCCATCTTCTCAACCATTGCATCTTCAATCTTCTTCTGCTCATCCTTGCTTCTTGTTTCATATTTTAGATATCTAAAATCTACCATTTCACTACCTTCTTTTAGTGTCTTAAGTATTATTTCAAAGGTAGGTGGTTACCTTTTGAGAAAGATAGTAGGAGTATTGTCTTCATTATCATCATCAACATCATCATCATCATCAAGCTTCAGTTTCTTCCTTGATTTTCTTGGCTTTGAGGTAGTAGTCACAGGAGAAGACCTTGTAGTTCTCCTTGGTGGAGGCTTGGATGGGGTCTTCACCTTCTTTTTGGGAGGTTCCTCTACCTCTTCTTCTTCACTTTCCTCTTCCTCTTCCTCTTCATCTTCCTCTTCTACATCATTACCCTTACCTTTAGTGATCATGAGAGATGAGTTTGATTTTTCAAGTTTCTTTCCAATGCTTTCTAGCCTCTTATTCCCTCTCTTCAAAATTTTATGGATATGAATCTCAAGTGAGATTCTTATTTTAGCTTCATCATATGTCCCAAAATAAGTAGCCTTGGGATCCACTGGCTCATTTATGAGAGCCTTAACAATGTCTCTTGTCTCATCAATATTCATCTCATATGATAGAGGTTTAACCCATGTTACCCTAGGTTTGACTGTCTATATATGAATTCTATCACAATTAACCAAGAAGCATATATCCTACTCATAATCTTTTACAAGTTTCTTAGGGATCCTAAGCCTACTTTTCATCCTTTATCTAAAATTTTCAAAGTATGCATACATGATGCTTTCAAATTTCCCACCCATCTCATTTATGAATTCATTAATCTGATACAGAATTGGGGTGTCTTTCTTTCAAACAACATTTCCTTTATAAGGAAATAATTTTTGAACATAAAATAATAAACATACTAGGAGTGAACAAAACTTACATGAATTATACTTTGAGGCTCGAATCCTCTCCATGTTCTTGCTTAGTTGGGTGCATTGAAGCTCGGCTAGGTCAAAATATAGATTCTTCTTAACTATCTTGTATGCCAGGTCCACTACCTCACACTGGTACATTATTTTCATAGCTTGAATTATAGATTTTGTGTGCAATGAGATGGATGCCAAACTTGATTTCCATGTCTATCACATCATTGAGCTTCATGCCTCTACCATCCCATTTAGCCAACATTAGCTTTTCTAGTTCTTCTTGACCTAAGGTTTTTGTAGCCTTTGACTTCTCCAACATAGGATACCCTATTATGTTGTCAATCATCTTCTTAGTGATGGGATAGGTTTGTTCCATCCATAATGACATGTTGTGAACTCGACTTTGTATAAGCCTAATCCATTTGATTCAAAAATTCCTTTTCATTTTCATGATGTGGGTTAGACCATTGACCTCTAGATGTTTGTGCTCTGGCTTCAGCACATCATTATCATACAATGCACCATATGCCCGATCTAGCTCAAGATTGCCTAGTTCTTGAATAGAGAAATGATAAAATGAGTTGATGTTGTGAATGAGAAGTACCTTTTAAGGGATTGAAGAGTGATCTCCTTGAGAATCCTTATCCTCGACAATTGTTGGATATAGGTGGAATTTTGGAGGAATGCAATCCAAACTTTTTACCAACATTTCTGAGCCCTTCTTGACCTTTGAATTGGAGGATTTTGCCATGATACTTAGTTGATGAAGGTCTTGAAGCTTCTATCTTTTCCTAAGAATTTCCTTCAACAAACTTACACCTAATTGCTTTGGGGCTCAAGGAATGTTGCACTCTTTAGAAAACTCTAAATTTGTGGTAAAAATGAAACTATAATTTCTCCTTTTTATCAATTTTTCCATTTAAGTCTTCATTAAATTCTTTGTACCTAGGTAGGTAGAATAAGCTTGGTTTGGTCTTCAGCCCTTGAATGCTCAATTATCCCTAAATAACCATGCTTGGTTGAGTCAATGACTCAGTTGAGTCTATCTATGCTCGGTTAGGTCTAAGAGGTAACTCGGTTAGGTCTAACATATTGGTTAGGCCTAAGGAGTGACATGGTTAGAACTAATTACTTTCTTCTATTCAAGTGCATCTAATATTTTGATTTGGACATTCTTTCTTGGATAACTAGAGCTGATGTAGAATATGAATTTTATCATAGCCCTAGTGGCCCCCTTGCATGTTCAACCATAGATAATTGAATTACCCAATCCATTGTCTTGGGTGTCAATAATGTCACTATTTTAACTTGAATTCTCTAGATATTTTCTCACCCATTTCTATTTCATTTGATTTTTGATCATGTCAGCCTTGGATTTATTTTCATTTTCAACTTTACCTCTATTCATGCAGTTCTTTGCATACATAACATCATTTGGTAGGATTTCTTTTTTGGGTCTAATTCTTCATGCAATTAGCTCCAATGTGTCAAAACTATCCACATAGATAAAATCTATACCAAGTTTTGTATTCCCAACCAAAGATTTCTTTAGCAAGTTGTTCATTAGGATTCCAATTCTTGGTTCTACACTCTAAAGATTTATGACCTTGTTTGTTTCATGTGAAACATTTTCCTTCAAACTTAGTTTTCACTATGCATTCATTTGCCTTATGTCCATATTTGTTACAACCGTAACATTTACCATTAAATTTTTTCTTTTTGTTGCTTCAAAATTTATTTGAAGTATGCCTTACCTTTCCATAATTATTTCATGTAGGTCTTTTATTGTTTTGAGCTCCTTGTTGTGATGACTCTCCTTGTTCAATGTAGCCCAATCATGCTTTCCCTTTATGTCTATTCTAAGATATTTTAGCTAATTGACCCATGTTTTCTTGTGATCTCATCATTCTTTCATTGGTTTCTCATTCTACTCTAAGATCATTCCCAAGTCTTTCATTTTCTATCCTTAGATTGTTGACTTCTTGATTTGTGTTGTTTGGTTGATTTTCCATATCTGCCTAATTTAGTGAAAGTTGGTGGATTTCATTGTCCTTTTCTTCTAACTTGATGTTGAGTAGTCTTTTTTCTTCTTCTACCATATTTTTGTCATTTTTAGCATGGTCCTTTTGTTCCATGATTTCACATATCCTAACTAATTGAATCTTTTTTCCAAGTAGATATTCTATAGTTGCATCTACTTCATCTAAATTTCTCTCTTTGCAAATATCTTCAATTCTTTCTTCCATGTACAGATTGTCATTCATCTTTTCTATTAATTATTTTCTTCTTTTCAGGGATTGAGAGACTTGCTCCTTCATTTTCTTGATTTGTTCCATGGCCACATGTAGATCCAACTTTTCATTTTCAATGGCTTTCTCTAGCTTGTATACTTCCATTGTCTCTAATCTTTTCTCTCAAGCTATTAAACTTTTAATAAGAGAACATTTCTCTAATATTAATTGTTGGAAATGTAATGCAAACTAGGTGACTGGGGGGGGGGGGGGGGGGTTGAATCAGGAACCGCTTAAACTTCTTCAATTAAACCACTTTGTTAAGTTGTCTAATATACTTGTATGCAAGAAACATAAAATAGAAAAGTAACAACACCATAACACAATATTTGGTAACCTAGAAATGCTCCAAGTAGAAGGTAAAACTAGGGTGGGGATGAAACCCACAATGCTTCACTATTGTACTAATAAAGTTAGCTTATTAAGGCTTACAAATGATTACTTCTAGTGATCTTACTCAGTTAAGAGTAATAAGGACTATTAGTTCCACCGTGTGAAAGGATTTATATAATACAGTTAAGTATGTACTCTATTAGGAGTTTCTACAAAGGATTGTTACGTCAACCCAGTTAAAGGATTTGGGACTAATGCACTTGTTGGGATGAATTAGTGGATCAATCTTTGAAATGCAACTCTAATTTATGATGAAGATCCTTTGAAGTAAATTGATCAACTAACTATAATAGATGAGTCTTTCCTTTCCTTGGAATATGTGTAGCCTTCAGACAATTTTCTCTTCCATATTTGCTAATGTTCTTTAATTACAATTCTTACATATCATATTTGGATTTAAAAAATTACTTCATAGTTATATCCATCCAAATAATTCCTGCATAGGTTGGCTACAACATAACTAATTCCAAAAAAAATTATCAAGTCAGCATAGTACTGTAACTCGGGTCTAATGGCTTACTCGAGTGATGTTGAAGATACTCAGACAACACTGTCACCTTGGCTAACTCTAGCACTCAGCTGATACTAGATGCTCAATTCATGTTCATCACTTGGTATACACTTCTGACTCAATTTGTATTATTCATGTTCATCATATATATATATATATATATATATATATACATATATATATATATATGTATATATATATATATGTATATATATATATATATGTATATATATATATATATATGTATGTATATATATATATATATATGTATATATATATATATATATGTATGTATGTATGTATGTATGTATGTATGTATGTATGCATGTATGTATAGACATATATATATATATGTATGTATATGTATGTATGTATATATATGTATATACATATATATACACACATACATATACATACATACATATATATATATACATGCATACATACATACATACATACATACATACATACATATATAAATATACAAAATCAGTTTATTATGTTTATAGGGTAATTACAAAGGTGGACGTTGGTTTTAGTAGATTGTATTGGTCTATAAAAGATGTCAAAGCCTGGTGATAAGTGTAATGGTAGAATGAGTTTTGATCATCAATTAAGGGAAAGTTTCTATATTTGTATATGCTTTGACTTATATAACTCTCCTTTTGTTATCTTTTCATTACATTTTTTGCATGTTGCACTCAAACTTTTTGCATTCTCAATCACATACTCATTGTTATCATCCTTTGCAACACTTACACTAGTACTTTGAGATACCCCTTCCAAAGGATTATCCACATACTTCCTTAGCTTTTTTTGATCTTCCCATCTAAACATATCAACCCCTTCTATGTCATCTAACTTGAAATTACATTAGCAATATAGTTTAGCATTTGTGCCTTGAAGACTTTATCAAAGTAAATGTCAAGATAATAAATTTTAATTCGAAGCATGAGGAAGAGTTACATACATTTGAATTTGACCACATTTCTTCATAATACACCCTACATGATTCCACAACTAAACCATAGAGGATTAAATGTGTTATTTTGCATGACTGTAATAGCACAGTCATTAAAAAAAAATCAAAATTGAAAGAAATTGTGTGCAAGGAAAGATCTCAACAAAAATGTAGGCAGTATTAGATCAAACCAAACTAGCAAGATCTCAAAGTTGGAATACTTTAGAATAATTGAGAGGGGGGGTGAATCTATTATCCAAGGTTCAAATGTACAAATAAAACTTTTTAGTATTGTAACTTATCCTTATGCATGAATTGATCATTCAATATATTAAACATATGCATATCATTGTCCTATGTCAAAATAACTTTGCAGAAATGTAAACATGCAAAACCACAAAATCAATCACACATTTTGACACAAGGATTTTATATGGAAACCCAATTTGGGAAAAACCACAAATAACATGCTACCAAATTTCACTCTTTTGAAGTAAGCTCTATGAGGAGCCAACCCTATTAAAGGTTTCAATGCATACTACTAAATGTGACCTAGTTAAAGGATTTCAATCACCCTATTAGGATTTAACCTTGTTAGACGACTTTAGAACATTCCATTAGAATGTGTTAGTGTATTAGATTGAATAAGTAATATAATTCTAAATAGTTTTTCAATATAATAATTTATATTGACTGAACCCAATCAAGAAAAATGGAAACTATAATATGTGTATTTGTCACTGCTTTGTATACTGAAGACTATGTGATGTATGTGTTATGTGTATAAGAAAGTCAATGAGGACACTTTCTTATATGTGTATGACTTGTCCAAGAGTCATGACCGATAGCCATGAATCATGCATGAGTCACATCTATTAGGCGTGACTTATGTAAACTGCAGATAAACTAATGTCGACACCCAATAACTAATAACATATGAATGGGATGAGATTATAATGTGTTGATGGGAGGAGATTAGTTTATTCATAACTTATTTATGTATTCATATATTTATTTTAGGATATCTTAATACAGACACACATATGTATGTATGTATGTATTTATGTATGTATGTATGTATACATACATACATACATACATATATGTATGTATTTATATATATATATATATATATATATATATATATATATATATATATATAGTATATGAAATATCTGAACCATATAGAATAACATAAATATCAATATAAGAGTTATTAATAATTCTTCAACTAATCTATACATTAACACTCCCTCTTAGATTAGTAAGATAAATACACATAAGAGGTCTTTGATTAGAAGACTTCTTTATACAATGTTAGATAAGTGTTGATTCATCAATTAATCAACTTATAGTTGACATCATGTAATATGAGAGTTGGCATATTAGAATATCAATCACATGATATTCACCAAGCTCTCTAAAGCAATGGCCTATCAAAAACATCAACTGAATGATGATCACTGAGTTCTCAGTGTGGTAATGGTCTATCAGAATATTAGGGCAAGATATTCACCAAGTACTAGAAATATATCTATACATGCAACTTGTAGATAATCAAATTAATGATATTAAACACCTAGTTATTGATTTATAAGATAAATCCTTTACATGAAATAATTTCACAAGAATGAATCATGCTACAAGTTATTGTAAGGATGTCACTTTACAACAACTTTTGCTGATACAAGTGAGATCATTTTGAAGTTGTCACTTCTTAATGATTAACATGAGTTTTATAAATTTATAATATTTAAAATGTACAATAATCAATTTCTCTGAGATATTTCCTCAGATTTTACAATCATACCAATTTCTTTACAAAAATGCTCCACTTTTGTCTTAGCAAGTTGTTTCGTAAGAGAGTCTACAATTTGATCCTCTATACTAATATATTTCAACTTGATTGCACCCTTCTCAACTATGTCTCAAACATAGTGGTATGGTATCTTGATGTGTTTTGATCTGCTATGAAACACTGGATTAAGAGATAGCTTCATGCATCTCTGGTGATCACAATAAATAGTAGTACGTGGAAGTGGCTTCCCTCCTCAACCATACAGTTTCTCTTGCTCCCATAGATGTAGCTATTTACTCGACTTCTGTAGAACTCTATTTTATTGAAGACTGCTTCTGACTAAAACAAGATATTAGTATTGAACCCAAGGTAAAACAACATCTTTAAGTGCTCTTACGATTCTCTAAATTTCCTACCCAATCAAAATATGTATATCCTCTTAGATTTAGTTCAGTTTTAGTGTATTTGAGACCATATCCAATTGTACCACTAAGATACTTGAGAATGTTTTTTGCTGCTACTAAATGAGTTTGTTTAGGTTTACACATGAACTAACTAAGAATATTTACCACATTACAAATGCCAGGTCTTGTGTTTACCAAATACATTAAAGAACCAATTATCTATCAATATAGAGTAGGATCAACACTTTTAGAATCTTCAATTGCTTCTTTTAGTTTTTGGATATTTGTTTCCATAGGAGTTTTTATTGCCTTGCTATCCAACATGCCAAATCAATTGAGTAGATCTAGAGTATACTTTGCTTGATTTAAGAAGATTCCTTTTTAATGCTACCATACTTCTAGTCCCAAGAAGTAGTGTAGCATTCCTAGATCTTTCATTTCAAATTCAGATATGAGATGTTGTTTATATTTTTTAATTAGATGATCTTCTTCTATAATCAAAAGATCATCAACATATAGAACCATGATTAACGTATCCCCTTGTATTATCTTCTAATATAAATTTGGATTTGCAATGTTTTTAGAGAAGTCAAGTTTAGTTAGATGTTGATCTATCCATTCATACCAAGCTCAGGGAGCTTGTTTCAATCCATATAAAGCCTTTTTTAATTTTCATACATGAGATTGTTTATTGTGTACTTCAAATCCTTCTACTTGTTCAAGATAAACTTCCTCTTCTATAACACCATTCAAAAATGCAATTTTTACATGCATTTGATAATTTTTTCATCCCTTGGATGCAGCAATGGCTAAAATAGTTCTGACTGAAGTATATCTAGCTACTGGAAAAAAAAAATTCTCATAATCTATTCCTTCATTTTAGGAAAATTCTCTTGCTAAAAACCTTGCTTTATACTTGTCAATACTTCCATCTACATCATGTTTAATTTTAAATAGCCATTTTGAGGAGCCAATTGATTTATTTTTGGATCTAGCAACAATATCCCAAACATCATTTCTAAGTATGGAGTTATATTCTTCTATCATGGCATCTTTCCAATGTTGATGTTTTATTGCTTCTTTTACATCAGATGTTCAAATTTGGAGATTTCACTCATTAATGCAATGTAACTTGAGTATATGTTAGGATTTTTTATTTCCCTAATGAAATCTAAGGGAATGGAATTATTTTCTTCAATTATCTTTCTAGCCCATAGTGGTCTTTTCTTTTCCTCAGAGGTGTGAGTAATGCCTATGAGTTCAATTAATTTATCTTCCTCCATTATAGACTCCCTCTCATTGTCAGAGTTTTTTCCTTTTAGAGTTTCTTCTAAATTTGATTCATTTTCATCTTTAGATCTTTTATAGGCCAAATCTTCATCAAATATTACATCTCGACTTAGTTCAATATTTCTTTGTCCATGGATATAGCTATGATAAGCTTTGGAAGTTTAACTATAACCTACAAAGATTCATTTCTTTCCGGAGGGCTCTAGTTTGGTTCTCTTCTCTTTAGGAATATGTATATAGATAGGGCAACCAAAATTCTCAAGTATTTAAGATCAGGTTTCATCTTGATAAATGCCTCTTTAGGGGTCTTGAATTCAAGATGAGAGTGAGAACATCTATTTTGAAGGAAAACAACAGTATTTCAAGCTTCTCCACAAAGAAAAGTTTCAAGATTTTGATCATGAAGCATTGCTTTAGCAGAATGAACTATTGATCTATTCTTTCTCTTAGTTATTCCATTATGTTGAAGATTATAAGGAACAGAACAATCCCTCTTGATTTCAACAATTTTACAATAATTTATAAAGATATTAGAGATGTATCTTTTACCACTATTTGTTCTTAAGACTTTTATTTTCTTTCCAAAAATATTTTCTACAAGGGCTTTAAACTCTTTAAATTTTGTCAAGATTTCTTCAAATTCTTTACTTTTAAGAAAATAGATTCAAGTCTTCCTAGAGAAATCATCCACAAATATGATATAGTATAGAGAACCTCCTAGAGAAGGAACTGACATATGACCACATAAGTCTGAGTGAATAAGTTCTAGAACTTCTTTGGATTTGGTTTGACTATATTGAAATATAGTTTTAATATTCTTCCCTAGAGCATAACCTTTATAGGTTCCTTCATGGTATGGATTAAGTTTAGTTATACTTGTTACCATTTTTCCTGGAGAAGGTAATCCTCAAAAATGAAGATAACCTAGTCTCATGTGCTAGATTTCATTTTCTTTGAAAGAATCATGAATTAGAGTTGAATGAGTGAGAGAGTTAATTTGATAAAGACATCAATGTATGGAGCCAATATTGTATGCATTTTTTATGTTATAATTCTTAGGCCAAGCTAAGACCTTTCCTTGCATAAATGTAACTCTAAATCCTTCATCTTCAAGAGTAGAGATAGAAAGAAAGTTTCTTTTTATACTAGGTACATATAGTACCTTAGTAAGTTCAATTGTTTTCCTTGATTTTAGATGAATAGTACATGTTTCTATTCCCATTATAGGATAGCTTGTATCATCTCCAATGGTTACTTCATCAACATAGTCTTCTTTGATAGAGTCTAACTATCCTATAAAACTTATAATATGTCGAGAGGCTCTACTGTCAATTACCCAAGTACTAGATCTAGTTGATGCTTCACTAGAGAGAGTTGAATAGAAAGCATTATATTCAGAATATCCATTTGAGTTTTGAGTAGTTGCAAATGAATCTTGTGGCTTAATTCTATCATGACATCTAGATGTTGGATACCCAATTTTGTCACATCTAAAACGTCGCATTTTGGAGAAGTAGGTGGTTTCCTTTTTCCTTTGAATTTTCTTTTCTTCTTATTTACTTGAGTGGAGAGAACTTGTAAATCTTCTTTTGAGGAGGAAACATTTTGGCCTCGAGCTACTTGCATACACTCTTCTTGTATACAATCAGCTTTAAGTCTTTCAAATTTAGGTAGTTTTGACTTAGAGCATATCCCTTGTCTAAAGGTATTACATGATGATGGAAGGCCTTTAAGAGCTATTATTATTAACTCCTTTCCATCACAAATGTGTCCTATGGATGAGAGTTGATTTCAAAGTTTAGTTATTCTCATAAAGTAGGAGGAAATTTTCTCTCCTTTATTCATTTTAATATTTGATATTTTTTCCTTTAATGTAATGAATCAAACAACATTATTTATCTCAAACATATTTTCAAGAGCATTGTACATCTCATGTGCAGTGTCCAATATTGAGATTATACGAAGTAGATGAGTTTTAACACTGTCCACAATAATTTTCATAGCTTTAGTTTTGTCACTTGCCCATTTTTCTGGTTCATCATTTCCTTTAGGTATTAGGTCAAATTTTTCAATAAACTTATTTAGGTTGTGTTCTTTAAGATTTTCAATCATAATTTCCAACTTGCAAAATCTAAATCACTTCTAATCTAACTTCCAGTCTGATGTTGTTCACCATTTTTTAATAATATTTCTCTAAAGTTTGATTTCAAGATAAATTTTCTAAGCCTGCTCTGATACCATGTTAGTGTATTAGACTGAATAAGTAATATATTTCTAAATTTTTTTTCAATATAATAATTTATATTGACTGAACCCAATCAAGAAAATTGGAAACTATAATATGTTGTTTGTCACTGCTTTGTATACTAAAGACTGTGTGATGTATGTGTTCTATGTATAATAAAATCATGAGGACACTTTATTATATGTGTGTGACTTGTCCAAGAGTCACAACTGATAGCTATGACTCATATGTGAGTCACATCTATCGGGTGTGACTTATGTAAGCTGCAGATAAAATAATGTTGATACCCAATAACTAATAACATATCGATGGGATGAGATTATAATGTGTTGATGGGAAGAGATTATTTTATTCATAAATTATTTATGTATTCATATATTTATTTTAGGATATATGCATGTGTGTGTGTGTGTGTGTGTGTGTGTGTGTGTGTGTGTGTGTGTGTGTGTGTGTGTGTGTGTGTGTGTGTGTGTGTGTGTGTATTAAATGTCTTAACCATATAGAATAACATAAATATCAATATAAGAGTTATTAATAATTCTTCAACTAATCTATACATTAATAGAATCTCATCTTGTTAAAGGATTTACAAATGATTGTTAGGTCAACCTTAATCCAAAGGATTTATCTAGACTAATATAATGATTAGAAAGTAGCAATGGCACTTGATCTAATAATAAAATACAAGTCACTTGCAGATTACAGATCTCTAGTTTAGTTCTCCATTTTGCTTAACATTCATATCCTTCATCTATGTTTACTTGTTCACCCTTCAAGCCTTCAACCTCTTAAGCCTTCTTTCTTCGCATGCCAATTGCAGACTTATATTTGGCCACCATATGAAGCAACACCCTAGACTTCTTAGCTTCCTTAGGTTCTCGTACATGACAACTATGGCTTCTAGCATGCTATCTCTATAAATAGATAATTTAGGTCTTTTGTTTCTCAACCAAAATTATCTATTCTAGGGTTAGGTAAGATTCAATGAATCTACCCACATTTTCATTTTATTCCCTTCTAGAAACTTCTTCTATAATCCACTTTGAATTCGCTTCAAAATGATTTATCTTAAATTATGTGCCACCAAGTTATCATAGAAATCTTCCACATGCTTCACACAATTCAAGAAATCAACTTTGTTAGCTTAGATTCATCAAATCTTTGATCTAACATATTTTATTGTCACCCGGCATCCATACTATTCACTTGGAAATAACAATCTTATGATACTCAACTAACATCAGGTTGCTCAACATCAACTAAGTCTTCCTTGCTCGATCACCATTGTTATTTCCCTAATTCTTGGCACTTGCTATATTTTTCTAACACTCAACACCTACTAACTTTTTGACATTTAGCACATGTTGAATTCTACTTGCTAGGCTTTGTAGACACTTTTTATTAAAATGCTTCTTCTAGGTTTAGCTAGAGTAACCATTCACTTTAGCCTTAAGTAGATCAACAATACATAATATCATCAATATCTTTCTTGGTCTTATTGGCCTTTTTATACACCAAATAACTCAACCTTTCTCTAGGTTCTCTTGTTATCTTTTCTTTTGAAATCCTCTTCATCAATCAAATGAATGATAGCATTCATACCAAAGTAAGAAATTGTCTCACCAACAAGTAGTAGATTTGACATCAGTGACAAAATAATGATTGTTCCATGATAGTTTCAACAATCTTCTTCACTTCAACAGTCAACAACTCTAATTGGTACTAATGATGCACTAGAGTAGGCAAATATACTTACTATAGCATTTTGGGACTATTTGTATGTCTCCCAATTCAATATATTTTCATAGTGAATGAAGGAAAACATCATATGTGAACTAACACTACACCACTATTTTGATTCAGTTCATTGTTGAATTGAATAGGTTTTATTTTTCTTAGGCCTTGTGTTATTGGTGGTTTCAATCACCTATCTTAATGTTTAGGATTGGTATTTCCTAGTGCTTCAATTTTGTGTTTCAAATAGTGGTCTTAACTTTAAGATTTTTTTATGGAATATGGAGGGTGTTATAGGCTTTTTATGTCAAACATATAATCTCAAGTAGCATGGTACTTCAAGCTCTTATGCAGATGATACAACCTTGTTTTGGGTCATAGGCTCGCGCATCTTGCTTCTTACAAAATACGAGTTTGTGTTTCAATGAGGGGAATATGTTTTGATGGAAACAATACACACAAGGTGGTTTGATTTGAGTTTTCCATTTATATCGTTTACCTTTTTAGTGGTTTCTTAATCTAGTAAATCCCTTTTAGGTACTTGGAATAACATTACATTTATGTATTGTTTGAATTCTATCTTAAGTGAGTGCCCTATGGATAGCTTAGATTATTCAAACTTAAAAATCCATATGCCTTATTTTTATAATATATTATCTCCATTACTTACCATGCACAAGATGCACTTCAAAGGAATTTTTAATATAGTGGTGATGCACAAGATGCACTTCAATGGATTTTGAATGTAGTCATGATGCACAAGATGCACTTCAATAGAATTTTAAATGTAGTGATGATGTTTTGAACCCAAGAAGTGAATTTAGAAAATATGAATCTCTTTGTTGCTCCTTTCAAATAGCTACCGATGATACAATTGTAAAAAAAGGAAGTATAGGAAATGATGAGTCTTATCATCCTTGTGTTGTAATGATACATGAGATATAATTTACCACCTAAATCAATACTTACTAGACCATCTTGTCAAAGTATCATGGAAGTCTCCAAATTTTGAAAGGATTCAAATAAGGTTGTGGCAAATATAAAGTATCAATTTAAGTAGCATGGAAAGGATCTCAATTATTTTAAGGATGTCATTTCCCCTAATATGTCCAACTATTTTGTGAACTATAACTATTATTGCAGAGTTTTATAAGCCACCATTACGATTGGGTCTCCTATTATTCCATGAAGTTTAATGAGATGAACCCTCACATTAGATGGAAATGGTGTTTGAGTTGCTTTGAGTCCTTATGTACAAAAGACATTTTCATATTGTCTTGACCATGATAGTGACAGTCATAGTAATATATTGATTCATTAAAGGTCAGATTTGTATGGTTGGGAACAAAATACTATGATTGACCTTCAAGTGCATTAAGGTTATTTATTTGGTTTGAAGTGTGCATTGGGAAGGTTTGGATCCTTTCATGTGTCACTGTTATGCCACAGTCACAGTATACCATTCAAATTAGATTGTGAAAAGAAAGAACATTTAATTCTGAAAAACTTTGTGCATTCATCTATCATGTTTGAAAGGGTGTAGGGATAAAATATGAATCCATATTGAGAGTTTTCAAGTTGATTCAAGGTTTAAGCATTAGATGAGTAGAGTAACATTGTCATGAACTACGTAATAGTCCTTATTGTTAATGTGATTAGTGAATGGGATAGGAGTTGACAATTTGTTTGAAGGATCTAATTCCATTGGGTGCTTAATGAGTGGAAGTGAAGTTAGTTTAAATGTTTATGGGATTAGGTATTTGGATTGCATTCATGGATGGCATGGTGAATTAGAGATCCAAATATCCCTTCAGGTTTGTGTGGTGAAAATGGTGAATCTTCCATTAGGAGTTTGTTCATAAAGCCTTTGCAATCAACAAATGAGTGTTATCCATCTGATCCTATTTAGAAGGATTTATGATGATTTAGTGAAGGTTTATTCAAGTGTCAAGTTGGTAAGGCATTTGGGAAGAACTGATGGGACCATATATTGGTGTTTAGTTTTGAAAGGTTTAGTTTGAGCTTCACTTGGTTTCAAGAATCCTTTGATATTCTCTACTTAACAAGGACAACCATAAGAAGGTGGAAGCTCATTTGGCCTCCCCCCCCATAATCACTCTAAATTCCACATTAACAACTAAGTAAATATTTCATTCGTTCATTTAAGAAGTATATCATTGAACCATTATAATCACATAACATTCATTGACACAAAATACAATTAATTAATACATATAAATATTCATCAATAATTCATGAACACATCAATTATTATATTCACATAACATTCATTAACATGACATATAATTCATTAATCTGTATAAATATTCATCAATAATTCTTGAAGACATCAATCATTATAATCAAATAACAATATTCAATAACATGAAATAAAATTCATTAATAAGAAACATTCATAAAAAATTCATCAACACATTCATCATCAAACAAGGTTTTTAACATTCATTTCTTCTTTTGTTTCTTCTTTTGTTGAAGATAAAGGCTAATAAGAACATCATGATATCTTCAGCATTCTCCTATGGCTCTTATGGTTCTAATCTTATGACATGATGCTTCTTCTTCTTTTTTTGAGGACAAGGCTAATAGGCCTTATTTCATCAAATAGATTATTTCTTATGAAGATCTCAATTTTTATTATTATTCATTAAGCCTATTTACTTGTGTGTGAACTAGTGCACCATAATCTTCTACATCTCTTTGGCCACTAGAATATATGTGGTGGTGGCTAACCATTGCTTTATATCCTTTCTTAAAGCCAATTTGTTTGTCCTCTTCTGTGGGTGCTAGATTAAATTCAATGCCTTGCATTTTTTGCATAATATCATCAATATTGAATGTATTGCTTATTTTTAATACTATATTTTAAAAAAATTGATATGAAGTTTCATTTACTTCTACTTACAAGTCATGAGTGAATATTCATATATCCACCAGAGTCAAGATGGTGTTGACCAACCTTCTCTTTCCTAGCTTATGTAGCCTTTGATGTGTCTTATAACCTATATATGTAAACTTTGAAATATGTTAGAAATATGTTAGATTATATAAATATAAAGATCACTAATTTGTGCATAATTACATTAATACTACCACATACCTATTTTTTTCTGGTGGTGGGTTAATTCCGTTATCTCTTAGTCTTATCACTTTTGCATCTTTAATGATTTAATTCCACTCCAACTCTAGAACCATAGGAAGATGCTCACATACTTTGGGTTGAGCTTTAGAGCCTTTATGTATTGGTCTCTCATAGTCTTTATATATTTGTAATCTTTTTTAAGAATTTGGACTCTGTTCAAAATACTTTGACCAAAGAGCTCCTCTATAGATTTTATGATCTAATCTTTTAATTCAGGGCCTTGCTCATTCCACCTTTTAACAAAAAAGAAAAGTGTTAGAGAATGAAATTAGTTCAAGCTATGTACCTTGAATATATTACAACAAATGGATGAACAGAAAAATGTAGCAACCAATTATATGAAGCTACGTAGCTTTTACGTGATGTGGACCCAAATATCTTCAATGTTAAATCATAAAAAGTTTCATTAAAAAGACAATTTCCTACAAAATCATCATGGGATCATTAGTTTAAAATGAGTTATGAATAAGTAAACCACAATTACACTCTAAATAATTGTACATGATGGATTCATGTATTCATGAGACCTTAGAGTAGAGTGCAAATAGAATGACAACAAACTAATCTAAACCCAAGAAATCATTGTCAAATAGAGACTCTATGAACGTCCCATGTTTCCCTAACTAGAATCACTAAGATTGCTCTCAGACTAGCATCTTAGTGATAGTTCTAGAATGGGAGTATGCCATGAATTTAGATCTACAAAGATGTATGCAAGATCTATGTAAAAATGTAGATTATATGAGTATAATAACCCTATAATGCTATGATATGAGTATGCAATAGACTAAAACTATGCTAAATGATACTAAATAATCTGAAAAGAATGTTAAAATGCTATCAAAATGACATAAATTTTCTATAATAACAAATGCTAACATGATAACTCTAAATGTGCCTATAGTGTAGATGCCTAAAACTTGGGTCCCTTTTTCTCTTGAATTCTCCTCCCATTTATAGGATTTTAGAAAGGGTTGGGATGACAATCAGGGATTCACTTTTGACTGGGGTAATGGTGAAACTGTAAATATCTCATAAGGTAACAAGAGGAAGAGTCCAACAGACTTAGTTTGTGAGGATAAAATGAGGATTTTTCCAATTCTTTTAAATGTAAAAGGAGGATTTTCACTTTTGTGAGGATAAATGGCTTTATTGATTTAATAAATGCTCCATTTATTTTCAACTTTTTGTCTTTTCCTTTTTCCTTTTTTTATTTCATTTTATAATTTTGAATTGTTTTTCTCCTCTTTTTAAAATTGATTTAAGTCCTTTTGATTTGATCAATTAATGACTTGATGTAACAATTGATTTGAAAGTTCATTGTTTTCCTTTAGTTTTATCATTAATTTGCATCATTTGATCAAATTTTGTGTTGTTTTAGGTCTTTGCCAATTTTTGGGTGTCTACAAATGCCCCTCTTTGAGCTAATATGTGAAGCATATTAGTTCAAAGGCTATCTAATTTTTTGATTTCAAGTCAAATTTTAATAACTAAATGTATGATTGATTTGAGGTTGATATGATGCCCGATTGTTGATAATTTATCATCTGATTATCAATGATTTGATGTCTAATTCAATGTTGATGTTTTAAAATCCTTCATTTAGGATAACTTGATTAGATGCCCCAATTTTTTGTTGGATGGGGTGGAACATTTTTACAATTTGAATTTTTTTGATGCCTTGGTATACTACCCCCTTAGAAATGGAATTGGAAAAATAAATGTGCAAAAAAGGAATATTCCAATTTTATTTCTAACAACATGGATAACCAATAGATGAGGATGATCAAGTTGGTTTAGAATAATACCCAATTCACGAAAAAGAGCGAAAAAGTTTTAACTTGGGGAAATAGGGCAAAAAATATCATATCAATGCCCTTAGTAGGGTTAATAGGTCAAAAGATCTTTTACCCTTGTCATTTTCACATTCCTTTTGGCATTTGGTGATTTGGAGCTCTGAGTTAGCGAGGATGGTGATCCCTTTATGATAGCATAGATTCAAGAGGGTCATCTGTTCAAGTGTATTGCTAACTACGGTGTCCCAGTGAGTCATCGAGATTCTCTAATTTTGAGATTTTTGATGTTTTACATGAATTTTTCAATTTTTGTACAAATTTCTATCATGAATATAGTATTTTAGATGTTTTAGGACTTTTACTATTTATTTTAGCACATTTTCCCAATAGAATAGTGCATATCAATACTTTGGTAGAGCTTTCACATTTAATAGTGCATCTGCTAAGTATAATGGTGCTTTCAATAAGTTTATTAGTTCATATGCCTATTAGAGTGATTGATGGATTAGTGCATATGGGTTAGGAAATAGTGCAAATGATTCATGCAGTGTATTTGCATGTGGAAATGGTGTTGATGATGAGTTGAACAGAAAAAATAGATTTTGGAGCACTTATTGAGTACAAGAGGATAGATTATGGGTTTGTCGATAGTGGTTTTGTCATAACAAGAGGAATCAGGTAGTCACAAAGTGATGTCGTAATAGCAATCTGACGATGTCAAATAGATAGAAAATTATTCCCCCTCAAGATATAGAGTAGGGGAAATGAAAAATGTCCAATTAGGATACAGAGTAGGACAAATGACTGGTCCAAGATAGAACCATTAGCTGAGTAGCTAGATGTTGACAATTGATTGATGTATGATGATCACTTGTGAGAAAACTAACATTGTTGGTTGATTGTTTGATAAAATAGGTACGTGGGTGCAAGCTCATGGTGTGGGGATTGTACCCATGGTTAGTGGAGCTGATTTGGAGATTTTCTATGCTAGATCAATAGATGATTGCCAGATGGCACCTATTTTTTACAAATACCTAAATTTTGGGTGAACAGAGGATTATTGACAACTTTGGTCGGGTGGTGACAATCAAACCATAACACCTTCCACATGTCACTAGGGGAGATGACCATATCTCCAAAGGATGTATACTAGATTATTAGGATTTTAATAGTGGGAGACCTTGTGTACTATGATTAGATTGTAGATGAGGTAGCATTTAGAGATGTATTTGGTGGTGATAGCATCGAGGATGACAGTGTATCCTAGTTTCAGATACTACAATATGACCCATTGCCTATTGTGTTGACCGAATTGATAGGTGGATTTTTTCTACTAGATATGCAAGGAAGGGGATGTCTAGTAGGATGGGGCCAAATTATCTAGGACATGATTGATCATCCACAGAGGTTTGCATGGGATAGCTACATATTGGCCCATTTATATCATGACTTGCACTAGGTTGTGTATTCTAGTGCCTCGTCACTATCAGCAAGTGTAGTCTTATTATAGATATGGATGTGGGAGCACCTTCCTATTACTTAGTCAATGTGTGTGTGTGTTAGCAACCATAGGAGATGCCATATATATATATATATATACTTATTTAGGTGTGATCATGTAGCCCCATCTAGAAAAGATAGAGTATTGGAAATGGATGTTGGATGATATGGATTGTGTAGTATGGAGGCCATATAGGTTTACTGATGCATGGGTTAAGGATGATGATGAGCCAGTGTACTTCTTTTGTCCAAGATTTTTACTTGGCCAGATTCCTTTAGTGATTGAGAGATTTTTCTTCAAGAGGGTAGTGAGTCAATTTGGTCAATGGCAAGGCATGGCAAAGGGATCAACACATTATCCATGGGTTCAGGTGGAGAGGCTACTATGGGGGGCCATCCTTGGAGTATGAGGCCTAGCAAGAGCCATTTTTTCAAATGATAGAGACACCATAGGTATGGGCATTGAGAGATGGGGAGGCGGGCAAGAATGGAGGGAGATTATACATGATGGTTCCATGAGCATCCATTGTTGAGATATACAAATCCTATTGAGTTGATACCTAGGATTGAGGATTAATTGAGTGGAGGGGATGATGGGGATGATGAGGGTGGATGAGGGAGAGGTAGGGTTTAGTTTTGAGCTAGTGGTAGAGCTAGGGGTGGAGAAAGGATATGAGGGAGATGTGGAGGGAGAGGCCAAGTAGAAATGTTACCACCACTGAGGGTTATCATATGGGGTCCAATGTAGAGGTTGGCCAAAAGATAGAGAGGAATCTATGGCTAAGGTGGGGTGAGGATGAGGGGAGGTATAGGTGGTGGTGTAAGGTTTGGTCAGTAGGTAGATGATGTGAGTCAGAGCAAGACAGAGAAGGTTAGGGCCAGGTTACTTGATGATGTACAATTTATTTGGCAACAAAGGCCACAAATGTAGGTTTTGACTCTAGGGGCAGTAGCAGGCACCATCACAGGGGCATCTACTACTAGAGAGACTAGTTGGTTCATTAGATATATAGTCTTGGATGAGTTCCATGGAGGCACAGATGAGCAAGTTGATGAGTACTATACATGCTTTTATAGCTACAATGACACTGAGACCACCACCACCTTCGAGGATAGATGGGGCTATGACTAGTCAGATGACTATAGCCATACCTATCACATTGATGATAGGTGTGATAGAGATGACTCTGTGAGATTAGAGGAGTGCCCCCAACAATCAAGGACCTTCAGAGTAGACACAGATAGATGATATAGATAGTGAGACATAGAGTTGATCTATGAATCATTTTGTATCACACTTATATTGACTTATGATGTGGATGAGGATCTATTGATGTCCATGTGGATGTACTTTTGATATATGATTATTCAATCTTTGAGACATTCTAATGTTGCACTTGTTGTATCATGGAATCTTGTATGCATGTGATGTTGTGATATAATTGATATGATAGTTGTAGATGTTGATGCATTGTGGATGAATAATGTAGTATATATAAAAATGTGATATGTGGATAGTGAATGAATTAGTTAAATGAAATGTATGAGTAAAATGTTCTAAGGAGATGTGTGAATGGAATGTTAGGTAATGAGATGCATAAATGATTTGAAATGTGATGCAATGTCATGAATGTAATGAAATATGGGTAAATAAAATATAATGAAATGGAATGGAATGTAAATGAAAGCTGATACATAACTAAAATGTAATAAAATGAGATGTGATGTAATGAAATGTGATGAAGGAAATGTAATGGATGAAATGAAATGCAATGAAATGAAATAATGGAATGTGATAAAATGAAAGGATATGTATAAATGTAAAATGATGGATGAATGAAAAATGAAAATGAAATGATAAGTGAAATCTGAGGGTAGAAATGTGTAAATGGAATGTAATGTGATTAGATGAAATGATAAATGAAATGTGCATAAATGAAAAATGATAAAATGTGATAAAATACAATGAAATGATATGATAAATGAAGTTTAATGATATGATATGATAAATGAAGTGAGAAAGAATGATAAATAAAATATAATGACAAAAAATGATAAGTGAAATATGTTTAAGGGTAATGAAAAATGAAAATGATGAAATGTGATAAATGAAATGAAATGAAAGAAAATGATAAATGAAGTGATATAAAAAGTAAACTATGGGGAATGCAATGAAATGAAATGGTAAATGAAGTTATAGATGCTAAGAAATGTATGGAAACCAATGATTGTGCTAGGGATGAAAAGACGTGGAGGGATGGGACTCACATTTGAGATTTGAAAGTCACAAATGAAACTTGAGATCCAAATAAAAATAAGTGAAATAATGAATGCATAAAATATGATGAATTATATAATGAATAGTAGCCAAAATTGTTTGAGATTTGAACGTCATGTAATGTAATAGACAATGTGGTGTAAAGAAGCATGAGGTGAAATAGGAGAAATTAGTGACCATAATTGTTTGAGATTTGAAGGTCACATAATGAAATAGCTGGAATAAATGGTATGTGAGAATGAAGTGTGATGTAAGGTGGTAGTTTTGTGATGAGACAAGGTCCACAATAGTTGAGTGTTAACTATACACAAGCATGTTTTTTTTTGTTTTGCTATTTGATAGCCTTCCTTGAATTGTGTAGCCATTTGATGGTATTTGTTGAGCTAATTTGAATTTTTGTGCCAACCGTTTGTTTTGCAAGAAACCCAAGATGAAAATGCAAACTAAATAAATGCAACTAATTGTCACTTTTTATAACGAGATGCAAATTAAGTGTCATCATAGAGCATTTAGTAAAAAGTGACCTAGTACAACCACCACTAGCTTAGCTATGGTGATATGAATAATGTATCATGATGAGAAGTACAACCAAATACAGACAATGTACATGAAAGATACAATAACTATTAAGAAAAAAGTTATAGCTATATTAAATGAAAACATGCATGCAAATAGTCACATGCCAAATAAAGAACCTCACCTTAGATATTGTAAAAAATTGGTCAAGGTACACATGGCCTTCCAAATGAGAGGAGGCACTTACAAGTGGACACCAGTAATGCAAGAAATCAAAGGATCACTGGAGAAAAAAAGTGAAAAACCAAAGGCAAATAAAATATCATGACTTTATCCTGGTACCCCTAGTCAAATACATCATTGAGGTACTAGAAGCTCATAACAATAGAAAAACTAGTATTTGCAAACCAGTGGTGCTAGCAATTGTGTGCAATAGTGTCATTTTTGTTCAATTCTATTTGGAAGAAACTGTTGTAGAAGTCTGGTAACAAAGTGGTGATTTAGCAACATGATCTTTTGATTGTGGTAGAAGATATGTGTCAATGTGGATCAGGGTGTCTAAATGTTAGAGCCAAGTGGCAAGTGCACTTGGTACTCGTGTGGCAAGATGTAGAGAGCAGACGTGTGGAAAGCTAAGAAAAGTGTAAGTTGTGGAGAGTATAGCTATAAATGAATGAGGAATGTGGCCATGAAATGAAGCATGTTGAAGGAGATAGTGAAAGCATGGAGTTTATTGAGAAGTCTGAGGAAGTGTGTAAGTGAAAGCGTGTTGGGCTCACCAGATTAGTCACAATAGGAGAGTGACATTAACCAGGGACAATGGGTGAGACAAGGATAGAGGGAAAAACACTATTGGTAGACTTTGGGGAATTGGTGCATCAGTCTGAATTGAAAGAATTAGTACATGAGTAGGGTCAATCAAGTCATACAAGAATGGTGCAAGCACAACCTAAGGGTTTGCAAGACAGGGTGGAAGAAATGCCATTATCGATGTTAATAATGTTGTTGGGAGGCACAATGTAGTAGGCATTCTAGGTGGTATTAGATGAGGAACCAATGATGCAAGTGGAGAATAGTCCACCTAGGATGATGAGGAGTGTGTCAGAAGAAACAAAAAGGTACGGGAGATGGACTCACCATAGTAGACTATGGGAAAAATTTAGAGGGTGGCAAAAGATGTCAGTGTGGGAGAGGTTATGAGTGTCATAAGTCAATTGATTAGCCTTGGGTTTCTAGGAAAAAAGTCAATGAAAGAGGAGGTGGGTGGATTGAGCATGGTGGAACCACTACCAGAGGCAGATAGAGGAATGCAAGTGACAAGTGAGGTAGAGGACTTATAGAAAATGTTGGTCGTGGAGAGACTCTAAGTGGATAATTTGGTGTAAGAAGTTACATTTTTGTTGGGATTGATGGAGAAAGATCACAAGGATGGAGCACAGACAGAAATGAATGGCTCTAGGTAGTGGTGAATTTTGAGCGAGATCAACTGTGTTTGTTGGAAGTGGAATTGCAAGTGGAGTAGTCACGAGAAAAGGGAAATGATGCAAGTTTGTAGGTATAGTGATCACGAGTACAAAGAATACAAGAGTCATTGAGGATGGCACAAGTGGGTTTGGAAAGTGTGTAGAATGAACTAGTATTATTGCAAGTGCAGTTTGAGTCCTTTAGGGAGGTAATTGTGAAATCCAACACCCTATCATTATAGTTGCAAGAGTGTTTAACTTTGATTTAGTCAAAGGTGAGGCAGTTACAGTAGTGATTGAGTGAAGTGAAAGCGGATGTGGAGTGCTAGAGAATGGTGACTGATCAAATCAGTAGGAGCAGGATGTGGCCAAACAAGTGATCATTGTACCAGGATAATAAACTAGTGGAGAATGTGTTTGTAGATATGCAATGGACTATGAAAGTACACTAGGAAGTCACCTATTATATGGGGCTTTATCATTAGTCACTCCTCTAGGAGAAGTGACACGAGACATAGTTTGTAGATAGGGAATTCACATAACTGTTGAATACACAATTGCACAGTGGGAGATTTCCAATTCCCATGAATTTAGTGTGGGTGTGAGGAGGATTGACACCAGGGGCCTCATCCTCTAGAGCTCAGTCTAAGGAAATGCCCCTAATCAGACACCCTATCTTGCCACCTCTGTAAGGGAGGCTAGAATAAATGATTCTTCAGATGTTATTTGAACATAATATTATTGTTGTCATTGTAATAGAATAAAAAGTATGTTTTTTTGTCGCAAGCAGAAGGGTGACCAATGTTCATGTCAATGAACAATGTGATTGAGAACATTGGATAAACATTGTTATTTTTGTTTTTAATATTTTGTAGATATGTTTTAGATGTTTTTTGCATTTTGAGGAATATGTGGATGTTTTTGGAATTTTGATAAATATTTCACTATTTTTGGGTGTCTTCATGAATATTTGAATGTTTTTGAAATTTTCTGAAATGTCCCTTTTTTGATTTTTCATGATATTTCATGCCTCTAATCAGATATTTAATATCAAACAACTGATATCACAAAGATCCACCAAACTCCTCAAGAAACCCCAAATCGGGTATGCTGAAAATAGTGCTAAAAGCTTCACAACTTCACAAATTATTAATAAATCTGAAAATGGAAATTTTTACAGAACTTTCAGCAGCATAACAGCCTGCAAATTGACATTCCTAGATCCGTATAGCCTTTACACAACAGCTCAAAAATGTAGGACCAAAACTATGCTCATCGGGCTCCCGAAATAGCACAAAATATGCCCGGAAACACCACAAAAACACTAATAATCTATCTCAGAAGTTTAATCACATCCCAATATATTTATTCAGCTCTATTTTAACATTTAAAAGTCTTATATACAGCAGAAACCCACACTGATATGAAATACTCAACTGTAAACACCAAACTCATACAAAAACACACCCGAAAACTCACAAATCTGCACTGTTCAGCACAAAGGCAAACTCTGTATGAGCATGCACATGGAATGGCTTCAAACTCCTGTCCTTAGCCTTCCTAGAAACCTGCAAACTCCCATTCTTGGGTCTCCCTGGAAACCTGCAAACTCCCATTCTTGGGTCTCCTTCTCCATAGGTTTGGCAGCCTCTGAAGAATAACAAAGAATGAGCAAAAATCAAGTTCTGGAATGAGCCCAAAATGCCTCCAAACCCCTTAAAAGAGGGCATAACTGTAACTCATGTCCAAGAGAGGTTAATGAAACTTATTTTAATAATAATTTTCATTTATTAGTCCAACGGTTTCCAAAGATTAACCCCCTTTTTCCGAAACTTCACTTTCTTGGGCCTGCCTGCCTTAGCAAAGATTTTCTTTTTTAATTATTTGAAAAGGGGACATGACAAGTCCTCCCCTCCCAATCATTGCTTGTCCTCAAGCAATGGCTGAACAATAAACCAATCAATCCACCTGGATCCCAAATGTAGTCATGAACTATACTACTACCAATTAACACAGGCTCCTACAATATGACCAAGAGGAATCCATAATCAAATTGACAATTATAGCTCAACCAAACTCCGAAATCACCACTACCACAATCAAAAACCCATGAGGCACAAACTCTTAGAACACCAGAACCCAAGTAAAGTGGACAAATCAAACTACCAACACAGTAAATACCATCAACGCATCCCACTGGCCTATATGGAATGTATAATCCAACTCTGCAACAATGGTGAACCCTCTCGAATGAAACTGTACCAAGTATGGAGAATCCACACACTGTACAACTCCTGCAGTCAACACAACTCTGCAAATCATCGGCCACTATCTCATAACCATAACTCCCATACACTACTGATGGTGAAAAGACATTACAAGATAAAGAGTAAGAAATGGAATCCAAACCAAATTTGTCTGCCATCAACTCCTCAGCACAAGGATCAAATGCTAACTGATTTACATACCCTGCAATATAATGTTGATAAAAAAAACCAACCTCAGTCAACAGCTCACCATGAAGAAGTGATAACACCCACTGTGACTGATCACCAGCTAAGTCAAGAGATGTCATAGCCAAAGGAGTAGAATCAATAACAACACCTGCTAAAGCATCACTCCAAAACTCCTTCTCTAAGTCATGTATTATCAACCTGTCAATTGCAAAACCTATCACCATGTCATGCCCATCACAACTCTCATCCCGAGGCATCAAACTATCCCATAACTGATGATAAGCACTAGTAACCAAAGTACATCTCTGTATCATCATCTCATCAACATGGTCATCAAAGGTAGATAGATGAGCATACCTCACAGTGTAATGCCGATCGAATGCACCAATCTCAGTCAGTGGCCCAGACTGCAATCCAGATGTAACTAACTGCAATCGATCATTAACCAAGTTGAAACTGACTACTACCTCTGAAGACATTGCGAAGGGAGTAGTATTACTAGTAGGAACCATGCCAACTATTAGCTCACCAACATCACACATGGTCTTTGATACAACATCTCTAGTCTTCGTGCCATTAGTACTAGAGGTCACCACCATGTCAGGCATGCCACAAAAATCTGCTACAGCACCCAACTCAATTGAACCTGACTCTAGTGGGAATGAACCTGATATGCCAATGTTAGTATCAAGGATGGATGCATCCCCATCTCCACTGTCTTTAACAATCTCGACCATGGACATCCTCGGATCACCAAACACCACAGCTTGTGATTGTATAGAATCAGGTAAAGATTGTAGTCACTCTAACTCCATGGTCACCTTAGCCAAATGAAACTGTGACTCCTTGAGAGCCAACTGTGTACTCTCAAGAATCTCAGAAGTCACCTCAAGCTACTCAGTAAGCTCACTCACCTCATCTTCCTTGGCCAACAATGCATCATATGCTGTACTACCCCACTCCATAAGATAATCTCTATTGGCTACCAACTGCATATAATTCTATCTCAAAATCCGAATAGCCTCCTATAAAGAGTGGATCTCTGTCAAGGAAAGATAACTTCCTCCCTGCTCATCACTAGTAGGAGAACCCCATCCATAAACTGCTAACAACTGATGAGCAGCATCGAAATGTTGGCAAGTGATAGCAATGTCTTGGTCACTAACTCTCAACTGATTAGACACATGATGGCACTGGTTTGACTGTCTCCTGCAAACCTCCTCTGATGCACTGTCTGAAGGATTGTCCTCAAAGTTACTAGTCTCTAGAGTATTACCATCCATATCCTATGAATCAAATCTAAAGCTCATATCAACATATAGAGTATCAAAAACATTAGCATTGCTGTCCAACTCCTCTATACCCAAGGAAACTAAGTCTTCAAAACTACCCACTGCATCCTTCTGGATGTCATCAATGCCAATATGATCCTGGGACTCATCTATACACACTGCCAAATATGAAATATCATCAACACATTCCAGCAAGTATGGTCGACTGGATATATGAACAAAGCCCAACATTGGTGTATAAAAACTAATATCAACATCAGACAAGATACTGGCACAAGAAAAGACAACACCGTGTAATCTGCTAATCAAATCCATGATAGCACCCAAACAAACACTGCTACCAAAAAGTGTTAAAGATCTCCAGTCAATTGAATCCCAAATGCCAATATAACAATCTCGAGTCCATATCCGTAAACTAGAATCAACTGGTAACTCAAGAAAACTCCTCACCTGAGTAATATGACCAATACCAACTAACTCCACATACCTGTCATGATGAGATAATGAAGTCACACTACTATCTTTGTTCACCTTCAGCTGGCTGGACAAATCATGTGAAGTACTACCAGCCTCAACCTCATGTGATGAAGCATCTAACTATGTCTGGTACTCTTTCTCAGCAAAGTCATGAATGCTCAATGTCTGCTCATCTCTACTAGGTATCTCACCATCTTGCACAACAACATCCTCATAATCATCATCTGAACCCACTACACTGTAGTCACTGCCTGTTGTAACTATACCATCCTGAATACCTGTGGCATCACCCTTTGACGACCTGTAAACAATTGTCTCAATTTGAGTATTAAGTTGACCGTTACTATCAATCTGTGTAATATCCTTTCCCACCACCTCCTATGGCAAAGTAGAATCTGAGACCTCTACCTGGCTATCAGCTAATTTCTCAAACTCCTCATGCAAGTTCTTGGGAATTGTGTCATCTGTCCTATGAGAAAATCTGCCAAATAGAAATCTAGTCAACTTATCCACCTTAGCTGGGTCAGATAACATGTCATTTATACGGTGGTTCTCAACCAACTGTTTAGACATGTCATGGCTTATTTTCATAAGTTTATCTCGAATGTCTAAATAACCATCCTTTCTATTATTTTGACTCTGGTTATCAATTTTCCAAGATTGTTCCCTCTGAGACTCTGTACTATACCTGTCCATTCTGGATAAAGTAGAGTGTAACCCCAATAGGATATAACTTCTTCAAACACCAAGAACTAACATGCAAATGATTAGAAGTATCATGCAACCATAGATTTTGACATGCAACTGATTAGAAGCAACATGCAACCACCAAATTATGACATGCAAGATCTGGGTAGTTGTCAAAACTGACATGCAAGATTTGGGTAGTTGTCAAAACTGACATGCAAACTTCTACAACCACCAAATTCACCAGGAAATAACATGAAAATGATTAGAAGTAGCATGAAACCATAGATTTGGACATGCAACTGATTAGAAGCATGCAATCACCAAATTATGACATGCAAGATCTGGGTAGTTGTCAAAACTGATATGCAAGATCTGGGTACTTGTCAAAACTGAAATGCAAACTTCTACAACCACCAAATTCACCAAGAACTAACATGAAAATGATTAGAAGTAGCATGCAACCATAAATTTTTACATGCAGCTGATTAGAAGCAACATGCAATCATAAATTATGACATGCAAGATTTGGGTAGTTCTCAAAACTGAAATGCAAGATCTGGGTAGTTGTCAAAACTGACCTGCAAACTTCTACAAACCCTCAGGCTGGCAAGATCATGGCTCTGATACCATTGAAATGTCCCTTTTCTGATTTTTCATGATATTTCATGCCTCTAATCAGATCTTTAAGATCGAACAACTGATATCACAAAGATCCACCAAACTCCTCAAGAAACCCCAAATCGGGTATGCTGAAAATAGTGCTAAAAGCTTCACAACTTCACAAATTATAAATAAATCTGAAAATGGAAATTTTTACAGAACTTTTAGCAGAATAACAGCCTACAAATTGACATTTCCATATCCGTATAGCCTTTACACAACAGCTCAAAAATGTAGGACCAAAACTATGCTCATCGGGCTCCCGAAATAGCACAAAATATGCCCGAAAACACCACAAAAACACTAATAATCTATCTCAGAAGTTTAATCACATCCCAATATATATATTCAGCTCTATTTTAACATTTAAAAGTCTGATATACAGAAGCAACCCACACTGATATGAAATACTCAACTGTAAACACCAAACTCATACAAAAACACACCCGAAAACTCACAAATCTGCACTGTTCAGCACAAAGGCAAACTCTGTATGAGCATGCACATGGAATGGCTTCAAACTCCTATCCTTAGCCTTCCTAGAAACCTTCAAACTCACATTCTTGGGTCTCCCTGGAAACCTGCAAACTCCCGTTATTGGGTCTCCTTCTCCACAGGTTTGGCAGCCTCTGAACAATAACAAAGAATGAGCAAAAATCAAGTTCTGGAATGAGCCCAAAATGCCTCCAAACCCCTTAAAAGAGGGCATAACTGTAACTCACGTCCAAGAGAGGTTAATGAAACTTATTTTAATAATAATTTTCATTTATTAGTCCAACAGTTTCCAAAGATTAACCCCCTTTTTCCGAAACTTCACTTTCTTGGGCCTGCCTGCCTTAGCAAAGATTTTCTTTTTTAATTATTTGAAAAGGGGACATGAAATTTTCATAGCTATTTGGAAGGTTGGTAATTTCCATGAAAATGGGAGCAACAAGATATGCAGAGGAAGATTAACCTTCACTTATCGGGAGTAACTGAATGGTGGTGTGGGATCTCAATGAAAGATGAGTACAAACTTGTGTGAAATTTGGAGAGGCATGGTGTTTAAGGTGGAAAAAGCAAGAAATGTTAAACTGCAAATTATAAGGCACAATTCTATATATATTGATAGCCTTTACAAGCAAGCTTAAGACCAAAGTTGGGAATTTTCTCTAGGTGTGTTCTAAGATAGATACTCACGAGGCCTATGAAAAAGCATTTGGGCCTACAAGAGGTTTTGATGACCAAAAGAGGCACAAGACGGGCTTTGAAAAAGGTGCTTGGGGGTCCAAGAAGGACGTTTGGGCCTAAAAAGGTGAAAAAGATGTTTAGGGGTTTGATAAGGATGTTTGGGCCAGAAAAGGTGCTTTGTCGGCCTAAAAAGGTGCTTGAGGGACATAAAAAGGTGAAATAGGACCTTGAAAATGATGTTTGGGCCTAAAAAGGTGCTTTAGGGGCCTAAAATGGTGCTTGAGGGGCCTGAAAAGGTGAAATAGGGCCTTGAAAAAGGTGCTTGAGGGGTCTAAAACGGTGAAATATGTCCTTGAAAAAGGAATTTGGGCATAAAAATTCAAGGAGATCACTAAGATCTCTCAAAAATATGCTTACCTATTATGTGTCAATTGTTAGGTGATGATGAAAGAGTCCATAAAATATCTGAACCTTTCAGAATAGCACTGATATATTTGTTGAGGGGGTCTAGATCAGTTGTGGCCACTACAACATAAATAACACTGGGAATTCATAGGGAATTTTTGTTCTTGGCTGGAGGAACGAAAAGGGACTCTACCAGAGCCTTTTATGCTATTCACATTGTGCCAGATTTTCTAAAGCCCAGGAAGATGTTTCAAGACATAACTATGTTGCTTCTTAATGCATTAAGGTACTATTTTATTGTTTTGCCAGAGGTAATAGAGCCATAAATCATGCCATTAAATATTTAAATATTTTTCAATATAGTTGGCCTCGCCATTCATTTCATATAAAATTGGTTGAGGTACACAAACCTGTCCTGAAGGAGAAGCAATTATAGACAGACACTAGCTCGACATGAAATCAATGGATCATTGGTTTGAAAAATACAAAAATAATTTATACATAATTAAATAGCCTACTTGAGTTGAGTTTATTATTCGTTGGCTTGATTTTCAAGGTAGTTTTTATATTTTTTTTGAAATTTTAGGTATTTTTGGAAATCATTAACAATTTTGGAGTGTTTTTTACAAGTTTTACCATTTTTTGAATGTTTTTGACAATTTTTTATGTTTTTGATAATTTTTTAATGTTTTTGACAATTTTTGAACTAGTGGGAATGGAATGAGGATGTGAGTGAGATTTGTTGGAATAAGGAGATAATTAGAGCCTTGTTGGAGCACATGTAGAGTCAAGGAGACCAAAAGTGGGCCCAAAAAAGGCTAAAAGTGGGCTTAGAGATTATATTTGAGACAAAGGAGGTAAACAAGGATTTTTGGGACTTCAAACAAATTTTATGAGGGCTAAAATGGGTATTGGGAACTATTTGTTGTGGCAGATATTTGAGATGTGCACTGATTTTCCAGCAATTCATGTTTGTGATATCTTAGGACATAATCAGACTCCACTGTTCCCTCTAAGTTTCATGTCTTCCTTTTGTTCCTATTTTTCTAATCATCTTTGTTGTTGTGAACTATGTCTAGTGCAAAGAAATTGTTGAATTGTAACCCACAAGTTTTTCTCAATTGGGTATGTGTAAAATTAACTCAATTGTGAGAAGGCTACAAAAAAGAAAAATTTGTCTCAAAGAGATTTGCTTGTGTCATGCCTTGTTGTCTTTCAACATTGAAGGACTTGTTTTGTATAGGGAAGTCCAAAGGTGTTATCTCTTGCTCCTTTTAAACAAAAGGTGGTTTTTCTTATCTCTTTTGTACCATTTTTTTTTTGTGTTTTTTATTTTTTTGGTATTTTTGGTGATGAGGTATTTCCTCGAAGATTTAGACATAAAACCTTTTGAGATGGATGTTGTTGATGGGTTGCGCTAGTTCTCCTCCATCACAATCTGAAAGTTTGTAGGTGTCGGTCCCAAAGGATTTTGTGATAATGTAAGGACCAATCCAATTGGCCTCCCATTTACTTTTATTTTCTTGAGCTGCCCCATTCTTAGGGTTTTCTCGAAGAACTAAGTTTCCAACTTGAAAGATGTGGGGTTTGACTTTTTTGTTATAATTTCTAGATAACCTATTTTGATACACCTTAAGATGCTTATGTGTAGTAAGTTGATGTTCTTCTAAGAGTTCCAACTACTCTAGAGGGACCACTCTATAGTTTTCATCAAATAGGATATCACAAAGAGTTACTCTCAATGATGGGATCTCAACCTCTAAAGGAAGAATGACTTCGCAACCATAAACCAAGGAGAAGGGTGTAGCACCTATAGACATCCTAACACTCATTCTATAGGCCCAGAGGGTAGGGTTTAGTTGCAAATGTTAGTCCCTACCAATATCATTAATAGTTCTCTTAAGAATGTTGATAATGGTCTTTTTGGTGGCCTCTACTTGACCATTGCCTTGGGGATAATAGATTGATGAGGAATGGTGTATAATGTGAAATTTCTCACATAATTCATCAATTATTTGATTTTTAAAGTACAAGGTATTGTCCGTTAGGATGGCATGAGGTATGCCAAACCAACAAATGATATTGTTCAAAATGAGGGAATATATTTGTTTTCCTCTAGAGTTGGTAAGTGGGGCCACTTCAAACCACTTGGTAAAATATTCTATTATGGTGATAATACATTTATGTCTGATGGAGGAAGGTGGGTGGATGGATCAAATCAAATCAAAGCCTCACTAATAAAAAGGCCATGGTGTGGCAAAAGGGTTGACCTCTTGAGCTAGTGCATGCATAAGGTTACCATGGGTTTGACACTTTTTGTAAGTTTTAACATAGTCGATAGAATCCTTTTCCATGGTTGGCCAAAAATAGCCCATCCTAAGAATTTTCTTTGCTAATGTAAACCCCTTGGAGTGTGATCCACAGATGCCTGCATGGACTTCTTGTAGAGAAACTCTCAACTTGTCCTTTTAAGACATCTAAACAAAGTACCATCAAGACCTTTCATATACGACGTATCAGTGACCAAAGTGTAATTCAAGGTCTATCAAATGAAATTATATCTTTGGTTCCATGAGAGATCAGAGGGAGTGGTGTTATCATGGAGGTAGGTGATGACAAAGCTGTACTAGAGGGAGTTGGTGTGTCTAAATGGAAAAAATGAGGGAATCAAGTTGAGTAAACACAAGTTGAACCACCTCTTCTACTAAGAACTCATATCACTCATGTTACTCTAGTAACTAAAGTAAGGAGGCCAAGATGGCCATGGCATCTGTTGCTCTATTCTTATCTCTAGGAATCTATTCAAAAGTAATGTGAAAAGCATGCCTTAAGTGTGTCAACCATATGTTTGTAAGGCAATAACTTTTCATCCTTGGTCTAATACATGTCAGTGACTTAATTGATGGCCAACCAAGAATCTCCATAAAATTCCAGCATTGTTAATTTCCATTCTAAGGCTATTTTGAAGCGTAAGACCAAGGCTTCATATTCTGCCATGTTGTTTGTGTAGGGGAAAAGTAGTTTGTAGGACTTGAGGATGGTAATGCCTAGGGGCATAATAAATAAAATATCAATGCCTAAACCATGGTGTGTGTAAGAACCATCAAAGTAGAACTTCCAAGTGACCAACTCTATTTGAAGAATGTTCATATCTAGAAAATCAATTAGGATAGGATTCAAACTCCCTATAGATGCATCTACCATTTGGTCGGCAATGAATTTTCCTTTTATTTCTTTCCTATCAACATTCTCAATATCAATCTCACTTAGGATCATTACCCACTTGGCCAATCTGCCTATTGATGCTATCTTGCTGAGAAGATACTTGAGGGGATTAATCTTGGAGATGAGTTTAACCTTATGTGCCAAAAGATAATGGTGTAGCTTTTGTGAAGCAAAAACTATAGCCAAACAAGCTTTTTCAATAAAGGTGTAATTGATCTCATAGTTAACTAGGGTGTGATTGATGTAATAAATGGTCATTTCTTAATGCCAAGAGGGTTCCAATTGATTTATCTGTTAGGGAAATATAGAGCAACAATGGTGTTAGTAAATAGTTTTTTCCTTTAGATAGAAATGCAAACAATGACTCAATAGGTTTCAAAAGAAGAACAAAATGAACTAAAAAATGGATAGATTATCATTCTATTGATAATCTTCCTCTGAATTGAGAGGTATAGCTCCCTCATAAAAGATATACAGTGAATGAAATAAATTGATTATGTCTTTAACCTGAAGACACGAAGGGTTTTCTGACATTCATCCATCAATATTGAATAAATGCAATTATCAAATTAATAAGCTGATTATGAGAGAAAAACTAGCAAATAGCCATAGGACTATTCAGCAAGTCTTTCACAATACTAGAAGAGAATAGAGAGAATCAAACATATCATTTTTGCAAAAGATAGCAACATAGGACTGTATTTGAAACAGGATAGAAAAGACCACATGATCTTTTTCCATCAGAAAATAAATATTCAGACCTTAAGATCTGACATACAAACATTCCTCTCCATTTCTAATACATAACAAAATAACAGTAGTATTATTTCATCCCTTCTGTTACCATCAAATATAGAGAACAAAAGAAATCAACTCTCTACATTTCCCTCTACAAAATAGAAAATATTCTTCTCCCTATAGTAGCAGCTGTAGAACTCCAACCCTCAAAAAAGAAGAACCCTGTTACAATAGAACTTCCTCTTTTTAAAGATTTCAACCTCTTGTTGCTAACTGCCCTAACTTCCTTTTCTTTTGAAACTACTCCCCAATGATTTCTTCGCGTGCAATTTTCACAAATGCCTTAGGTTACAATAATAATTAATTCTTTAAAAGAATTAATTATTTTAAATTCTTCCACATTTATCTTACCCCCCTTCAACTTACCAATTCACTTGTTTGCCCCTTTTTAATATTAAGTGCAATAATCATTTAGCACTTTACAAAGAATTAATCTTGTCCTTTGTATTTTCTCATTTTCACCCCCCACATCATAAAAATAATTAATTCTTGTTTTAGAATTGACTATGTGAGAGATTGGCATTGGTTTAATTTAAATAGATTATTTAATTATTTTGCATTTGATCTTGATAATATTTAATTCTTAAAAGAATCAAATAATATCCAATGAAAATAATTTTTAAATAATAATTTCTTTTTAAAACTTACATTGTTTTTACTTCTCACATAGTTGAATGAAGAAGGGAAATACTTAGGGTTCCAAAACCCTAGATAACATTGGCTCTTTCTGGGGGCTACATTTTGTGTTGGCATGTAGAGAACTCCAGAATCTCTATCTATCTTTATCTATTGCATGTCCATTGGTTCATAGAGTCATTATTCCCTTTACCATTTGAATGAATATTGCAATGTATGTGACAACATCATTTTAGAGAGATTCAAGCCTTGGAAAAATTTGTCACAATGCATCATACACCTCATCACTTCTCTGTTACATAGGACTATCAAATAAAATCCCCTTGATTATCATCCACTAAAAAGCCTTTGATTATTTTATTACCACAAGCTTGGGTTTATTCAATGCTGCACCACCTTCTAAACTCTAAATCATTACTAGGCTTCTAATTATCTACCTAGTTGAAATAAAAATATACCCTCTTCCTCACTCTAAGGCATTGGATTAAACAACAAGGCAGTGGATTAAACAACATTTGCACTACACTACACAGGTGTATTGGAGTTATCCTTTTGACATTCAGCATCTCCTCATGAATTCAAAGTTGAAGTGGCTTTGAAGTTGCTCCAACTTCAACTTTAGGTTTATCCATGCATGTATCCCTGATGTGATCACTCTATTTTTGTCAAGGGAGGAATCAATTACACATTTAACTCTCAATTCTCAGGTCTTTCACACAAAGTGGAGATATAATGAGTCTTCTCAAAAGACCCAGGTCACAAATTTCACCTAATTCAATGCTCATGTTTGCATGGCATTCAACATGCAGCAATCACTGACTCAATGTTAGATTGAAGAAGCCCTAAGAAAAGAACCATTACAAGGTACTTCGTAATGTGAGAAACATGCAGTTCTATCAGGAATATCCTCTATATCTGTATATCTTTTGATCTAGTGATGCAGTAGCTATCTATTTCCTTCTCACCTCCTGTGGTCAAAGAAACATGTGCAGACTCACTCTTAGCGTTCACGAGAAGCTATAGTAATTATACGTGCAAACATATGTACCTTCCTTATTGATCCTTCCTAGCTAATCATGATTGAAAGGAATGGATCTCTCTAATGAGTTGACATAATGATTTTTACTAGACTCCGAGAATAATCATTACCTTCATGCGGATTGGTGGATGCCGCCAAAGATGGTAAACTATGGCTTCATTTTGATTCCATATAGCTTGATGAAGAGAAGAAATCTCCCCACATTTAATGGCATCTTCCTACATAGATAGGACGATGGAAATAGCATATATACACATCCATAACATTATCTTCCATCACAAATGCCTTGTACATGCACCATTTCATGTCCCTTGATTCCAAGTGCCTAGAGAATATTTAGAGCTAATATTTTCAATAATTGGTTGAGCCATGAAGATTGTATATATTGAATATAATACTTGGACAAGTCATCCATCACCTCATGTTAAACAAGTTCTCATATTCCTGCACATGCCATTTTCATACGATAAAGGCTTCCTTCATATGCGCTTCATATCAGATGGCTGCCCTTTGTTGCTTCTTTGCTTCAAGGTCATGAGACATAAACTTATTACTTTAGGGATACCATTTTTATTGTGCCACCATAACTTATCATAGAGTCAAGCTGGATAAAATAGTGAGAATTGCATTTTTACCCCTCTTCATGACTGTGATCTCGAACTCCCATCCTTTTATTACTGGATTTTGACCAAGCATTTGTTTTAATAGGGTCCTCTTGTCAACATTATAGCCAAATTTTGTTCTACTCAGGAAAATATTAACGTAATGAACCATATTGCCTTCATCAAACCTATGGTGTAGCCCTCCAATTTCTCGAATATGTTGTTGATGCTATATTAATGTTGTACACATTCATATAAGTTTGCATTTGTTTTTCTCCATCATTATTACTTTTTTTATTGTGCCAAAAACAAATTTCATGTTCCAAGCACCGCAGGCACAACATTATTCACCAAAGCTCAAACCACAAGGTGTGTTTCAAAAATGTATTGCTTGCATATTATGGATGACTAGCTACAATGCAAAACAAAATTTGAATCATTCATAATTACAATGATGCTCACAATATTTCCTTCCTCATCCACCACATGGATTTGAATTAGAAATCTGCATATCACAATCTGAACTTGAACTTGAATTTAAAGCTCAAACTATGCATCTGAACTTTTCAATCTCCGAGAAAATCTTTGAAACTGCATGCTGAGATTTGAAAATTGAGCCTTGAATTTGAAGTTGGGCAGTATAACTGGGTGGGTATGGAGTGTGCCAAGGAAGCGAAGGGAAACACCAAAAACACCTACACTACTGGCAAGCAAAACTAAAGAGCAAACTACACTTAGCCACAACCAAAACTTTATGTACAAAGAGTAGGGAAAGAAGCCCCTACTCAGAAAATTTACTTGGCTGCTCATGGAAAACCATTAACTGGTTGAGAGAAGTATGCACTGGTGTGAAACAATGGTTGGTGTGCAAGTGAGTCCATTCTTGAAAATTGGAGAGCAACCATTGTGAAAAACTCCATAACTATAAGCATTTTGAACAGCGGATTAAAACCAAGAAGCCAACCAGCATTATAGTTCATCGATCATGGCACCTCCATGTCTTCTTGCACAGGTTATTTCTTATAAGCACTCTTGACATCTTCCATGAGATTCTTGGAAAATAAAATGGAGTCTCTATGGTGATAGTCTTTCCTGAAACTATTGAAGTGATAACTCACATAGTTCTCATCTAAATCTACAACTTCCTCCTTCAAAGATTTAGGTTCCAAGAATCTATATATGAAGTCTATCTCAAAACAAAAATATTCCAACATAGGACCAAAATCCATTAGCACATCTTCACAATCAAACCTAAACACTTCTAATTCAGGTTGTGTGCATGGAATTGTCTAGGGCTAAAAGAATTTCCTTTAACTTCCATCTCATCTTTCTCAATATCTTTGAATGCTTTGGGCTGAAAAGACTCTTCATTCATTTCAATGTGATAAAAAAAAAACAATTCATAATCAGCTTCAATATTTTCTTGTGTATGTTGATCTTTCATACCCTCCTAAATAACATCATTTGATGAAATATCAATAGCAGTCCCAAATATAAAAGAATCAAACTCTGCATTTGAAACATCCTCTGACAGGTTTTCATTTGATCTTCCACCTTGCAATCCTTGTTCATTACAAGGTACATCTAGGCTAACCATTGAATCAAATGATTGGGAGACATATTCATCTTCAGACTCAACATGTAGATGGTAGGCTCCAGCTACACTACAGGAAGTACTTTCACTCAACAGAGGGATTTGAAGATCTTTATCATTGAAAACTGTTAGACTTTGATAAATAGGAGGTGCTGATTTAATTGCTTTAAGAATGAGCCTTTTTCGTTTAGGCTTTACCTCTAGATAATCCTATTTTTCACAAAGATAAACTCCTTCTTGTGCAATGTCTTTACACTTCATTCTACTTAGAATCATATCATCATCTAAACTAATAGCCTCCCTTTGTGCATCTTGCAATGTTTGCAATTTTAAACGAAGAAGCAAGAATTTAATTTTTGTTTGCATGGCAGCAATGAAAACACACAACTGATTGTTTTCAGTTGGTTTGCTGGTTAGGGGTATCTTACCAATAGTTCTATTAAATCTATCAATGAAATCTCCCATGACTTCCCCTTTTTCCAACTTGATTTGAAAGAAATTAAATAAAAATTTAGCTACATCAAGTGCAGTCATAAACCTCTAAACAAATTTCACCTCAAGGTCATTCCAATAGGTGATGCAAGCGTCCAACAAATTCTGGAACCAATATGTTGCACTTCTAATGAGGCTTCCAACAAATAATCTAACAAAGACATTCTCCTCCTACACACCAAGAATCCCACAAGCAACTGTAAATTCTTTGATGTGGTCATTTGGATCTTGATTTGTATCACCCAAAAACTTCGAGAAATATTCGAATGAATTCTTAGGTAAGGCTTAGTATTGAGATAAAGAAAATGGCCCAATCTGAGTCCCCCATGGTTGGGCTACAACAAAAGCCATAACATCAAACTTCTTTTACCAAAATGAATTAGAGTTTCCAACCTCTGTCCTCGGGGAGGTAACCTTAAGATATCCAAGGAAACAAAAGCATTGGAACTTGCTTTCTTTCCCCAGCAAAGTCGCCAAAAACTATTAGTAAATAGTTTTTTCCTTCAGATAGAAATGCAAATAATGACTCAATAGGTTTCAAAAGAAGAACAAAATGAACTAAAAAATGGATAGATTATCATTTTATTGATAATCTTCCTCTGAATTGAGAGGTACAACTCCCTCATAAAAGATATACAGTGAATGCAATAAATTGATTATGTCTTTAACCTGAAGACATGAAGGGTTTTTTGACATTCATCCATCAATATGGAATAAATGCAATTATCAAATTAATAATCTAATTATGAGAGAAAAACCAGCAAACAACCATAGGACTATTCAGAAAGTATTTCACAATACTAGAAGAGAATAGAGAGAATCAAACATATCATTTTTGCAAAAGATAGCAACATAGGACTATATTTGAAACAAGATAGAAAAGACAACAGGATCTTTTTCCATCAAAAAATAAATATTTAGACCTTAAGATCTGACATACAAACATTCATTTCCATTTCTAACACATAACAAAATAACAGTAGTATTATTTCATCCCTTCTGTTACCATCAAATGCAGAGAACAAAAGAAATCAACTCTCTACATTTCCCTCTACAAAATAGAAAATATTCTTCTCCCTGTAGCAGTAGCTGTAGAACTCCAACCCTCGAAAAAGAAGAACCCTGTTACAATAGAACTTCCTCTTTTTAAAGATTTCAACCTCCTATTGCTAACTGCCCTAACTTCCTTTTCTTTTGAAACTACTCCCCAACAATTTCTTCCTGTGCAATTTTCACAAATGCCTTAGGTTACAATAATAATTAACTCTTTATAAGAATTAATTATTTTAAATTCTTCCACATTTATCTTACCCCCTTGCAACTTACCAATTCACTTGTTTGCCCCTTTTTAATATTAAGTGCAATAATCATTTAGCACTTTACAAAGAATTAATCTTGTCCTTTGTATTTTCTCATTTTCACCCCCCACATCATAAAAATAATTAATTCTTGTTTTAGAATTGACTATGTGAGAGATTGACATTGGTTTAATTTAAATATATTATTTAATTATTTTGCATTTGATCTTGATAATATTTAATTCTTAAAAGAATCAAATAATATCCAATGCAAAATAATTTTTAAATAATAATTTCTTTTTAAAACTTACCTTGTTTTTACTTCTCACATAGTTGAATGAAGAGGGGAAATACTTAGGGTTCCAAAACCCTAGATAACAAATGGTTTGTGAGATATTGGAGGTACCAAAATAGGTGGATTCATCAAATAGTTTTTGAGTAAGTCAAAGGCAATCTGACACTAATCATCGCATTCAAAATTATGTCTTTGTGGAGAAGGTGGGTGAAAGGCACACACTTTTCTACTAACTAAGAGATGAAGTGACAAACGGATTGATGTCTTCCTTGCAGAGAACACAACTGACTCAATTTCTTTGGAGGTTGCATGTTGATTATATCTTGTACCTTTTTGGTATCAACTTCAATCCCTTTCGCTAAAACTATGCACCCTAGGAGTTTGCCAAATTTTATGCCAAAAGCACATTTTTAGGGTTTAGCCTAACTTTGAACTCTTTTAGGCAGGTAAATATATTTTCCAAGATGAGAAGATGATCTTCTTAGGTATGAGATTTGGCAAGGATATCATCAACATAATCCTCCATAAAAAGGTTCATCATGTCATGAAAGATAGTAGTCATGGCCCAATGATAGGTGGCCCCTGTGTTCTTGAGGCCAAAAGGCATGACATTCCAACAAAATGTGGCCCATGCACACATAAAAGTTGTTTTCTCTTGATTCTCTAGTGCTATCTAGATTTGGTTATACCCTAAAAATCTATCCATGAGTGAAAACATGGAATGGACCACTATCAAATATACAAGTATGTTGATGTTGGGAAGGGATAAATCATCTTTAGAACATGCTTTATTTACATCCCAATAATCAATACAGATGTGTATGCTACCATCTTTCTTTGATATAGGCACAATATTTGATATCCGTGATGCATAAGTTAAGGGTCGGATGAATTTGGTGCTGATAAATTTCTCTAGTTCTATTTTGACTAGCAACGCTATGTGGGGATGCATTTTTCTTAACTTTTTATTAATTGGGTTGGCCTTTGGAGAAATGTTGAGGTGATGAAGGATTAGAGTTTGGTCTAACCCTAGCATGGTTGTGTAAGACCATGCAAAGTTTATTTTCCTCTATTTGAAGAAATGAATGAAATTGCTTCTTTCATCTATGTTTAAAGACTGTGCCAAATGGATTATCCTTGGTTCCTACTCTATTCCAATGTTGAGTTTTTTTGTAGGTTCAATTAGGATAGACAATCTTTGCTTTGAGTGTTTGGGTAAGGTATCAATTATCTCTTTCGTGGGTGCTACAATTGGGTTCTCACCATTGGATGTGTCATTTCTATTTATTTTGATTTTTTTCTTAAGATCAACTACAACCTAGTGTTGCTCATTAATGCTTTGATGTTCTCACCCTATTTTGGTATGACAGATGATTGATATTAGACCCATCTGTATGCATTTCTCCTATTCATTGTAAATGAGATGGTTCAACCACATTAAGATAGACAAAAACATCATGGTTTGTGTCAAAATTGGGAATATGGTGAGGGTCAGTTGTATCCTAGCCGATAAGATCAGGATGGATTAAGGAGAACGGTGTGTAATATGGATAGGATTCAGTAGGGTTTAAAGACATGACCTCATTTGATAGTTCATACAATGTATCAGTTAGGTCTATAACGTGTGCTTCCTCTAAAGTATCAAGAAAATTAGAACTTGTGAGTGGCTCATAGTACTCATCTTCAACTTCTATTGGAAAGAAGTTGGGAAATAAAGTTTGAAATTGAAACCCATCAATAGGTTCCTCATCCTCATATGATGTGATATGGTGTGTTTGTTCTATATCAGCCTCTAAGTTGTTCTGATGTGTGTTGGTTCTTCATGAAGTAAATTTTGAATGAGAGGTCGATCCTTGTGCAATGGAACTATTAGATGCAAGAATGTGAAAAAAATCACATTCTTTATCATAATGGACTCTTCAAATAATCATTCAAACTTTGACTTGATGGAATCATTATCGTCTTTGTTATTAGATGTGTCTATGTATGGTTCCCTTGTATGGTGTAAATCCGGGATGGATAGATTTACGTTCTTGTTGTCAACTACTTTCAAGTTATTATCATCTCTTTCTTTGGGCGCCCACACCAAGGTGGAAGAGGAGGAATCATTGTGTTTGGAATGGGACTTGGAAATGATCTATGCATTATATTGTTCAAAGTACCCTACCCCTATTTTTGATCTGTTAGACCTAAACTATGCTACTAGTAGTTTGACGATGACTTTCCCTTTCCCTAAAGGACCATGGCCTTTATATCCCATCTTTTTCATTAAATCAAAATATTTTCCATATAGGTGAGGGGAAATTTCAATATTTTGTATTTGTTCACTAATTTCTTCAATGGAACCTGAAGGTACACCACTTTCTTTGACAAAATGTGCATGATAAGGCCTAGTGGTGGATGATGGTTGGTCATGAGATCTCAAAGAGATTGGGGGACTAAATAATGAGATTTAGCACTCACCTACCCCTTTGTGTTGTAGTTTGCACTTCCTATCAAACTCTTTCGTTAAGCGGTCCATTTCCTCATAATGCGATTGTTTGGGATTTTTTGGTGATGAAAATAAAAGAATAAAAGAACTAGAACAACCAAATTTCTCTTTACCCTTAGTTGATGTAGATAAGTGGTTGTTATCCCAGTTGGTAGAACATGAAGTGTCTATTAATGTGAACTGGCTGATGTCATATGTCAAGGTGTTGATTTCTTCCCTGTTATGAGGAACAAGCGAGTTACAATATTGGGCAAGGTTTTGATCTCCATGTCTGGTCACCTCTTGACCCATGTATGGAAATTTGAGACATTCATGGTAAGTGGATGAGATAGGCTACATGTCATGGATCCATGTTCTACCTAACAAGATATTGTAGTTTAATTTCAAGTCTAGGACTTGGTAAATAGTTTCCTTTACAACAAGACCTACCCTTATCGGTAGAATGACCATGCCTTTGGAGGATCTCTCCTCATCATTGTATGCCTTAATTGTGATTTTCTTTTTGGGGTCAACAAAATCCTCTATATACCCTAGGGCTTTTTCTAGATTCAATGAGTAAATGTTTAGTCTTGCCCCACCATCAACCAAGGCATTTTTAACTCTATTTCTATGAATAAATACTTCAATGTGTAAAAGAGAGTTTTGGGGATGTATGACTGACATATCATCCTAGGTTGAAAAAGATAAATAATAAGGGATGACAAGGTTACTTACCATGTTTTGGAGTCTACTAACATCTAGGTCGTTTGGCACTAAGGCTTTGGTGAGGATCTCCTTATGCTTAGGGAAAATTTGCAACAACTCAAAAATAAAGATATGGGTGGGAATCTTTAGTAACTAGTTGACCAAGTTGTATTTGGGTAAGGTGGAACTTGTGGTTGCATGATTTGAACTAGTCATGGTTTCTAGTAGAATGACTTTAGAGGCTTGACCTCAAGTAGTAGTGTTTGACAATTATTTCTTATTTTTATCGTTAATTATGATGACATTTATGGTGTCATCAAATTTGGAGATCATATTGATGATATTATCATAATGATGAGCATGATTAACTCATGAAAGGGTTCTTGAAGGCTGTGTGGTCTTAATTGTTGGAAAGGTTATTTACTTCAATAGTTCCATTATTGATTAATTTTTGTATAGCCCCCTTAAGGGCATAATAGTTGTTTGTTAAGTGCCCCCTATTTCAATGGTAGGCACAAAAATGCTTGTCACTCCACCACTTTGGTTTAACTTGTGGTTCATAGGGCTTGGCCTCAGGGAGTACAATGAGTTCATTAGCTAAGAGTGTTTGTGATGCACTCTCGTACGATACCCCAATAGGTGTATATTCTTTAGGTATATCTAAAGATTGGTATCCTCTTGGGGGAGGAGCTTTATTGTAGGCTACTTATTGATTGGATGTTGAAGGATTAGTGGATTACATCAGTAAAATGGATGAACATCATCTTGTCTAGGTGGGTTTTGTCTAGTTTTCACATTGGTGTTATTGACGATAGGATACTGTTGGTTTGGATGAGGTTGAGTTTTTGGTTTAACATGGTTAGCTTCAACCATCCCATCATTAACTTTTTTTTGATGTTATTTCTCCATTGTGACTTTTATTTATTGATGGACTAATCAAATTAATTATGATTCTATGATGTGTTGTTTAAGAAACCCTTACCATCTTTTGATAGCTTGATGATATCATTGTTTATCAGGGTCTCTTCTACTTTAGCTGCATTTTCTAATGTAGTTTTAAAATCCTTAGGACCTTGAAGTTGTAGCCAATAATTCATCAGTTTGGAGAGGCTATTAATGAATATGTCCATTTTTTCTTTATTTAGGATGTCCCAATTATATTTGGCAAAGGTATGCCTTCATCTTGGTAGGAACATTTTGAAGAATTCCCCTAGCAGTTGTTTGGTGTTACATAGGTCAATCATGGTGGTCTCCCTTTCAATGTTTTATGAGTACTATTGATAAACATAGCAACTAATTGATCAAATTATTTGATGTTGGAGGGGAGTTTTGAAAACCACTCCATGGCTTGTCTCCCTAGGCTTCTAGGAAATAACTACATTAAGTTGTGTTGTGGAAAAATTCTATACTTAGAGTATAGAATTGTCTAAGGTGATCCTAAGGATCAGATGTACCAAAATACTTATCGTATTTTGATAGTTTCACATTATACAAGAAATGCGTAAAGGTGATGCTCTTGTCAAAGGGAAGGGGACACACCTTTTCAAGGTTGAATTCTATAGGCTAGATTTTCCCTCTTTTCATCCTTTCCATTTCTAGTTGCAAGTCTTGTATTTTTTGTGTAACAAAATCTAATGGTGATTCTTTCTCATCTTGTTTAAGATTAAAAATGTCAAAATTAGATATTGGTAGATTGGAACTCCATTTTGCTAATGCTAACAAATAGCATTCTTTGTGTTTTTCAAGTATTTTGTCCATGATATCAACATGCTCAGGGTTCTGCTGAAAATCTTCAATTTTGGTTTCAATGCTCTTCTCATCCCACATGTTGGATGAACTCATTTTGAAAGAGGGGTCTTAATTTTGGTTGAACAAGGGTGACTTATGGGTAGTTTTATTTGGTGAATAGTTGGTAGGTTTAATAGGCTCACTAAGGTTTGGATATCATGTGCATTTGATGGTTCTTTTGGCTATTCTAGCACTCACCCATATTGGTGATCATTTTGGTTTCATGGGTACACTAGTTTTTCGCAGTGGCATAAGATGTAAATAGGATTCTTTTAGTTCATTTGCAATTTGATAATATGAGGGTTTCTTTTAGATTGTAGTTGGTTAAGCAACAAGCTATGTTTGAAAAGGGTGTTTGACAGTATTGATAATGCTAAAATTCAATATTGTGAAGTTAGGGAATAGATGTGTGTTTCTATTTCATTTTTGACTTGATATGTGAGGCTAAAATAACAATAACTATTGGATAAGGGTCTCTGTTGGAGTTAGAACATTAATTGTTTGAAAAATGGTGACAGTCAATTTTCAAATATCTTATTTTGGTAGAATTTCAACAAGGGAAAAGGGTATCGAAATCTATAGTTCATTTGTGAAAATTGCATGTGCAGATAGCCCTTGTTTTAGGTTTTTCCTCAAATGTGTTATTTCATAGTTCACCAGGTGATGTTCTGCATATAATATTCATTATTTAAATATTCAAATGTGCTATTTCATTATTCATATGTGATGTTCAGGGTGTAAATGTGTCATAGAAGTGATCAAATGTGTTTTTTTATGAATTGGATGTGTTGTTTCAAGTTATTCACAAGTTTTTGAGATTTGTTTCGTATGAGTTTTCCACTACATCTTCTTCGAAGAGTTGTGGTCTAAAAAATTGAATTCATTATCTATTACAATAGAAACATCCACACACAATTACAATAGAAATAACAAAAAATTAAGCTCACACACACCTAGAAATGAAAGAAATGGCTTCCTAACAAGGTTGTCTAAGGCTAGTGACTACCAGGTTTTAGTGTTACCTCTTTGTGACAGAGAGCTTCTCACTAATGCTAAGGATCTTTGGCACAATCTCTAGTGAGACTACTAGAGGAAGGCTATATTTCAAACATGGTTGGCTTGCATTCAATTAAGACTACAAGATTGGAAGGCATTCCCTCTCACTAGCCCTACTAAGGAAAATCTCCAAAGGTAGCCCTTCCATGGAAAACTAACTTATCTAGTAAAAAGAAGGAAAAGTAGAAATTGAAAGTAGGTTTGGGAGTTTGATCATTCTAGAAGAGTGAGATCATATCCCTACTACTTTGATCTCCCAAACACAATAGACAAGATTCATTCAATTTTGAGCCCTTAACTATAGAAGACAAAGGGGCTCCTAATTAATCTAAGTGTTTTTTAAATCCCTTTTTTTACTGTTACTGACCCTCACAGAAGGTTTGGCATTCTGATAAACTCTTGTAAGTTGAGAGCATAGGCCTAGTTCCAATTAGATTAGTGAGATCAAACTTACTAGTTAGACTAGGTTATGGATTTAGAAATATCAGACTCTAATTGACGAGGGTTCAGGTCTACTTACTTGGTTTGAAGCTAGCAAAATCTAGGTGCATTTTTTAGGGTCTTCATTGCCACCTCATGATTTTAGCAACCTGAGAGTTCCTATTAGCTTAGAAGAGGTCTGCAAATAACTAGAATTTAGATTTGAATGTTGGATGTGATGGTTAATAGCCTAGATGAGATGTATGATAGAAAATAACATATGCATCATAAAACATTGTCAAAAGCATTAAATGACTGGTCAAAAGCATTAAAATAGTGTTTGTTACCACATTTGGTTTGCCCCGCCAAATTTCAAAATTTGAATGTTACCCCGCCCAACGGTCACCTCCCCGATTACTAATATTTTAATACCCACGAAGATATCAAAATTACCTAAGTTCCGAACCTTATGATATTTTTACACCTCGCAAGTTCTTCGCCATCAGATCAAGGCCGATCAATGGTCGTTGCCATCTCACTATGATGAAGTTGTGTGAGGGTTACGATGGTGACATAGCGTCTGGTTGACACATGTCTGGTGGGTCTAGCTTGCAGGGCAGAGGATGGCGTGGGTCAGAAAAGTTTTATCACGGGCCAAGAAATTCCCATGGCAACATAGCGCCCCTTAAAAAAGGTGTGCTGACAACGGTGAGTCAGCATGTTTGATGGCAAGGTTTGGGGGGTCGGAGAAGATAAACAGCGAGGTTTCAGGCAAGCGGTTGGGTTACGTACTTCATCTACCTAGTTGGTAGAGTCCGGTGTCACGATGAAAAATCAAAGGGAATCACGTGCACCGGATCTTCAGTTCAGCTAGCACAGAGACGAGTCTTCACGATTGTCAGATCTGCAGAGATCTACGACTGGCGCTATCTTTCCATTAGAAACCACTCGAGAGATAACATTGGCAACGTAGCAACAGGGTGCCACATGTCCTGGTGGGACCATATTTCATGTCGCTAGTGCAGTAGGGATTAAATGACTGACGGACCAACAGGGAATTGCCACATGTACCACAAGTCCAACGAATTATGAGGGGTGCCAAAAATGATGGGCCTAGGGTAAGGACAGCGTGGAGTATGATGAGTCTTCATTATCGTCAGATCAAGGTCGATCAATGGTCGTCGCCACCTCGCTATGGGTAAGTTGCTCAAGGTTTATGTTGGTGACACAGTGCCTTGTTGACACGTGTCTCGTTGGCCCGATCATAAAGGATGGTCAGTGGCTGGTGGTTAATGTAATCATCACAATTAATATTAATATATGCAAGGGTGGCACAGTTAGTTCGATGACGGAAGGTCAACCATGAAAGACTTCCCCAGGTGGCAGAATGAAGAAAGGTGATTGGCCCGCATGACCCAGCTGGCTCGTATAGCCTATTTGACTTGCTTCAACCCTGTTGATTCATGAACCAGGAAGCAAAGATGATCAAGGTTATCTTGCGATCTGATCTTCATGATCAATTTTGACCTACCAGAAATGAATGCAAGGCATAAGGAAACACTCCACCGTCTCAGTCGATCCATCTACTATGTCAGGATCATTCATTGGTGCCACTTCTATCTACTCGAGGCATTCCTTCAGTCGAATATCTAATTTTTTACTTCAGAACCATGCTCGAGTGTGATCTTTGATCAAATATTTTGGGGTTCAATGGCAGTAGTTGAGCAGTTAATGCAGAATCATTTCCCTCAGTTATGCCTGAACTATAAAGGCAATTTTGTAATCTTTTCCAAGGGTCGACTCTTTCTGACTTCTCTGATATTGCTCTACAACTCTCAGTGTAACATTCCCTGTGCCTTTGAATTGAATGATTCTCCGTTTTATCTCCTTCAGCCATTAATGTGTATGTGCATCCCTTTTTGCTTCTCATTGGTGTATTGTCGAGATCTGTAACCTGCATACTATATCTATTTTTGCCTACCAGATAATATATAAGTGAGATTCCTCTTTCCTTGTGTTATTCAGTTTGCTTCTTGATCTGCATGAGGTTATTAGATCAAAAAAAGCCTATATGTATATATCCTTAGTTTCATTCTGGTTCAATAGTGCATATATGGGCAGAAATGGATCTAAACACTCTATTTTGGTGCATCACCTCCATAGTTTAGGTAGGGTAGAGTTGTTTTTCTACATCTCCTTCTTCCCCTTTTCCTTCTGAGAGTAGTTAGATGTGCCCTGATAGTAAGAGGAAGTTGGCCTTCTCCGGAGACTCAACCTCGCAGTTCAAGTCCCACAGCTTGGAGGTTGTTTCCATGTTTCACTAGGTTGTCCTCGCGCATAGGCCCTGGACAAGGGTGCAAACCTAAGTGACAATATTTTTTGGCATGCTCAGTGGGACAATCCTATTGAAGATTTAAAGTCTTGGTGTCAAAGAAGGAAGAAATTTAGAGATTAATGCTGAAGAGGTAGTGCTAGCTTCAGTATTCAAGCCTTCAAGAGGCTGGTCCTTCAAAGTACTTGGCAACTCTGAACATCAACAAACCTGGTTCCAGGCCAAAGTTGCAGTGATTCATGCCTAGAGCTGAAACAAGGGCATCTTCTAGAGGTAAATTTCAATATCAAGAGCTTTCCCTTTCAAATCCTAGGAGGAGGACTAGAATTTCATTATCACCAGTTAGGGGTGAAAAAATAGTTAATATACCTATAAGGTCTGTCTCTACTCCTCCTACTAATCAAACTCAGCCTAGATTGCCATCAACACTCATCAATAGAACACTTATTTACATGGGACAGCCAAGAGTTCATGATTTTGCCACCTTTAATGGTGGAAGTCCTCTGTTGTTAGCCCAAAGACATGATATACCAGTATCTGCACTAAAAACCATACCTAATTTTACTGGTGAGACTTCTATCTCCCCTTTAGAGCATATCCAAGAAGTAGCTAATGTCTGTAATATTCATGGTATTACAGAGGATGATGTTGCTGCCAGACTTCTAACCTCATCTTTAAAAGGAAAAGCATTATAGTGCTATAGGGGCTTGGCTCATAGTTCTATAACTGATTGGGATGGATTAGGAGCAGGATTATGCAAACATTTTGAGGATAAGAGTGACCATTTGTCACTATTAGAGCAGCTGACTACAATAAAAAGAGCCCCCCATGAATGTGTGACTGACTTTAATTATAGATTTCAAAAGACATGGGATAGAATACCTACTGCAGTGAAACCTACCCTCGGTAATGCCTTCTTGCATTACCTTAGAGCTTTTAATAGTGATATTGCCACTACAATCCAAACTATGGGAGGAGATACCTTGCCTAATGCTTATGAGATAGTCGTAAAAGTTGAGAACATCTTAATACAAGGAGGACAATTGGCTCCAAGGCCTCCTATGCCTTTCTTTCCTAATGTTTCTAATCACCAACCAGCAATGACCCCTCTTCCTACAACATCTACATCACAAACCCTTACTCCAATCCCTCAAGCTTCTACATCCTCAAATGGGATAGATGAGCTCAAAGAGATTTTCCAAGGTCTAGTGCTGAATACAGATAAAAGAGAGAAGACCCTGGATAAAAAATTGCAAGAGCAGGGGAGGGAGTTGAAGGACCAGGGGAAGAGATCAGAGGATAGTCTCTCTATGATACAAAAAATGAGTAACAAGGTGGTGACCTTAGAAAGGCAGCAAGCTCAAAGTGGCAAGCCTCCCCAACTACAATATCAAGCTCCAAGTGGTGGTAGGCTTCCTAATCAGTGGAATAGCTCCTTTGATCAGGGTAGGAAAAATAGTCATGCTTCTGCTTCAAGCTCAAATCAGAACAGAGCTATAGTCCCTCAAAATAACTTGGCCCAAGATCAAGATTTTTGTCCTTCTTGCAACTATTCTTATACCTATTGCATGTGCCAGAAGGCAGAATCTTATATGGCCCTAACTGTCCAAGAACCTGTAGCAAAGCAATCATACAAGGAGGCATCATATATTCAAGGACGTGATGATTTCTCTTTCATGAATCATCAGGATGGGGAGCATTGTAATGTAAACCAAGATTCTGTTGCTCATAACACAAGAAGTAGGAAGAGAGCTATGGAACATGCTGCCCCCCTTTCTCCTAAGTAGGCCTCAACTTCGAGCTCTACACCTCATATACAAGCAGCAAATGAACAAGCAAGTACTTCACAATAGCAAAAGCAAGATCCAATAGAGAAAGATGCAGGTGATCCTTATGTTGCCCCACCTCAACCTCTTATAAGTGTAGCTCCCAAAGTTTCTATCAAAGCTCCTAATGCACCTTTTAGTGTGGTAGAGCAAATGAAGAAAACCAATGTGAATATCTCTATGTGGGATGTTGTTGCTACCATACCAACGCAAAAGAGGATGCTGCAGCAAGAATTAGAGAAGATTGAACTCAAGGATCAGCCATCTATCATGGAGAATGCCGCAAGTCTAGTACAACCAACAGGGGATGTGGAGACAAATAAAAGGGTTAGACCTCCCCCATTCTATGTTTCCCTGATTATAGGAGGCAAATTAGTCCACAATTGCATGATAGATTCAGGGGCTAGTAGCTCAGTAATGCCTAGGTATGTTGCTGATGCTTTAGGGATGAAATATGAGCCCATTGTTAGGGATGTGTTACAACTAGATGGTAGTACTGTCAAAACCATAGGTATCCTTAGGAATGTGGAGATGGCCCTACATGCATGCCCCGGTTGCACTATGATTCAACATATATCTGTTGTTGAAGTCAAGCCCTATTTTGCCATCTATCTTTCAAGAGACTTCACTGCTCAGATTGGTGGACTCATATCTACTGATTGGTCATATATGTCATTTAAGACTAGATATGGAGCCAATGCCTCAATTAGAGCAAAACCTCAAGCCCTTCATCACACTGAATCTTACACCCCCAACTTCATCAATATGAATTGCCCTATTCTAGAGATAGATGAAAATGACATAGTAAATGAGCCTGTCACTTCCATAGCAGAGATTCCTGATTTCTTCTTGGATGAGTGGGCAAATGCATATCAGTTTGAGCCTATGTCGGAAATTCTTGAGATAGGCCTTAGTACATATTGCATAATAGAGAAAGAGGCTCAAGTTCCTGATCTTGTTGGGACTAATGATGATATAAATAGAATATGGAGTATGTACTTTGATGGCTCAAGGAATAGAAATGGATCAGGGGCTAGTGTTATGTTGGTCTCCCCTACACAAATAAGATACTACTTCTCCTTTAGGCTCCAATTCAATTGCACCAATAATGTAGCTAAGTATGAATCCTTGATTCAAGGTCTTCTACTTGCCCAAAAGAGAGGGATCCAAGACTTGAAAGTATATGGAGACAGTGACTTGGTAGTGAATCAGGTGAGAGACTAGAATATCACCAAAAATGGCCTGCTCAAGTCTTACAAACATAGAGTTTGGGATTTGCTTGAGGGTTTCAATGCATTTAATATTCAGAGCATTCCTAGGAAAGAAAATAAACATGTTGATAGACTTGCAATGGTGGGTGCAGCTTATGATGTACTAGGGAATCTTGAGGAGGAGAAGAAGCAACAAATTAGGGTGGTAGTGAGGCTTGCCATCCCTGACAACAACACTCATTGGCAAGTGTTTGACTCTGATGAGCAAATTGTGAGTTTCTTGCAGAATGAGGCAGAATTCTTAGATAGAAACCAGTCAAGGCTGCAAGATCAGTATGGTGATCAGATCATTCACCTTAGTTCTAACAAGTTTCCCAAGGGTCTCATTACTTTGGAGAGTGTTTTTAATCCTGATGATCAAACAAGAGGCAAAGGAGTAAATCTAGCTGTAGAAAAGGATGATTATGCCCCAATTACAATTGCTGATGGAAAATCTCTAAATATGGGGAAGGTATGTTCTGAAACTGAGCAAGAAAACTTCATTCATTTATGTCAAGAATTTAATGATGTATTTTCTTGGACATATGATTACTTAAAAGGGTTTGACCCTAGTTTGTTTCAGCATACCATAGATCTAGTTGATAAGGCCAAACCAATAAGGCAAAAATAGAGATCAGTGAATCCTAACATTGAGGCCAATATAATATTTCCTTTCAAGCACTCATCATGGGTAGCTAACCTTGTCCCTGTAAGGAAGAAGAATGGGGAAATCAAGTTGTGTGTGGACTTTAGAGATCTTAATCAAGCTTCTCTTAAAGATCACCATCCTCTCCCTTCCATGGAGAAAATTCCATCCAAGGTCAGTGGGTCAAGGAGATTCTCTTTTCTTGATGGATTCTCTGGTTACAACCAAGTGCTGGTTAAAGAATCTGATAGACATAAAATAGCATTTACTACTAAATGGGGCACCTATGCTTACTACAAGATGCCATTTGGACTAAGAAATGTAGGTGCCACATTTCAGAAGGCGATGGAGATGGCCTTCAAAAAATTAATTGATAAGTTTGTCTTAGTATACCTTGATGATATAACTGTATATTCGAAAGATGTAGAAAATCATTTTGATCATCTAAGGCGGCTATTTCTAAGATGTAGAGAGTTTGGGGTTTCCCTCAACCTAGCCAAGTGTGTCTTTGCTACAAGCCAAGGAAAATTATTGGGACACATTGTATCTGAGGATGGCCTGACCATTGATCCAGAAAGGACAAAGGCAATACTTGCCCTTCCTCTTCCTAAACACAAGAAGGGGTTGCAAAGTTTCCTTGGTAGAATAAACTTTGTGAGAAGGTTTATCCCTAATCTTGCTACCATGGTGAAACCTCTTACATCAATGCTTAAGAAAGACATGGTTTTCTCATGGACCAAGGAGGGGAAGGAGAGTTTCTTGAAGAGATCAAGACAGCCATAGGCTCAGCCCCTGCTCTCATGAACCCAAATTTTGAGAAAGATTTCATCCTCTACACTTTAGGTGGTGAGTCGAGTATCTCTACTATCTTGACTCAGACAAATGGCAAGGATGAGGAGCAGCCCATAGCTTTCTTTAGTGAAGGGCTCAAAGAATATGAAGATAAGTATAGCTTTGTTGAGAAGAAAGCCCTCACAGTCATCAGAGCCTTAAAGAAATTCAAGCACCTCTTATCCCACAATAGGATCCATTTGTTGGTGCCCCATGCCAGTGTAAAAGATTTTTTGTTAAGCAAGGATATCAGTGAAAAGAGAGCTGGATGGATCACTAGGGTAATGAAATATGATGTTGATATTCAAATTACCAAGCTAGTAAGAGGGAGAGGATTGTGCAAAGAAATGTTATCAGGTCAGGATTCTGATGAAGAGGCTGCTATGGTATTAACAGAGCAACAAGAGGAAGGAAATGTTAACGGCCTAAAGAGCTGGATAAATAATATGAAGAGCTTCTTATCAGGGGATGGGTACCCTCAGGGATTGGACTGAGCTAAAAGAAGATAATATAGATTGGAGTCCATTCCCTATGTTGTAGTTGATGGTATCCTATTTAAGAAGGATTTTAATGGGGCCCTATTGAGATGCATTGAAGAGGACCAAACTGAAAGGATGATTGAAGAACTTCACGATGGCCCTAATGGCGGCCATTTCTCTGCAAGAACAACTGCCATGAAGATCATGAGGGCTGGTTATTATTGGCCATCTCTGTTCCATGATTGTTATAGGTATGTGAGAAAATGTGTGAAATGTGCTTTCTTTTCAGGCAAACAAAGGCTTGCAGCTCTCCCCCTTCATCCTATTCAGGTTGATCAGCCCTTTACCCAGTGGGGGTTGGATTTTATAGGCCCTATTAATCCTCCATCTAGTGCAGGTCATAAATGGATTTTGGCTGCTACTGATTATTTCACTAGGTGGATAGAAGCAGTTGCCTTGAAGGATGTCGTAGAACCATTACTTGTTGATTTCCTTGATGGGATTGTGTCTAGGTTTGGTGCTCCTTCTACTATCATCTCAGATAATGCTAAATCTTTTGTTGGAACCCAGATTTGTGCATGGGAAATGAATCACAATATCTACCTAAGCACATCATCAAATTATTATCCCCAGGGCAATGGTTTGGCTGAGTCTTCCAACAAGAATCTGATCAGAATCATGAAGAGGACAATAGAAGATAATCAGAGGGTCTGACATAAGAAATTAAGAACTACTCTGTGGGCTGATAGGATAACACCCAAGAGATCTATTGGGAATTCACCTTTTGTGCTGGTATATGGTAGGGAGGCTAGACTCCCAATTTCACTGGAATTCCCTTCCTTGGAGTTGGCTCATCAGCTGGAATTGATTGAAGATAGTGCCATTTCAGTAAGAATGGCAGAGCTGATGGAGCTAGAAGAAAAAAGAGATAAAGCTATGAAGACCCTGGAGTTGCATCAGCAACAGGTGAAAAGGAATTTCGACAGGAGGGCCAGGGATAGGACTTTCAAAGAGGGGGATCTAGTTCTAAAATGGGATGCTAATAGGGTGAAACTAGGAAGACATTCTAAGTTTGATGCATTGTGGAGTGGCCCTTACCTAATTGCCAGTTGCAAATAGGCTATAGCATTCCAACTAAGCAGACTCAACGGTGAAGTTCTGCCCATCCTAGTCAATGGGATTTATCTTAAAGCTTGCTTCTGATGAAGATTGTGAATCCATGTACATAGTTCGTCTAGTTCCTTTTCTGTTATTTCCTGCTTTTCAAGAAGTGTGCGTGCACAGGGTTCTCCTTTTGAGTTGCCAGCTTTTGAAGTTTTGACAGCCTCAGGTTGTAGAGGAAGTTTTGTTTTGTTTTAGTTACAAAGGCAAATCTAGGGTTTTTTATGTTTTAATTCCTTGCAGAGGGGTTAGGGTTTTGCAATTCTCAGACTTGTACCCTTTAGACCCATTTTTGACTTCATAGCCCAATGGATTGTTTACAGGCACTAGTCCTATGCATCGAGCAGGCTCATGCCCCCTGTGAGTCACCAGAATGTTACCACATTTTGTTTGCCCCGCCAAATTTCAAAATTTGAATGTTACCTTGCCCAATGGTCACCTCCCCGATTACTAATATTTGAATACCCACAAAGATATCAAAATTACCTAAGTTCCAAACCTTATGATATTTTTACGCCTCACAAGTTCTCCATCGTCAGATCAAGGCCAATCAACGGTCGTCACCATCTTGCTATGATGAAGTTGTGTGAGGGTTATGATGGTGACATAGCGTCTGGTCGACGCGTGTCTGATGGGTCCAGCTTGCAAGGAAGAGGATGGCAAGGGTCAAAAAAATTTTATCGCAGGCCGAGAAATTCCCATGGTGACATAGCACCCGTCAGAAAAGGTGTGCTGATGACGGTGAGTCAGCATGTTCGGCGGCAAGGTTTGGCGGGCTGGAGAAGATAAACGGTGAGGTTTCAGGCAAGCGGTTGCATTATGTACTTCATCTTCCCATTTGGTAGAGTCTGGTGTCATGGTGGAAAATCAGATGGAACCACGTGCACCGGATCTTTAGTTCAGCCAGCATAGAGACGAGTCTTCAAGATCATCAGATCTGCAGAGATCTATGGCTAGCGCTATCTCGCCATTAGAAACTACTCAAGAGATAACATCGGCAACGTAGTGACAGGGCACCACGTGTCCTGGTGGGACCATATTTCATGCCACCAACGCAGTAGGGATTAAACAATTAACAGACCAACAGGGAAGTGCCATATGTACTGCAGGCCCAGCGAATTATGAGGGGTACCAAAAATGATGGGCTTGGGGTAAGGACAGTGTGGAGTATGACAAGTCTTCACAATTGTCAGATCAAGGCTGATCGATGGTCATCGCCACCTCGCTATGGGTAAGTTGCTCGAGGTTTATGTTTGTGACACAGCGCCTTGTTGATACATGTCTCACTGGCCCGATCAGAAAGGACGGTTGGTGGCTGGCGGTTAATGTAATCGTCACAATTAATATTAATATCTGCAAGGGTGGCGCAGTTAGTTCGATGACAGAAGGTCAACCACGAAAGACTTCCCCAGGTGGCAGAACAAAGAAAGGTGATTGGCCTGCATGACCCAACTGGCTCGTATAGCCTATTTGACTTGCTTCAACCCTATTGATTCATGAACCAGGAAGCAAAGATGATCAGGGTTATCTTGTGATCTGATCTTCGTGATCAATTCTGACCTACCAGAAATGAATGCAAGGCATAAGGAAACACTCCACCATCTCATTCGATCCATCTACTGTGTCAGGATCATTCATTGGCACCGCTTCTGTCTACTTGAGGCATTCCTTCAGTCAAATATCTAATTTTGTACTTCAGAACCATGCTCGAGTGTGACCTTTGATCAGATATTTTGGGGTTCAATGGCAGTAGTTGAGCAGTTAAAGCAGAATCATTTCCCTCAGTTATGCCTGAACTATAAAGGAAATTTTGTAATCTTTTCCAAGGGTTGACTCTTTCTAACTTCTCTGATATTGCTCTGCAACTCTCAGTGTAACATTCCCTATGCCTTTGAATTGAATGATTCTCTGTTTTATCTCCTTCAGCCATTAATGTGTATGTGCATCCCTTTTCGCCTCTCATTGGTGTATTGTCAAGATCTATAACCTGCATACTGTATCTATTTTTGCCTACCGGATAATATATAAGTGAGATTCCTCTTTCCTTGTGTTATTCAATTTGCTTCTTGATCTGCATGAGGTTATTAGATCAAAACAAGCCTGTATGTATATATCCTTAGTTTCATTCTGGTTCAATAGTGCATATATGGGCAGAAATGGGTCTGAACACTCTATTTTGGTGCATCACCTCTGTAGTTTAGGTAGGGTAGAGTTTTTTTTCTGCATCTCCTTCTTCCCCTTTTCCTTTCAAGAGTAGTTAGGTGCACCTTGATAGTAAGAGAAAGTCGGCCTTCTCCGGAGACTCAACCTCGCAATTCAAGCCCCACAGCTTGGAGGTTGTTTCCATGTTTCACTAGGTTGTCCTCGCACATAGGCCCTAGACAAGGGTGCAAACCTAAGTGACAACAGTATTTAAAAGTGTTGTAGCATCAGGAAAATGGTAGATCCAAGCTTCGTGAGCTTGGTAACATCTTTGAATTTTCTTTGATCTTGTTATGAAGCTTCCCAAATGTTGTAGAAACCTACAATGGGTCAAGTCTCCACCAAAAACTAGAGAAAAACATAGATCTAAAAGAAAAAGAAAAGATTAGCATGAAAATTTGAAGAAAAAAGAGGCTTTAAGATGATGTACCATGGTGGGTGCCAATTTTTACATGGTGGATTTACATATTCATGAGACCTTAGAGAAGAGTTCAAATAAAATGACAACAAACTAATCTAAACCTAAGAAATCATTGTCAAATAGAGACTCTATGAACATCTCATGTTTCTCTAACTACAACTACTAAGATTGCTCTCAGACCAGCATCTCAATGACAATTCTAGAATGGGAGTATGTCATGAATGCAGATCTACAAAGATGTATCCAAGATCTACGTGAAAATGTAGATTATATGAGTATAATAACCCTAGAATGTTATGATATGAGTATGCAATAGACAAAAAATGTGTTAAATGATACTAAATAACATGAAAAGAATGCTAAAATGCTATCAAAATGACATGAATTTCCTATAATAACAATGCTAACATGATAACATGATAACTCTAAATGTGTCTGTAGTGCAGATGCCTAAAAATTGGGTCCCTTTTGCTCTTGAATTCTCCTCCTATTTATAGGATTCTAGAATGGATTGGGGTAAGAATCATGGTTTCACTTTTGACTGGGGGTAATGGTGAAACTTTAAATATCTCATAAGGTACCAAGAGGAGGAGTCGAATAGACTTAGTTTTTGAGCATAAAACAAGGATTTTTCCAATTCTTTTAAATGTAAAAGGAGGATTTTCACTTTTGTGAGGATAAATGGCTTTATTGATTTAACAAATGTTCCATTTATTTTCAACTTTTTGTCTTTTCCTTTTTACTTTTTTATTTCATTTTATGATTTTGAATTATTTTTCTCCTCTTTTTAAATTTGATTTAAGTCCTTTTAATTTGTTAGATGATTTGATCAACTAATGACTTGATGTAACTATTGATTTGAAAGTTCATTTTTTTACTCTGGTTTTATCCTTAATTTGTGTCATTTGATCAAAAATTTTGTTGTTTTAGGTCTTTGCCAATTTTTGGATGTCTACATTAATTACAATTTTAAAGTACCCAAAAGCTTAGGCAATTTTAAGGGAATCATATCTTTCTCACCCATCAACAATGATCATTCAAATGATCTAGTAGAAGTAACATGGGCTACTCCAGGAAAGGCTAGTAAATTATCAGCAATATTGGTATCTATTCTATCATTATGAGAAGGTGTACCTATCACTATACAAAGTTCATCAATGTCATACTGTGATCAAATGAACAAGAAAGTACAAATCAAATAATATTTAACGCATAATTTTTTTTAGCAAAACAAAGATTTACTAGCTCTAGTTGCAGTAGGTGTGGATGTTTGCATGCTCCTTGTTACAAATCTTATAGTCCACAATCTTGGAGTGTTGGTCGGCCTTGTGGAAGGAGGCTTATGCATGTCATTAGCACCTAAAAAATAATCATATATATATATAATGTACTATCTTTTTAAAATATAGATTTCAAAAACATGACAACAGTAATATAAAATTGTCAATAATAATCATGAAGAAAATAATGTCCCTTTCAATGATTAAAAAATAAAATCACATACCTGTAGGAGCTACACTAATACCCTCACTAGGTGGAACGACTTTAAAAGGTCTCAAAAATTGTTGTAACAATACATACATATTTTTGTTCATGATCCATAAATTTTTATAAAACATAAAGCTTTATTGAACTATTATCCTAGCAAAAGATTCATTGTTTCTGACTTCCAGACAATGTGCTCTTTGACACAATTCATTTCTTGTCGCCTCATTCTCTTTGATTGGATTTGGATCCATCACAAGCCCAAGAATTTTTAAATTGATGCTTTTGAAGCTCTTTTTACACATGGTTATAGGGTCACTAGTATATGCGATGTCATCATCACATAATAGTATGGCCACCATATCAACAAGTAATTGCTCTTGTGTAATATGTTCTTTTCCCTTTCCCTAAGCATCAAATTGTGACAAAAACATCAATAAAACAATCAAAACAAGTCTAAAACCTTAATGAAAATAACATAATATATGACATTTTATAAAATTACAATTATACATTTTTTGCTACGAAAGGTTTACTTGCGTTGGAGAAGGGGTGGGAGCAACATCCCTGCCTCTATCATATGATGGATCATCCATGTCACCCTATAACAAAGAATATATATAAAATTATCAGCATAATGAAAGATATAGTCGACTTAGCAAAAAACCTTATTAATCAAATAGTAAATTGTATATTAGAGTTCTAATTGAAAGTAATTAGTTTAAATATTACATATATATAGTACTTACAAGTCCCATGATAGTAACTTTCTTTGTATCTATGTGATTCAAATTATAATCTATTAGCAGCTCTTCCCCTAAACTTGTTGATTTTATTGCACATACAAAAACATGATTTCCCTCACATGCCTCAAAAATGATATTGGGTTGCTTATTAGTTGACCTAGGACACATACTATTTATAAAACTTGCAATGTTCCTTGCTGCTTTTGGCCTTCCATCAATGTACACAAGTCTTTTACTTTTATCATTTTCTTTCAATTGTAGATAATTTGATTACAGTGCATACCTACACATACTTTTTTTTTTATTGAACTATATGCATCCAATTATTGTAATTGTAACAAGGTCCTAAATACTCCATCAATTCAACAAGTTTTTTATAACTAACCTTTATGCCATCCATGGAAAATAGGCCCTCGTCATGTAATGATGATTGGAGCTATGTGATATAACCCCTCATTAACACAAAAATCAGTGTTAATAGGAGGTAATTCCTTGGCTACCCATTCTTTCTAAAGATTTGTTTACCTTAAGAAAACTTGGATGTCACCCTTTGTCTCGTCATCATTAGAAAATGACCCCCCTTGAGCAAGGAAAAATTGTATGTGTTTATTGAATTTTCTTCTAATCTTTTCACCTCTAGTTTGTCTATCTTTTGTAGGCCTACTATATGTCTCACTATCCTCTTCTATTCTCTCATTTCCCTCACTTGAGGGAGACAAATATAACAGATACCTATTTGGTGGTATTGATAGCCCATCAAATGAGAAATATATTTGGAGAAAAATATGTTTCTATAAAATGAGGCTAATATCGATGAAGTTTGCCTAAAGTTAATGTTGAAGGTAAAGAAAAAAATGGCATGTAATAAACTTATTGTTCGATACAATCATTCAATTGTATGTTTTCTTTGATGTTACACAAATGTCAAGTATACGTAGAGCAATAAGTATATGATGAGCTCACTCAAGGTTTCAAAGGAAGTTCCAGTGTATTTTGAGTAACTTAGTATTAACCAAGTTTAGAGTCAATGTCTACCAAGCTCATTTGGTTGCCTAAGGAAAGTTTTCATGGAACCAATGTTAACTAAGCTCACTCAATTACTAAAGGGAGTATGCAAGAAGATAGTGTCAACCGAGTTCACTCGGTTATCAAAGAAAAGTTAGAATGGAACGAGTCTTAAGCTAGCTCACTCAATTACCAAAAAAAGTCTAAAGGAAAGTCTTTTCTGAGTTAGTGTTGACTGAGTTGGGTTAGCTAACAAAGGATTTTCCTATATTAGTATATTTGATCTTAGGGTCTGTTTGGTTAGTTCTAGCCAACTCATGGGATGAATTTCATTTGTTTGAAAGTATATTCAAGTTGACTTGACAAGGTAAAACATATAAATATAAGTTCATGTTGAGGATTGTATTGAGAAAAAGCATGGGATTGAAAAGATAAATCAAGGAATAGAACTGGAAGGATATCAAAGTATCCAAGTTTACCAAGCTATAAAGAACATTTTGATTAAGGAGGATCAAGTATTCAATCCAATTAGAGATCTAAAATCAGAAAATATAGTTGCATCAACAATCATGTCAAGTCATTGTTACTCTCTAATAATTGTAGCAGTGAATCAAATTTCCTAACAGAGTTAACCCAACAGTTATTTGCCAAATCCTCTAACAAGATAGCATTTCTAGATTGAAGTGTCTAAAGATGTCTAACAAGGCCACTCTTAATAGGGTGAACTAAATCCTTTAACAAGGTCATACCTAATAGTGTGTTTTGCAACCTTTAATAGGGCTAGCTCCTAATAGGGTCACTTCAGAAGAGTGAGAAATAGTAACTAGTTGCAATTGGTGGTTTTTTCAAATTGGGTTTCCATGTTAAATCTTGGTGTCTCTTGTGTTCATGTTATTTTCTTTATGATTCTAAAACTAAGTTAACTAAGGTTAAACACACTAAACATCTTAAGCTATAATTCTTAGTGTAAACTAAGTGTTCCTATATTAACTAAGTTACAACAGTATTTCAATTTTAGCAGAGTTTGGTTTTGAATTTTATTGACATCTTAAGGGATCTTGGATTTATTTTTGTGGTAACTAATTCACCCCTCCCCTCTTAGTTACTCCTCTCATATTTCCAACAATTGAAATTAGAGATTTTGGTGCTTGGAAAGAAGGTTTCAAGGACCTAAGCTAAAGATCAAGATTTCTTATAGAAGGGAGATTCCTAAGCTAAACAGAGATAACTTTCAAGCATGACAAGGACTCATGAAGCTCCATTTGGCAGCCATTGGTGACACAAGTCTAAAATATCTAGAGGAAAAATATGTGGCACCTATTGGAACTTTGACTATGGATTAGATTGTAGAAAAGAAGAATTATAACATAATGATAATTGACATTGCTTCCACTCTCATTTATGTTAAGTTTGATGAAGTCAAAGACTATAATACTATTGATGAAATGTGGAAAAAGCTGAAGGATATCTATGGAGGTAATGATAATGTCAGAAGAGCCAAGGCAAAAAGTCTCATAGGTCAATTTTATTAAATGAAGATGAAAGAAGATGAGAAAATTGCATAGTATAGTGAAAGAATCAAAGCTAGTCCGAGTGCAATCAGAGCCCTGAGTGGGAAAATTGATGATGTAACAGTGGTGGTCAACAAGGTACTCAGAACACTTCTTTATGTTTATGTAATTAGAGTTTCAGCTATTCAAGAAATGATATGTGATCCTAAGAATGATGAACTTTTGATGAACTAGTGGAAAGGTTGACAACATTTGAGTAAGATAACTTTGATAATTATATTCCTAACTCTAGTAACCTTCAGTCTACATTTCAAGCCAAGCTATCACTCAAGAAGAAAGTTGCAAAATCTAAAAGCAAAAAGTCTAACAGTGAAGATGAAGATGGTTATGATGATGATCTTGAAGTCATTGAAGCTTTTCTTGCAAGAATATTTCCAAAAGGAAAAGGAAAGTAGAAAGGAAAAATTCCTTTGATATGTTTTTCTTGTGAAGAAGTTCATCACATTGTTGCAAGGTGTCCAAACAAAGAAGGCAAAGAAGAAAAGAATAATGACAAGTACAAAGGAAATAAGGATTTCAAAAGCTACAAAGACTACAAGGATAAAGGTAGGAAATCTTTCTACATTACTAAAGATTCTAATAGTAGTGAAGAAGATGAAATGGTTTACATTATTGTTAAAGATGAATCAGATGATGAGAATGATAAGATGGCCCTCATCTTTCATGTTAGTAAGAATGATATATAGATTATTGATAGTGGTTTTTCTCACCACATGAGTTGTGATAAATATAAATTTGAGCACTTGGAACACTATAAAGGTGGGATTGTCAGATTTGGAAATAATAAACCTTGTTATGTGAAGGGAAAAGGTTGTACTACACTAACGCATCTTAGATGTGAAAATGCTTATTGGATTGAAATACTAAAGCATAATCTACATATGTGGCACAATTGAATAACATTGGATTCAAGATAGAATTCATGAATATGAAATCCAAGTTGTTGGATGGAAAAGGAAATCTAGTTGGGATTGGAAATCAAACAAGAGGCAATCTATTCTACCTAGATCTAACAAAAAATTCATGTTTCATAGCTCAAGTAGAAGAAAGTTGGTTATGACATAAAAGGTTGTGTCATGTGAATTTTTATAACTTGGTCAACATAAGAAAAAATAAAAGGGTTAGAGGCATTCCAAGCCTAAAGAAACTTGATATGGGCATATGCAAAAATTGTCAAATTGGAAAGATGGGTAAGACACATTTTAAAAGCAAGAATTATCATTCTAAAGAAATCTTGGAGTTGGTTCATACAAACCTTTATGGACCTATTGGGATACAAATATACTCTAGAGATATGTACTTTATTTTTTTTGTTGATGATTATTCTGGGATGATGACAGTTATGTATTTAAAGGATAAATTAGAATCTTTTCAAAAGCTCAAATGGTATTTGGCAAGAGTTGAGAAAGAAATAGGAAAGAAGTTAAATTTTCTAAGGTCAGATATAGGAGGTGAATTCATCTCAAATGAACTCAATAAATTTTACAATGAAAGAGGAATCAAAAGACATTTATCTACACTTGGTACACCCTAATAGAATGACATAGATGAGAGAAGGAATAAATCAATCATAGATTTTGCAAGGACACTAATGATAGAGAAGAATGTTTCTATCAATTACTGGAGGGAAGCAATCAGCACTATAGTTCATACCTTAAATGGAGTTTAGATGAATAAGTCCACTCAAATCAAGCTCCTTATGAATTATAGTATGACTATAAACCTAATGTTTGTTATTTCAAAGTATTTGGAAGCAAATCTTATATCCTGAAGTAGTCAAGAAAAGGAAATTTTGATGTGAAAAGTGATGAAGGCATATTCCTATGGTACTCTAATAAGAGCAAAGCATACAAATGTTTGACTCTATCTACTCACAAAGTTATAAAAGATGCACATGTAAAAATTGATGAATTTGCAAAAGAGTGTGAAGAATAAAGCATAAAAGACCCTGAAAACTACAGAAACTTTGTTTATTATGAACCTGATACTTTATCTAAAGTTCAAGAAAATTAGTTGTCTCCACCACCTAAGTCCCCAAAATGCCTAGTTCAACCTGAGTTGCAGCTAGTGCAACCAGAGTCTTAGTCTGAAGGACCCAAGTTACAGTCCTAAGAACTTGAGTTTCAACCAATGCAAACCGAGTCATCTGATGGACCTAAGTCATAGATAGTGGGACCCGAGCATGATTCAAAAGATCATGGTGAACCATGTGAATTTAGAAAGGAGCCTAGAATTTTTGGATATTTTAGAAGGCATCATGTACCTAATAAAATAATTGGAGATTAGTCAAAAGGTACAATGACAAGGAATAAATTAAAAGGTACATGTTTGCTTACTGAGTTTGAACCTAGAACTATTAAAGATGCATTAGAAAATGAAAGTTGGATTGAGGAAATGAATAAAGAGATTGATCATATTGAAAGGAACAAAACTTAGACTCTTGTTCCTAGACCCAAGGACAAGAATTTAATTGGCACAAAATGGGTATTCAGAAATAAGTTGAATGAGAATGGAGAAGTTTCAAGAAACAAGGCAAGGTTAGTGTGAAAGGGTTATGCTCAAGAAGAAGGTATTGATTATTGAGAGAATTTTGCTCCTATTGCTAGACTAGAAGGTGTTAGAACACTCCTTGCATATGGAACACACAAAGGATTCAAAGTAGATCAAATGGATGTGAAATCAACATTCTTAAATGGAGTCTTAGAAGAGGAAGTCTACATTGAGCAACCAGAAGTTTTCATTGATCCTAGCAAAAGGGACATGGTTTACAAATTACACAAAGCCTTGTATGGTTTGAAACAAGCCCCCAGGGCTTGGTATGAAATATTATATAATTATCTCATAAATATTAGTTTTCAAAGAACTAATGATAACAACAACCTATACATCAAAGAAGGACCAGATAAGAAGATAGTATTGGAAGAAATCTTTGTGGATGATACATTATTTACTAGAAATGATGACTTGTGCAAATATTTTTCTATGGAGATAAGTAAATAATTTTAAATGTCAATGTATGGAGAGATTAAATTCTTTTTTGGCTTGAAAATTCTATAGATGAAGGATGGTATCTATATTACTCAATCAAAATACATCAAGGAGATATTGGAGATATTTGGAATGGAGGATTCTAGACCAGTTGGAACACCTATGTCTACTAGACATAATCTTTCCAAAAATGATGATTCCAAGGAGGTAGACTAGACTACATACAGATCAATAATTGGAAAAATTTAGTATGTAGTGCACACAAGACCTAATATAGCATTAGTAGTTGGTATGGTGGCTAGATTCTTTGTTAATCCTAAAGAAAATAATATGATGGCAATCAAAAGAATCATGATGTATCTAAAAGGTACTAAAGATTATGGGTTGTGGTATAAGAAAGGAGGCAAATTTGAATTGAAAGCATTCACTGATGTTGATTGGGTAGGAAGTGTTGATGACAGGTGTATACATCCTAAAATGGTTACCTAGACTATGGGCCCCCATTCTCCAATTTATCAATTTCCTAAATCAATGTATTGAAATATTTTATTAAATCAATTCAAATCATTTTTCTTGATCAAATTGTAATTAATTTAATTATTTCAATATTTCCTAAGGTTTGATAATCTTATTCTAAATCTTATTTAATTAAAAGAAAACTTCTCTTCTGATAAAATAAAATATCTCCTATTTAATTAAAAGAACTTGCTCCCTTTTGATTAAATAAAATCCTCACATAAATATCTCTTTTTGATGAAAAAAGGAAATAATTTAAATATAAATAAATAAATCCTTTTTCTCTACACTTCGATGCGCATATTTCTAAGTGGGATTCTATAATTTCCTCTTTCTACATTCTTGTCAAACACTCCTCTTTTCTCATTGGTGGAATTTTTTCTTACACAGATCAAGTCTTATTATTCCATATTAGTTTTGAGAAGCCTTCCACCTCCACAATTGACTATATAAGGAGCCCTCTCCTTCTTATTTCATAAGAAAAAGAATAGAGGTTAGTTGCTATAGTATTGTTATGATGCAAGTTTGGAGAGCGATTTTGGAGGAGTTTGAGTATTAGGGTTTGAACCTTAGAGTTTGGACATTGGAGCTTCATTGCAACTTCTCTCTTCTTCTCTTCTTTTCTTATTCTCTCATGCATCCATGGCTTCCATCATCATGCTTGATCCTTGCATTTTCATATCAGCTTAGAAACAGATTTGCTTTCATAGATTAGATTCCCTTTCTTGCATTTCTTCACATTGTTATCATTTAGATTAGCTTACATCTTCATTTGCATGCATATCTTGATCTTTCAATCTCTCATTTATGGTGTACTTTCATGGGCAAAAACTAGGTCAAATTGAGGGCCTCTATTACAAACCCTTGCACTCCATGAATAGAGAGATATGAGTCACCATTTGAGATCTCATTCTTGAGAAATCTTGGATATAATGATTCATATAAGTGTGTCAAAATGTTAGCACACAATAGGAATAGCACTAGTAGTTGAGCACTCTTTCTTGGAAAGAGGCTAGTACCTTGGACAAGCAAGAAGCATAACTATATCTCTCAATCTACAACAGAAGTAGAATGTGTTATTGCAGCAGTCAATTGTTCCAACATTGTGTGGTTCAAGCAACTATTGTTAGGTATGAAGGAGGAGATCAAGGACCCAGTTATTATCTTCTATGATAACACTAGTGCAATTAACATATCCAAGAATCCAGTGATGCATACCAAGACCAAGCACATTGCAATAAAATATAATTTCTCAAGAGAATTGGTGCAAGACAAGGAGGTAAGATTGGAATATGTGAATACAAAAGAATAGATTGTAGACATATTCACCAAGCCATTACCTAAGGTTGCATTTTCATATCTAAGAGGCAAGCTAGGGTTCATTCCCCTATATGAAGATCACTAATCAAATTTTAGTGATGCACTAACCAAACACTTTGAAGATCAAACAAGTTGATGTAGTATTGACGGAGCATATTGCATATGAATTAGTACATAAGGTACATGGAAAATACATTGATTATTTTCTTGGGAGAGTTTTTCATACAAGAGAAATTTTTGTATCAATAAAGAGGAAGAGTTTATCATATCAAAAATTCAAAATTTTTGAGTCAAATGTCAAAGAGGAGAGTTTGCTGTTAGAGGGAGAAATTTTAGTCAGAGTAATTAGAGAAATCAGAGAGATTGATGTCAGAGGGACTTCACACTGATAGAGGGAGTTCTCATGGATGAGAATCAGAATCAAACTAAGGATATTATCCTCACTTCTATTTTTCTGTAAAATTTATATGTATCATGACATGTTGTGTTGCCATCAATGCCAAAGAGGGAGATTATTGGATATAATCATTTAATTAAATGTCGTCTTTGATGTTACACAAATGTCAAGTATATGCCAAGCAATAATTATATGTCAAGATCACTCAAGAGTCAAAAAAAGTTCTAGTGTATGTTGAGCATTTCAATCTTAACCAACTTCAAATTCAGTATCTATCGACTCACTCAATTTTCTAAGGAAAGTCTGCATGGAACCAATGTTAACCAAGCTCACTCAGTTACCAAAGGGAGTTTGCAGGAAGACATTGTCAACTAAGTTCACTCGGTTAGCAAAGAAAATTTAGCATGGAATAGTGTTAACCAAGCTCACTCAGTTACTAAAGGAAGTTTGAAGGAAAGTGTTTTATGAATTAGTGTTGACCGAGTTGGGTTGGCTAATGAAGGATTTTCTTGGATAAGTATATTTCATCTGACAGTCTTATTGGTTAGTTCTAGCCGACTCATGGGATGAATTTCATTTGTTTGAAAGTATATTCAAGCTGACTTGACAAGGTAAAACATATAAATATAAGGTCAAGTTGAGGATTGAATTGAGAAGAAGCATGGGATTGAAAAGATAAATCAAGGAAGAAAATTGGAAGGATATTAGAGTATCTGAGTTGATCGAGTTGCAAAGAACATTCTGATCAAGGAGGATCAAGTATTCAAGATAGAATAGAGATCTAAAATCAGCAAAGATGGTTGCATCAGTAATTAGGTCAAGTCATTGTTACTCTCTAATAATTGTAGTAGTAAATCAAATCTCCTAATAGAGTTAGCCTAATAGCTATTTACCGAATCCTCTAACAAGGAGACATATCTAGATTGAAGTGCCTAAAGACCTCTAAAAAGGCCACTCCTAATAGGGTGAACTAAATCCTTTAACAGGGTCACACCTAATAGAGTGTTTTCTAACCTTTGACAGGGTTGGCTTCTAATAGGGCTCACTTCAAAAGAGTGAAAAATAGTAACTAGTTACAGTTTGTGGTTTTTCCAAATTGGGTTTCCACATTAAATCTTGGTGTCTCTTGTGTTGATGTTATTTTCTTTATGATTCTACAACTAATTTAATTAAGTTTAAACACACTAAATATCTTAAGTAGTAATTATTAGTGTAAATTGAGTGTTCCTATGTTAACCGAGTTACAACAATATTTCAGTTTCAATAGAGTTTGGTTTTGAATTGTATTGACATCTTAAGGGATCTTGGATTTTTTTTGTGGTAACTATTCTGCCTCACAATAGGTGTGTGATAATCATGCCCAAGGTCTTACTTAGGAATAGTTTATTCAATCTAAGGATTACTTCCCCCACCATGAGGTGTATTGAATTTTTCAATCCAGGGACATATACTTGAAATAGTCGGCATGGTATGTGCACTAGGTTTCTTAAGGAGTCATTATGCTTATGTTGTAGGAAAGTAAAATACAAAGAAAGAACCTACACTAGTGATACAAGAAAGTAACACACTTAACTCTTTAAAGAAATGAATGTTGGAAATACAATTATACACTAACTTATATTTCAACTCAAGCCATCCAATATAACTGCTCTTGCAAATGTTGCAGGAACACTCACAAAGTATGATGCTGTAGGAAGAAACTTACAACTTCTACTTGAAATACTAGAAATTTTGGAAGTAAATATATTCTACTCTATTCTTATCCACCTCCCAAGTGGGCCTCCTTGGTTGGCTTCTACTAATTTACTAACACATAATGTAAACCAAGAATTATTTCATTATATTCCAAAACTCCTTACATAAGAACAATACATAAAACTACGAAACAACTCACTATGGGAGTCAACAATGTTTTTCCATAAACTTTTCTCTAACCACAAAAACTATCGATCCAATCCCTACAAATAGAGGATCAACACTTATTCTAAAATAGGAAAGAAAACAAACTGACTACAAATCCACCAAAGAAGAAGAAGGAAATATAACAACTCGTGGCATGTGCAATAAAGTTTGGATAACCAAGTCAACACAATAGTAAACACAGAGGGAATATATCAACACTTTATCCCTACATTCCTGGAATAATAGCTCCTCCTTTGTAGCAACTATGTCTCCTAGTACCGTTATGGTTCTTCCATTGCGACTAGACTTTAACGCTCCTCCTTGAATGTTGTCGACCATACTCTAGCTTATTCCCTAACAAGTTAGTTATGATGTAGAAATATTTGCAAATAAGCATAGTCAAATTAAATCCCAAATATTAGAACACACATTCTTATGGTTATATGAAATACTACATTATATGTATAATATTGGCAAAATATGACATACTATCTACCCATCGGTTAATGGTTATAACTAGATTTAATCATAAGTTCAACTAAGCATAAGTTCACAAATATCTTGGTAGTATCAAAAAAAAGTATTAAGATTAACATAAAATAGAGGCAAAAATTAGCCTCATCATCTACCCCCTGGTAAGTTTAATGCTTGTCCTCAAGCATTGCATCTTCTAGCCATTGATCAATAATATCCAACTTTAGTCCTCCCCTGCCTACTACTCCTGAAGGTGTAATAGAATCCTCTTGTTCTTTTACAAACTTCCCTTCTATGATCCTACTGCAACCTATCAAGTCATTCAGAGTTGATGTTATACAGGGACCAAAGGAGCATAGGTGGTTGCATTGTTAATGGACACCAAAATTATAGTTTAGTCTTCCTTCCCAACTGTATGTATTTTGGAGCTCAATGAAGGGCTACCTCTAGGTTGAGAGGACTGCATGGCTCTGATCTTTTAACTCCCTTAGGTAATCTACCCCATCTACTTTTAACACCAGCCATGGCTCTCTCTAAGGAAAATTAAGGCATGTTATCATATTCTACATATACCTTTGTTCTAGCCTAAAATATTTTCTTTCTTATCTCCTTGTGAACATCTCCATAGGTTAGTCTAAACCAATCCCTAAGGATTTCTTCTACTTTATTTCTCTTTGCTCTTAATGGCAGGGGTTCTATTCTCTCCTCATCTCTGTAATTGTTCAACTGTCTATCATAATTGACCTCCTTGTGCATCCAAGACATTAGGGCCCTAAGGTGTATATCCCTTATGTAAGGTAAAGGATTCCATTGAGTTTCTATAGGGATAATGAGATTGTGCACATATAATTCACAGATTAAATTTTGTTTCCATGATGAAAGAGTTTGGTATAAACCATTGAATTCTTGAGCTAACCTTAATTTTGTACATATATCTCTAAGGGTCATCATGAGCTGTAATAAAAGGAATTGTTCTTCTAAGCAAATGGCATAGATCCTAGGTGGTGGCTTGCAAGTAATTATCTAATCAGCCAATTAAAGGGCATGATCCATCTTTTTCTTATGTTTTGCCAATTGCTCTTTTAAGTCTAAAATTTCTTCACCTTGATCTATTATTATCTTCTTCATTTCCTTTTTCTCCTCCTTCCATAAAGCTATTGTCAACACATGTTTATTATATAACTGAAAAAGGAGCATTTACAAAGTAATTGGACTACTTTCTTCTTCCCAATTATTTTTTTCCTTTATCCCCTCCATGACTATTCCAAGAAATTTGTAAACCATGTTTGCTTGTAGGGAACTAGGGCAGTTTTTGAACCAATTAATTGATGCATTATTTGGACTTTTTCTTCTTTACAGCCTGGAGTATCCTATTGGCTTGCTAGGGGATTATCTTGTCTTTCATTCATTTCAGCCTTACATTCCTCATCAAGGTTTTGAGGAATGTCTAGAATTTTAGGTTGATTGGGGGAATCATCTGGGATGACTTGTACTGGAGATTCTTTATTAGATGGTTTGGGTGAAGTGGACTAGGTTTCTATAGACACTTTAGGAGTTTTCCCTTTCATCCTTAGGTTTCTTTGCATAGGGGTTTCTTCAAGCACCATGACCTTTTTCCTACTAACCCTTTTTGATGTCTCTACTACAAGAGTGACTGTTGTAGGAATTGACTTTGTTTTCTTTTTCTTTGAGACTGTAGGGTTTTGTTTTTTTGCTACCAAAGCCAAGGTTTCTTCTTGTAATATATGTTTTCTCTTTGCTCAAGTAGAGGTAGGTACATTTCTCTTTTGAGTGTGTAAAGGCACATTTTCTTGCACATTTTTTATTTCCACACCTTGAGTTCTTTTCTCAGTAGTTGTGACAATAAGGACTACATTTTCTTTGCTAGACTATTCATTAGGGGCAGTCTAAGGTTGTAGGGTTTTATGCTGGACAAATTATTCCCATGACACGGGAGAGGCATCCATAAGAGATTTCTCTATGAGAAATTTGATTAGGGCATGGTGACTAATAGAGTTGTCCTTCCCTTTCTAGGTTTCCTTAGCACTAATGCATAACACATTGTACAAGAAATTAGGGACATTCACTGTAAAATTATGCCTTACATAACTGAGCAACTTAAAATGATGTGCATGAAAATATGAAAATCTTCCTTCATAGGTAAAATACCTAACAATATGTATGGCCAACTCATTGTATGGTGGCGTAAGAGACATTCTTTTGCAACCCTGCTTGGTTATATCCAATGGAGGGTCAATTGGTGTGAAAAATTAGGCCCTAGCTAATCTAGCATCATGTGCATTGGGGTAGTGTTCTCCTACTATTGGTAGCCTGGCTAATTCTATTGGAAATATAAGAGGAGTAACTAAGAGGGGAGGGGTGAATCAGTTACTACTAAAATAAATCTCAGATCCCTTTAGATGTTAGCACAAAATAAGCTTTGAGAACTAAATACTAGTGATGCTCGAAAAACACACATAAATTGTTGTAACTAGGTAAATATTGAATATGCAAATATTTAAATGTTATCTATGATTATCTTTAATTTAACTTAGTTACAAATACATAAAATAAAATAGCATGAACACATTTGACACCAGGATTTAATGTGGAAACCCAATTTGGGAAAAATCATCAATTGCAACTAGTTACTATTTTCACTCTTCTGAAGTGAGCCCTATTAGGAGCTAACCCTGTTAAAGGTTACAAAACACACTATTAGGTGTGACCCTATTAGAGGATTTAATCACCCTATTAGGAGTGGCCTTGTTAGAGGTCTTTAAACAATTCAACAAAACTGCCACCTTGTTAGAGGTTTACAAATAGTTGTTAAGCCAACTCTGTTAAGAGATTTAGATCATTGCTACAATGGTTAGAGAGAAACAATGAGATGACCTGATTTGAATGCAATTAAATTGTAGATTATAGCTCTCTATTCTGGCTTGTCCTTGATCCTTTCTAATCGAATATATATTTTTTGCTCCACGAGGATATTCTGCTTGTCCTTCTGATTTGCTACCTTACTACATTATTAGGTCTTCAAAATCATCCATGCATTCACATTCTTACACACACTTTCACACTTTCAAATTCTTAGTTCTTGACCTTATATTTATATCATTCATATTGTCAAGTTAGCTCATATACAAATTAGAATAATTAATATCCATCTCCTTAGTGGGCTAGAACTAATAGATAAATCAATTACGCTTAATATGCCAAAACAAGAAAATCTTTCGTTAGCTAATCCAACTCGGTAGACACTAACTCAAAAATGATTTCCTATGTTAACCAACAAAATCTTGGTTAACACTACATGTTTTTGAAGATCCTTTGGTAACCAAGTGAGCTTGGTTAACACTCATCTTCTGTAGACTTTCTTTCAATGCTCGAGTAAACTTGGTAGACACTACCTTCTAAACTAGGAAAACACAGGAACACTCGGTAGACACAGAAAACTATCTTTGCTACTTGAGTGAGCTCAGCATACATTGATTGATAATGATATGAAATTTTTGTAACATAAAGGATAATACACAATTAATTAATTATATCCAACAATCTCCCTCTTTAGCATTGATGGCAACACAACATGTCATAACACCATGAAATTTTGGAACAAGAATAAAGTAAGGAACATATCCTTAGTTTAATCCATGAGAACTCCCTCTGTTAGTGTAAGCTCTTCTTGACTTAGGTTTCACCCTCTGTCAGGAAACTTCTGCCAAGTTCATTCTCCCTCTTAGACATTTCTATGGTAGCAAACTACTCCCTCTTACAACAAACTTCTCCTCTTTGTAATAACAAAAATTTCTATGAGATATGATAGTAAACTTCTCCTTGTTTGACAACACATGCCAAAGACAAAAACTTTATTAATATCAATGTACCTTAAGTACTAATTCATTTGCAATATCCCCTTGTCAATTCTACACCAACTGATTGATCTTCAACTTTCTCTAGTTGATGCATCACTAAACTTTATCTAGTGAGCTTCAAATAGGGGAATAACCCATAGCTTACCTCTTAGATACAAAATGCATCCTTAGGTAATGGCTTGGTGAATATATCTACAATTTGATCTTTTGTATTTACATATTCCAATCTAACTTCCTTATCTTGCACCAATTCTCTTAAGAAGTGATATTTTATAGCAATTTTCTTTGTTTTGGTATGCATCACTAAATTCTTTGATATATTGATTGCACTGGTGTTATCATAGTATATGACTACTAGATCTTTGATCTCTATCTTCATTCCTTCCAATAGTTGTTTGAACCAAACAATGTTAGAACAATTAACTATTACTGCCACATATTCTACCTCTGTTGTGAACAAAGAGATGCAATTTTGTTTCTTTCTTGTCCAAGACACTAGTCTTTTACCAAGAAAGAATGTTCCACCACTAGTTCTTTTCATGTCATCAATACTTCCTACCCAATCAGCATCAGTAAACAACTTTAAGTCTAGATGGCCTCAAGGTTTATACAATAAGCCATAGTCTTCAATACCTTTCAAATATCTCATGATTCTCTTGATTGCCATCATGTGATTTTCTCTAGGATTTTTTGAGAATCTTGCCACCATACCAACTGCTAATGCAATATCAGGCCTTGTATGCACTACATACTACAATTTTTCAATGATTGATCTACATGTGGTTTGATCTACTTCTTTTGAATCATCATTCTTGGAAAGCTTATGTCCAGTAGACATAGGGGTTCCAACTGGTCTTGAATCTTCCATTCCAAACTTCTTTAGTATCTTCTTGATATACTTAGATTGAGTGATGTAGATACCATTTTTGTTCTATTGTATCTACAACCCAAAAAAGAACTTTATCTCACCAAACATGGACATTTCAAATTCTTTACTCATTTCTTCTAAAAATGCTTTGCACAAGTCATCATTTCTTATGAATAAAGTATCATCAACAAATATTTCTACCAACAAAATTTTCTTGCCTAGTCCTTCTTTGATATACAAACTACTATTATCATTTGTTCATTGAAAGCCAATCTGTATCAATTAATTATGAAGTCTTTCATACCAAGCTCCAGGAGCTTGCTTTTACCATGTCTCTTTTGCTAAGATCTATAAAACCTTATGGTTGTTCAATGTAGACTTCCTCATCAAGAATTCCATTCAAAAATGCAAATTTAACATCCATTTGATACACTTTAAATCCTTTGTGTGTTGCATATGTTAGTAAAGTTCTAACACCTTTTAATCTTACAACAGGAGCAAAAGTTTCTCCATTATCAATACCTTCTTCTTGAGAATAGCCTTTACATACTAGTCTTGCCTTATTTTTGGAAACTTTTCCATCTTCATTCAAATTATTTTTGAACACACACTTTGTGCCAATTACATTTTTGTCCTTGGGTCTAGGAACAAGAGTCCAAATTTTGTTCTTTTCTATCTTTTCTATCTCTTAATTCATTACTTCAACCCAACTTTTATTATCTAATGCATCTTTAATATTTCTTGGGTCAAATTCAGCAAGTAAACATGTACCTTTTAAAGTGCTTCTTGTCATTGTTCCATCAGATTTGTCTCCAGTGATCTGATCTAGTGCATGATGCCTTTTGACATATCTTGCTAACATAGGTTTTTTTGATTTGGAATGAGCTTCACTAATTTCATCTTGAACTTCAATATCAAGCTTAGATCCCATTGTCTATGAGTTAGGTCCATTAGGCTTGTTTTGAACTAGCTTTGTAGCTTTTGACTATGACTCAAGTTGCATTATTTGTAACTCGGTAACTATTGGAGATTTTGGGGACTTGGGAGATGAAGTCTCCTTTTTTTTAGATAGGTTTGGTAGGGTTTCAGGTTCATAGTAAAAAAATCTTTTGTAATCCTCTGGCTCCTTGCTACTTTCTTCTTCACTCTTTTCTACAAACTCATGAATTATAACATGTGCGCTTTCTATGATTTTATGAGTGGATAGATTCAAATATTTCTATGCTTTACTTCTGTAGGAGTATCCTAAGAATATGCCTTCATCACTCTTGACATCAAATTTTCCTTTTCTAGATTCTTCCAAAATATAACATTTGCTACCAAATACTTTCAAATAACTTACATTCGGTTTGTAGCCATACCATATTTCATAATGAGTTTGATCTAAGTCTTTCTTCAATTGAACTTTGTTTAAGGTATGAGCTATAGTGTTGATAACTTTCTTCCAGTATTTGATTGCAACAGTTTTTTCTATCATCAATGTTCTTGCACAATCCATGATAGATCTATTTCTTCTTTCAACTATACCATTCTACTATGGAGTACTAGGGGCCGATACTTGTCTTTTGATCCCTCTTTCAATGTAGAAATTATTAAATTCATTGGAGATGAATTCACTAGCTCTATCTGATCTTAAACATTTCAATCTCTTTCTAGTTTCTTTTTCTACTCTTCCCATATACCATTTAAACTTTTGAAAAGCTTCTAATTTTTCTTTTAGATACATTACAATCATCATTCTAGAATAATCATCAACAAAAAGAATGAAAAACTTTTATCCACTATAAATCTCTATTCCAATAGGTCCACATAAGTCTGTATGAAAAAATTCTAAGACTTCTTCTGAGTGATAGTTTTTTCTTTTGAAACTAGTATTTTCCATCTTACCAATTTTGCAATTCTTGCACAAACCCATATTAGGTTTCTTCAAACTAGGAATACCTCTTACTCTTTTATGTTTTCTTATCTCAACCAAATTATCAAATTTTTCATTACATATTCTTTTGTACCATAACCAACTTTCTTCTATTTGAGCAATAAAACATGAACATTCACTGAGATCAAGATAAAATAGAATACCTTTTGTTTGATTGCTAGATCCAACCAGATTTCTTTTTCCATCTAGTACTTTGGCCTTTCCATTCATGATTTATACCTTGAACCCAATGTTATTCAACTATTTTCTCTTCAATGTCTCCTCTAGATGCTTTGATTGCACCTACACTTGCTTTGATTCTTTCCACATGTTTTGCAATGTTCTCCCATTTTTATCTAATCAAAATGACATCTAAGACATTGAGCCTTAGATCTTCTTACATTTTCATCTCCTCTATATATTTCTTTTAGTTTAGTCCACATCTCATGAGCTGTTTTTCAGTCTTTAACTTCATTAAATTCAGCATAACTAAGAGCAAATGTAATATCAATCATCATGATGTTATGATTCTTCTTTTTAGCAATATCTTCAACTGATAATATTCTAGTGGGAGTCTTGTATTCAACATTAAGATATTTTCACCCTAAATCATTGATAGTAACTAGATGTAACCTCATAAGTCCTTTCCATGTTGCAAAATTATCTTTGTTCAGCTTGGGAATCTCTCTTCTGTAAGACGTCCTGATCTTTAGCTTAGGTCCTTGAAACATTCTTTCCAAGCACCAAAAGCTTTGATGCCAATTTTTGGAAATATAAGAGTAACTAAGAGGGGAGGGGTGAATTAGTTACTACTAAAATAAATCCCAGATCCCTTTAGATGTCAGCACAAAATAAACTCTGAGAACTAAATACTATTGACACTTGGCAAACACACATTAAATGTTGTAACTCAGTAAATACTGAATATATAAATCTTTAAATGTTATATGTGATTATCATTAATTTAAATTATTTGAAAACACATAAAATAAAATAGCATTAACACATTTGACACCAGGATTTAATGTAGAAACCAAATTTGGGAAAAACCACCAATTGCAACTAGTTATTTTTTTCACTCTTCTGAAATGAGCCCTAATAGGAGCCAACCTTGTTAAAATTTACAAAACACATTGTTAGGTGTGACCCTACTAGAGGATTTAATCACCCTATTAGGAGTGGCCTTGTTAGAGGTTGTTAGACAATTCAATAGAACTACCACCTTGTTAGAGGTTTTACAAATAGTTGTTAAGCCAACTCTGTTAAGAGATTTAGATCACTGCTACAATGGGTAGAGAGTAACAATGAGATAACTTGATTTGAATACAATTGAATTGTTGATTATAGATCTTTGTTCTAGCTTGTACTTGATTCTTCCTGATCGAATATATATTTTCTACTCCATTAGGATATTCTTCTTATCCTTCTAATTCTCTAGCTTACTACATTATTAGGTCTTCAAAATCATCCATGCATTCACATTCTTACACAAACTTTCACACTTTCAAATTCTCAACTTGATCTTATACTTATATCATTCATATTGTCAAGTCAGCTCATATACAACTTAGAATAATTAATATTCATCTCCTCAGTCAGCTAGAACCAATAGATAAATCAATTAAGCTTAATATGCCAAAACAAGAAAATCCTTCATTAGCCAACCCAGCTTAGTAGACACTAACTCAAAAATGATTTCCTATGTTAACCAATAAAAGCTCGGTTACCACTACATATTCACAAAGATCCTTTGGTAACTGAGTGATCTCAATTAACACTAGTTCCATCCAACATTTTCTTCATTAATTGAGTGAGCTCGGTTAACACTTATCTTCTATAGACTTTTTTTCGATACCCAAGTGAACTCAGTAGACACTTCTTTCTAAACTAGGAAAACATAGGGATGCTTGGTAGACACAAAAAACTATCTTCATTGCCTGACTGAGCTTGGAATACACTGACTGATAATTATATGAAATTTGTGTAACATCAAAAAAAATACACAATTAATCAATTGTATCCAAAAACTTTTGCTACCCGCTCCTCTATGGAAACAACTGTCAATCCCCATACTACTGCTTCAACTTACTCAAATGTACATATAAATTTATTAGTTGCTTCTTCATCAAACTCTGTTAGTTTCAAGAAATATCCTAACCATCCACATGCATTAAATCTTCTCACTACTTCTACATCATAAAGTAAAACACTATGTTCCACTAGTTCTCATTGCTACAACTATCCTCCCATTTGTGCTTTCTAATTTCAATCTCTGCACTATTTGCACAATTACCTTCTTTCCTTGTGAATTTCAAACTCTCTTCCTTTTTTTTGAAAACCATAGACCCTTTTCATATTCTTTTCTATGAATTTTTGTCATGAATAATACGTCATGAGCAATAATAATGTGGTTTTAATGGAAATAAATCATAGATATGTGAGAATCATCCCAAAATTGAATTTGGTTCACATCAAAATTGAATTTGGATCACATCATAGTCTAATAATGAGGAATTATTTAGGAATAAGGTTATGACACTTGACACTTGCGTACTATGGCAACTAGGTTTTAATCAAACAAAGAGACAGTACAGATTTGAGGATCTTTAATGAACAAATAGAAATTTCATTGAGAATTAGTAACCTTCTTGCCCCCTACAAAACATGGACAAGTGTCCTCACTTGTCATACTTGGCATGAGGTACAAAACTAGCATAACATTGCAGTAATATATTTAATGCATTAATAGATAAACCAATGAAATCTATGTGCTAAAAATGAATAAAATTTGAAAAGCTTATACCTACTAATTGATTATTGCACATGCTAGATGAAGGTGGCAAGATTCAAAGGTCAAAAATGATAGCATACACCAATAAACTCATCGTGTTATTGAAAGCATTGTAAAATGATAACGTGGAAGATGGGTGGGTGGTAGAGAAAGAAATGAGATGAGTTGAAAAAGAAGAAATTAGAAAGTGAATGAAAAATAATGAGCTTTATGGGAACATAAAGTTTTTATTATGGTCATGCTTCGAAGGAATTCTTATTGAAGAGCTATGGGCAGGAGGTTAGCACCTTTTGCTGTAGGGAGTGTTACCTGTTATGCATTTGAAAATGGCTATTGAAATTGTTGCAGGAAGTCTTCTTTTTTTTGGGGTTGTGTATACAACTTTAGCCAATGTCCATTAACTAATAACTTAGAGTGTATTGGATCAATTGTAGTTCATTGAATGACTTCATTCTCAAATTCATGGCTTATTTCATAGGGATCCAACCATTGAGTCTGCAACTTGCTTGGTATGTCTTTAAATCTGGAATCATAAAGCAATGCATAGTCACTAATTTGAAATTTCTTGTTCTTAATGTGGGAATCATACCATTTTTTCCTTTGCTTCTGTATGATTTCTATGCATTCTAGGGAAAAATTGCACATTTAATCCAAATAATTAAGATGCAGTAGGCACTCTCTCTATGCTGCAAGAAGGTCAATGCTTAACTCTAGCATTGTTCTTAAAGTTTTTTGTTCAAACTCAATGGGTACCATTGCTATTTTTCCATACAATAGTTCAAATGATTGTGAATCCTATGGTGGTCTTCCATGTTGTTTGGTATGCCCAAATAGCTTCTGGTAGTCTATTGCTCCAGTCTCTGTGGTACAAATGAATTATCTTTGTCAAGATGGTCTCTATCCCCTGATTTGTAACTTCTGCTTGTCCATTAGTTTGAGGGTAATAAGGGCTTGATTTTCGGTGTCTTATATTATATTTCTTCATGAGCTCTATGATGAGATTGGAAGTAAATTGAGCACCCTGGTTAGTAACAAGTTCTCTGGGTATGCCATATTGAGTAAATATTTCTTCATACAAAAATTTGGCAACTTTATGACCATAGGTATGCTTCATGGCTTTAACTTCAACCCATTTTGTTAGGTAGTCAGTGCATACAAGGATATATGATTTCCAATTGGATGGAGGATCTATTGGACCAATGAAATTCATGCCCCATTTGTCAAATGGTGTTAAGACCATTTGTGCATTGAGAGGCATTTCATCTATTTTTGTTGGTCAATCCATCCTCTGACATTTATCACACTTTAGTGTATAATTAGTTGCATCTTTATGAAGTGTAGGCCAATAGTAACTAGTTGTTAAAATATTTAGTGTTGTTCTTTTTGCTGCAAAATGCCCTCTACATGGTTCATTATGACCTGCATGTAGAATGCTATATGTCTCATCTTCTCTCACACATCTCCTCATAACTTGATCAGGTCCAATGTAAACTAGTATGTTATCAATCTAAGAGAAATGGAAGCTTTTTTCTACAAGGAGCCTCTTTTCCTTGTAAGAGAAATATGTTGGTATTTTATTAGTTGCAATGTAATTAGAATTGTTTGCATACCATGGGGTTTGGACAGCAATATGAAATTGATCTCATCTAGAAATGTACCATCTATCACAGTAGTATCTTCTTCATCATGGTAGATTCTGGATAGATAATTAGCTGCCACATTTGCTTTCCTAGGTTTGTCAATGATTGTAATATCAAATTCCTACAAAAGAAGTAGTCATCTTGCTAACATGCCTGTAATAGAAAAATTTTCATGAGATACTTAATTTTTGCATGGTTAGTATGAACAAATATGGGATAACCAATTATGTAATGCCAGAATTTGTTCAAAGCAAACTACTGCTAATAGTTCTTTTTGAGTCACTTTATAGTTTAACTCTAGTCCATGAAGGCTCTTGTTGATATAGTAGATTGCAATTTTAAGAAGTTGAGATTTTTGTCCTAGGACTACACCTATGGCATAGTTAGAAGCATCTGTATGTATGTGAAAGGGTAAAGTCCAATTAGGACCCCTAAGTATTGGTGCAATTGTAAATAGTGACTTGAGCTCCTCGAAGGAGTCATCACATTCCTTTGTCTAGGAAAATTCAGCCTCTATGGTAAGCAAATTATAAAGATGACTAGCTATCTAACTAAAATTATTGATAAATCTCCTATAATAGCCAGCATGTCCTAGGAAATATCTAACTTATTTTTTCTTTGTGGGAGTAGGGAGTGTGAGAATTACCTCTACTTTTGTAGGGTCTACCTGGATTCCATCTTTAGAGATAAAATATCTCAATACCACACCTTCCTACATCATCAGAAAGCATTTCTCACTGTTGAGATATAGGTTGTGCTCTTCACATCAAATTAGTACCTTCTCTAAGTTCTCCAAAGCTTCCTCAAAGGTGACACCAAATGTCATGAAGTCATCCATTTATATCTCCATGCAATCATGTGATATGTTAGCAAATATGTTGATTATAGCTCTTCAAAAAGTAGCAAGTGCATTGCATAAGCCAAATGGTAATATAGAATAGGCATAGGTACCCTAAGGACATGTAAATGTGGTCTTCTCTTGATCTTTTTGAGCAATACTTATCTGATTGTATCCATTGTATCCATCTAGAAATAAGAAGTATTTCTTTCCAGCCAAAGTATCCAAAACTTGATCAATAAAGGGTAAAGGAAAGTGATCCTTCTTTGTGGCATTATTTAATTCTCTGTAGTCTATACATATCCAACACTTTCCTCCTTTCTTAGGTACAATAACTAATGGTGATATGCATTTTCTATCAGAGAGTGGATAGATACATCCAACATCCAACAACTTTTGTAACTCAGTCTCAACTATCTCGCAGAATGCTGAATTTATTCTCCTCTGAGGCTGATGGAGTGGCAAGCTTCCATCATTGATGTATATCCTATGGGTGCAGAGTTTAGGAATCAATCCTACCATATCCTTATAATCCCAAGCAAAGGCTTTTTCATGATGACTGAGGAGCTTGGTTAATAATTCCAATTGTGATAGGGGCAAATTGTTGTTTACATGGAGATTATGACCAAGAGAAAGTTCCACAGTAGTTGTTAATTCTACCATTGACACTTCTAGTATTGGACTTGTACCTACTTTACTTGGTAGTAATTAGTGAATTATCTCAGGGCTTGCTATGTAAACATTGTCTTCATAGGTACATAGTTTTTAAGACATAACTCTCAGCAATATCTCTGGCCACCATACACTCATTGGTAAGAATGCTCTGTACTACATCATCTTCTTCCTACATTTTTAGAAAGAATTTCCTATGCAACATCATGAGCTAAGCTATAGAATTCAATTATTCCTCTTCATCCCCTAAATCTAGCCAAATAGGTTCTCCAAGGTCTAGTTGGGGTTGGGTAGGTGGATATAGCTCTAGCTTCCTTATGGTTTGAGCATTTGAAATTATCATACTATCTAATTTGCAAATAATTTTAGCATTAGTGGTGGCTAAAAAAGCTCTCCCTAATATGACAGGATAGCCAAAAAGTTTTACTTTAGGTGATAAGATATGAAAATTAGTAGGGTATTCCCATGAATCTAAAGTCACTATCACATCTTCTATGAGACCACGTAGAGTGACAGTTGAACTATCTGCAAGTTGTAACACTATGGGTGTTGTTCTTAAGCCTTCCATATGTAACCTATGCATTGTGTCTTTTCTCATCACATTTATTGCTGCTCCTAGATCAACTAAAGCATTTTTCATAGCCTATCCATTTATGATCAGGTTAACTACTAGACTACCAAGATCCGAATACTTTGGTATCACTACCTTTCCTAACATGATATCTACTAATTACCTGACAACATGGACTATTTGAGGATCTTTATTCTTCCACCCTGGCTTCTTAAGGCATGCTTCCTTAATAGCCTTTTCATAAAGAGAGACATCTTTGATAGCTTGGAATAGAGGAATTTGGATATGCATGTTTTTTAGCTACTCAACAATGTCAAATGTCTCTTCCTCTTGGGATATAGATTTCTCTTTATTTAGCCCATGTGGAAAGGGAGGATTCACGGTGGTATGGTTAGTTGTCCTGTTGGGTACATCAGTTGGTGGGTTGGTATTTGGCAATGTAGCTTTTGGAATGGGTGTTGTAGGAGTGTCTAAAACTTCCATGTTAATAGGGTATTTTGGTGTAGGAAAAATTGTAGCCGATCTCAAATGAATATCAGATACCTCAACTGTATCTATAGTTAGTTTTTTTTTAGATTTCGTTGAGACTAAGCAGACAATTGAGTAGGCTTAGGATTAGTATTTTTTGCTATAGGAGGTGGCATTATTGCAGGTTGTTGGATTGGAGGTGGTAGTTGTTGGTTACCAGGATTTTAGTTAGGCCATTATGGAGGCCCCATCCATTAATTTTTTTGCTACCAATTTCCTTGTAGTGGTTGCCATTAATTCTACTAATTCTACCATTGGTTATTTTGCTAGTTAGGCCACTAGTTTTTTTTTACTTAGGCCACTAGTTACTTTGCTAGTTTTGCCAAGAAGGTTGGGAGTACTAAGAAGGATTCTGATAGTTTTGGTTTTTCCACTAACTATTGTAAGGATTTGAAAATTGTAAAGGATCTTGAGTCATATCTAGTCTTGAAGGCCATGGTCGATGTTGAGAAATGAAGAACACTTGATTGTTGTCCCCATCTATCTTCATGTACTTTGTTGGCAAATGTTGATTCTCTAGTTTGGCTACCAGTTTAAATGTGTAGTCTTGCTTCTCTTTGTGGTAGTGAGGATAGTACTATGCCAATCATGATTTAGCTTCTACATGCTTCTTCTTTGTAGTCATTATGTTGAGATGTGTAGCAACATCATTTATGATGTCCTACTTGAAATTTGAGAGTAGATTAGATATCTCAAGCTTTGAAATACCCTGACTGATCCCTTTAGCAGCTGTAGACTGGTATCCTCTGCCTGTCTTCACAATTGACCTTGAGTAGTTAAGATAGATTTTCTTGAGGTCATCTGAAGAGGATCAGTATACATCAACACTATTCATCAAGTCTAGCACTTCCAGACAATTATCATTTACCCCTTCAAGAAGAATAGTTTCTATGAATCATCTACCAATACATGTTGGGGGTTCTTTTGTAGTGTATACAAGAAATGTGAAACATAGTCTTCTAATGTTTTGTCCTACTTTTGTGATATTCTAAAGATGACATATCCTCTAGGATCATTCCCCTTGTAGTACTCTTTGCATTTCATCCCAGGTACCTACTACATTGGCTCCTAAACCCATGAACCATTGTAAGGTTGATTCTTAAAGTGTTGCTGGAAACAACTTGAGTTTGTGGGCATCAGTGTTATAGTCAAAAGTACAAAAAATCATGTCAAACACAAACAAGAAAGTATCAAGATCCTCAATTACAAGGCCATAAAACTTTGGAAGAGTATTTGTGGGTATATTTTCGAGATTAGCATTGGTTATGAGGCTCAGGAGAGGAAATAGAAAAGTAGGATGTGCCATTACTGGAGGTATTTTATTATGGGTTTGCTATTAAAAGGGAGCATTGGCTATGGGATTGTTAAAAATGATGGATTTGGACTAGAACTATCAAGAAAGCTAGCCAAAATTTCAGCAAAAGGTTGAAGACCACTTGTGTCCAAAGGTTCTGCTCTAGAGGAAGATCCTATAGAAAAATCAGGGCTTGTGTCTTCAAAAGGTAACTCAACTTCTTCTTTAATTTTTTCCTTCAAATTAATAGACTCTCATGAAATAAATATACCATATTCATCTTTTTGTCTTCCTCTTCGATGCATGCAATTGAATTCTTCACACTTGTGAAGAAATTTTTTGATGTAGAGTCTATAGCCTTATTCCACCAAAACCTTCTTAAGTGCCTAGTAGCACCCAACCCACTGCAAGATGCCAAGAAAGGTTACCAATATTTACCAAATTCTGACCTTTTTCTCTCCAAGTGGACTCCACTTCTCTAAGGTCTTACCCCCTCTCAAGAGCTCCTAAAAAACTTGGGTCAAATTAAGGCTTTAGGGATACTAGCCCTCAACTAGGCCAAATAGGGAAAATTAGGAAAAATGCTTTCAAGGGTTTAGACAAAGACTTTTTTTTTCATTCCTAGTCCTATCCCACTAGGATTCATCCACTTTCAAGGTTCCAACGCCTTCAATAGATCTATTTCCCAAATCTAGGCCTAGAAATCCTAGTAGGTCTATTTTTAGTTTTTCAAGGTTAACTCCAAAACTCCCCACACAATGTGGCAAATTAAACACCTTTCCAAATATCATTTACTGGGTTCTTAAAGATTCCAAATTCTCATGGGCTGATCCTACTCCAACATGTCCAAACACCAACTAGGTTCACAGACCTAATCGACCTAATTAGGCTGGCTTTCCAAAGCAAGTGCCAAGAAATGGGTTCATAGAATTAGCACAACCACCTGGGACTCTTCCTCACTATGCCAAAATTCCATTCTACCCTTCACCTTGGTCATTACAGCAAGTTTTGGAGTTTAACACCAATTCTTCTTTAAAACTGGGCTGAACACATGAGGATGTCCAGCCTAAGGCCTGCAAGCAAAAATAGCAAACCATATTTTTTTCCCCTAAAACTATACCATCTAAAATACTATGCCCTAAATTGCATCCCTCCAAAATACATCAAGGTCCCACCGTTGGGTTCCAAGTTAGAGGCCCATATGTGCAAACTAGTCAAATTTCAAACTTAACCAGGTAGCCCTCAGTAAAATTGCAATATCTCACACAAATGAATAGATAAAACCCTCAAAAAAAATTAAATTGAAAGATACTTGAAACACCTATCCAACCATGTCAATTTTTTACATGTTCCAATCTGTACGTGTCCATAAAATACCAAAAAATAGTAAAAATGGCAAAAAACCAAGTTTTTATTGCTCCAAATGATCTCAAATCCATACAACCATCTCTCTCCCTAGCTTTTACAGTCATTACATACATATATTCTTCCATTCCAATGATTATAACCACATTTGAAATGGTGGTTGCAACGTTCACTTGTTTTTGCAACTAAATTACAAAGTTGTCAGCATTTTTGCAATTTTTGACATTTGACCTCCTAGACATCTAGGACTTGACCCAATGACCCCAAGGATCATTAAAACTTCCTAAGAAACATAAAAATCCTATTTGCAATGAAAAAACACCAAATTTTCTCAATTTTTACCCCTTGGTTCAATTTGGCACTTTGCCTTATAATGGCACCTAGAGTCCAATTGACCTTACAATTTGGGTCTTATTACATCATTTTGCAACCATGTTCCTAATCTACAACTAGGATCCCTATACATTTTCCTTGGTGCCCTGCACCATACTCCTCAAGCCAAGAAACTCAAGTCTCTTGAGTTGGAAAATCCTCCACTCTATGTCCTAGTTTGAGCAAATCTGCCTCAATTAGCCATGCTACATCTTACATAGGCTAGTTTCTTCACTTGACAAGATACTAATATGTGGTCTTTCTCCTAGTCTGTCTCAATACCTTGATTTCTAGGATGCATTCAAATTCTAGTTTAGGTTGTTTAGGAAGCTCTACAGGTACTTCTAATCCATGCCTCTGACCTATATCACAAACAACAGATCCCTTATAGGGATAAAGATTAGAAATGTTAAATGTATTAGACAAACCAATGTCAGCATGTAGCTCTAGTTTGTAGGAATTTGTGCCACATTTTTGCAAAATTTTGAAAGGTCTCATTTTTCTCATCATCAACTTAGTATATTTTCCTTTAGGCAACCTTTCAACCTTGAGATGAACCATGACCATGTCTCCTTTTTTAAATTATAGATCCCTTTTAGTTTTATCTACTCTTTCTTTGTATTTTTTAGTGGTCTTCTCCAACCTATGTTTGACCTCTTCATGCAACTCCTTCATGACCGCAACAAAATCCTCTACTTGTGTACTTTTCCTTTAATTTGATTGACATATCTCAACTTCAATACACCCCTGAGATAAGTTCCATAAACAATTTGGAAATGGTTAAAACCAGTACTTCTATTGACTAAATCATTATAGGAAAACTCTTCTTGTGCCAAAACCACATCCCATGTAACACCATAGTCTTTTGTAATGAATCTTAATAAGTTCCCCAAGGACCTATTTGTGACCTCTATTTGGCCATCTAACTATGGGTGGTATGCTAATGAATAAGCCAAATTTGTTCCTAACTTCCTCCATGAGGTTCACTAAAAGTGTCCTAAAAATTTAGGATCCCTATCTAATATTATGGATAATGGAAAACCATGTAACCTTGCTATTTCCTTGAATAATATCCCTACAATATGTGAAGCATCATTGCTTGTTTTGCAAGAAAGAAAATGGGCCATTTTCCAAAACCTGTCCACTAAAACAAAAATGCAGTCATAACCTTGTCTAGTCTTGGGTAGTCCAAGTACAAAATCCATGCTGATGGAATCCCATGGCTTTTTTGGAATAGGCCGTGGTGTATATAGACCTACATTTGATGTTATTCCCTTTACTTTTTGGCATACCATGCATCTCTCAACAAACTTTCTAACCTCTAACTACATTTTGGCCAGTAATAAAATCTTTTGACCAACTCCAAGGTCTTGTCCAGACCAAAATGTCCTCCAAGCCCCCCACGGTGCTTCTCCTTTATTATATTTTCTCTTATGGACCCCTTTGGGACACAAAATTGGCCTCATTTGAAGAGATAACCTTCGTGTAGTATAAAGTCTGCAAAATTAGTATGGTAATTGTAAATCATTTCCTTACACACATGTAATGCTTCAGAGAAATCCTCATCTCCTTCATACATATCCTTGATTGTATTTAATCCCATGCTTTCCAATCTAGTTTCTTGAATGGTTAAACTCCTCTTACTAAGAGCATCTACTACTTTGTTAGCAACTCCCTTCTTGTGCTTGATAATGAAATTGTATGCTTGGATGTACTCCACCCACTTGGCATGTCTATGGTTTAGTTTATCCTATCTATTGAGAAAACTCAAAGCATGCTTATCAGTATAAAGTACAAACTCTTTAGGCAACAAATAATGCCTCCACTTCCTTAAAGACTGAACCAATGCATACATTTCTAAATCATATGTTGAATATTTTTATTGTGCCTCATTCAATTTTTCACTAAATAAGGCCATTGGTTTACCTTCTTGTCTTAGGACCCCTCCTATGGACCTATTGCCTGCATCACATTCAATGATGAACACCTTGTTAAAGTCAGGCAAAACAAGGATAGGTGCCTTTGCAACCTTCTTCTTCAAATAGTCAAAGGACTGATCTACTTCTCTAGTCCATGCAAACTTGCATTTTCTTCCTCCCTTGATTGTATTAATCATAGAAGCACACACATTATTGAAACCCTTAATGAATTTTCTATAAAAACTAGCTAAGTCATAAAAACCCTTTACCTCACTTGCATTCTTTAGTGTAGGCCAATTAAGAATGGCTTCCACATTTGTTGGATCCATCTTGAGATTTCCCTTAGAGATGAAAAAGCCTAGGAACACTAACTCTTCCTTCATGAAGTCACATTTGTCCAAGTTGATCCTTAACACCTTCTCCTTGAGTTTCTTCAACACCATTTCCAAATGTGTGAGATGCTCCTCCCTAGAATGACTAAAAATCAATATATCATAGTGATTAAAAAAAAAAAAATGGTTAAAGAAAGGCTTTATGACCTCATTCATGAGTCTCATGAATGTACTTGGGGCATTTGAAAGGCCAAAAGGCATCACCATCCATTCATAAAGTCGCTCATTAGTTTTAAAGGTTGTTTTCCATTCATATCCTTCCCTTATTTTGATTTGATGGTATCCACTTTTCAAATCAATCTTGGAATAGAATTTTACTCCCCCTAGGTGATCCATCAAGTCCTCCATCTTAGGCATTGGAAACCTATACCTGATGGTTATCTTTTTTATGGCCCTAGAGTCAGTACATAACCTCCATGTACCCTCCTTCTTAGGTGCTAAAAAAGTAGGGATTGCACAAGGGCTTATACTCCTTCTTATGAACCCCTTTGCAAGCAATTCTTCAACGTGTCTTGCTAATTCTTTGTTTTGCTCTAGAGTTAACCTATATGCAAGTTTGTTAGGCAATGTAGAACCAAGTATAAAATCAATACAATGACTTACCTCTCTAAATGGTGGCAAAGTATCGATAATACAATCTGAAATAACTTCCTTGTATGTGTCCAATAGTTGCCTTACTTCCTTGGGTTCCACATTCCTTTCATCAAGTCTGCCTTCCTTTTTTTTCCTTCAAGTTTTGGCTTCACTATAATAGCAAAGAAAGGTGTATTCTTCACCTTGAGGGTCTTCAAAAACTCCTTCTCTCCAACCACCATCACACTAGAAGCATGTTGGGTCTCCTTCCCATCCTTCGTAAATTCTCTCATAGTGTACACCTTCCCATTTTTGGAGATGATGTAGACATTTCTTCTTCCATCATGCTTGGATTGACATCATATTTCCATGGCCTACCTAACAACAAATTATAAGCATCCATCTCTACAACATCACTAACAATTTTGTCCTTGTACTCCCTAATTTGAAATTCAACATTAACTTGGTCATTAACTACAACTTGTTGCTCCTTATTTAACCATGAAACTTTGTAAGGGTTATGATGAGGTAACCTCTTCAATCCAAGCTTATCTACCATCTCTACTGATGTTATGTTATCATTTGAACTAGAATCAACAATTACCTTGCAAACTTTACCTTTTACCTTGCATAAAGTTCTGAGTAAGGTCTTTCTTTGGGGAGGTTCCTACTATGCCATAGTCTTTAGAAGAGTCCTATTAAACATCAGAGATTCTCCTCTCTCTAGATAATCATTCCTTCTTGCCCCTTGTTCACTTTGTGCATCCTCTTCTTTCTCCATCTTGACTATTGCTACCAATTTTCTCTAGACATCTTGAAGACCTATGCCCAGTCTGATTACAATTAAAACATTTGCCAGTGAATACCCTTGGAGTTCTCCCTCCAAATTTTCCTCTTTCATTAGGCCTTCTTCCTCTAAATCCCCCTCTTCGATTTGCTTCTTCGTCTAATTTTTCTTGACTGTTGCTAGGTTCACCTTGAGATCTATTTGATGAACCTCTACCCCCAAATCTTCCTCCATCTCTGTTATTTCCTCCTTTCCCTCTATCATGGGAATCATTTTTCCTCTTTATTTTCTCCTCAATCTTGAGGGCCATTTGATAACATTGATGGACAGACTTAGGATTGAACAAAACTAGTTCATCCTTGATAGAATACTTGAGCCCATTCAAGTATCTTGCCAAATTTTTCTTTTCATTATCAAGAACTTGATCCCTTAGAGTGAGTTTATGAAACTCCTCTATATATGCCCCCACATCCAAGTCCTTTTGCTTAGACTTTGAAAAAATTTATGCATTAGGACCTCATAGTCCTTTGGTATAAATTGTTTCTTGACCTCTGATTTCATCCTCTTCCAAGTGGCTATGGGCTCCTTCTCTTCCTCTATCCTCTTATTTTGAAAAAAATTCCACCAACTAAGGGCGGATCCTTTCATTTTAGACTTAGCCACCTTTACCCTTTGGCTCTCAAGCACATTATCACACTTAAAGTGATTTTCAAGTGCTTCAATCCAATCCATGCATTCTTCTAGATTCAATTTTCCACTAAACATAGGTAGGTCTGATCTTTGATCCTTTCTTCCTACCCTTTCTAGGGCCTCCAACAGGGCTCTTTGATCTGCAGGCATCCTATCTCTCTCCTACCTTGGTTCTCTTTCATCATTTCCTTCTTCTTCTCCTTCAGAGTCCTCTATGACTCCTCTAGCCATCTTTCCCTTCAACTTTTCCAATTCTCTCTTCATGCTTCTATTTTGCTCCCTTACTACTCTACTCTCTGCCATTTGCTCCTTGACCAACTTGGACAACTCCACATTAGTGATTCTAAGAGGTATCTCCCTCTCTCCATATTAATTTTCAGACATCTTGCTACCTCAATAGGTTCTTAGTGGCTCTGATACCACTTGATGCAGAGTCTACAACCTTATTCCACCAAAACCTTCTTAAGTGCCTAGTAGCATCCAACCCACTACAAGATGCCAAGCAAGGTTACCAGCCTTTACCAAATTCTAACCTCTATCTCTCAAAGTGGACTCCACTTCTCCAAGGTCTTACCCCCTCTCAAGGGCTCCTAACAAACTTGGGTCAAATTAAGGCTTTAGGGACACTAGCCCTCAACTAGACCAAATAGGGAAAATTAGGAAAAATGCTTTCAAGGGTTCAAACAAAGACTTGTTTTGTCATTCCTAGTCCTATCCCATTGGGATTCATCCACTTTCAAGGTTCCAACACCTTCAATAGACCTATTTCCCAAATCTAGGCCTAGAAATCCTAGTAGGTCTATTTTTAGTTTTTCAAGGTTAACTCCCAAACTCCCCACACAATGTGGCAAACTAAACACCTTTCCACTCTACTACATTTGACCTCATTTTTCTATGAAAATTTTTGACCATCAACTAAAAATTTTTAGGTTGGTCAGAATGTAGAAGGAAAAAAATTCTTTTTTTTACATCTAAGCATCGTGTTGGTTGAAATTTTGACCAACATATGTAGGTCAAAATGTGTTGGTCAAAATTTTGACCAACATTGGGCTTAGGTGTAAAAAAAAAGAAACATTTCATGTTTGTTGTTTTTCACATGCGTAGGATCATTTGCATTTTGTTGGAGTTTTTCGTACGTGTAGAAGAAGATAGACCTATACATGCAAAGAGGTGGCTTGATTTTGCTCTTCCACTATCAAGCTCTGCAAATCTAGCTTGAAGATTTGTAACCTTTTGAAGGGGTTCAAATCTTTTTCAAATTCTATTTAGTCCATTTAATTCTTTATCATAGATTTTATCAAATTTATTTATATTTTTATTATGCATTTGGACAAGGAGGTGTATTTTAGTTTATAGTAGAGGAGCAATGGCAAAATCGGATTGTAAAAGGGCCGTGAAAATAGAAAATGGGAAGAAGAGTGTTAAGGCATAGATTAACAATGGAAAATAGCAAGGGGTGAAGACCTTAAGAGACAAGAGAAAATATTTGGACGAGGTTTCAGTTGTTTTTTCGATTTGTGAGGGCTTGGGAGAATTGAAGTTTTGTGATCAGTACAAGAAAGGGTTTCATTTGAGCTACTTGGGGTTGCAGGAGGTGCATGGAATTGATCCCTGGCAATGCCATGATAGAGGCTAGGTATGCACTATCTTAAATTACTTCAATCTTCCCTAATCAATCATCATGTGATTGCTAGTTTTGTAGGATTTAGTGTACAATCGCAAAGTTAATGTACACTATTGAAGCATGCAAATGACACCATAGAATTTTCAAGTCATTTCCATGGCTAGTATTTTTCTTATGTTCTACAAATTTTATATTTAAGTTCACTGATGTTTTGATTAGTGTAGGTCGTTGACATCACAATTCTCTTTTATCTGATATATCCTAATTTAATAGTGGCATCTATGTTTTTTGTATAAGCGTGACACTATGAAATAATTGTACTTGAACACAAGCTTGGAAATTTATTCGTCAATGTCTAAAATTGTGTCAATTTCGTTCCCCCCACAAATAGTTGGAAGCTAGTCTGTTGTAATCATAGTTCCTACATTCTCTAGGACTCAAGTTTTGGTGAGTTCCAAGTTGAATGACCCTGGTCAAGCCACAAGGGCCTAGGACTCTCCAGAAACTTAGCCTAGGCAAGACTCCCATAAACACAATTTTTTCCAAGTCTTACTGAGTTTATGTTGAGTCCTACTAAGTTTTTGCGAAGCCCTAAGTCAATTTAGGCTTGTTGAGTCCGCACCAAGTATGAGTTCAGGAATTATGGTTGAGATTACATATGCAAGGTGACATAAATGCTTGTTCAGTAATATTATTCTTTCTCAATTTCACCTTTAAGACCTTGAATTTATCAATGCTTAGGTTCCAGAAAACTTTTTTAGAAAGCATTTTGTGGTCTAATTCTTATTTTCTTAGAGCACAAGATTTGATAATCCTAGGATGAAACTTTGCATTTAGATGGAATTGCAGTTTAAAGTGTTAGTTCATAACAAAGAATTTCTTTGTCAAAAGCATGCATCAAAATCATTTTCTATGCTATATTTGAATATAATAATGCTCTTAAAATTTATTATTTTTTCCTTTACCAATGAGATGTTATGTACCTGATATTGTATCTTGTAAGGAATGGCATCTAAAGTTGTGTTCTTGTAGTTGGCAATGTTACCATGTCTAATATTGAAGTTTTATCATTAGGTTCTCCCTAAGGAACATTATGTCATTAGGCAATAACTTTTTACTTTTTGAAACAGCTATCAATATTACAACAAGGCAACACAATCTATTTATGCTTAATTTTAGATACCATTATGTTTTGTTTGTAATATTTCAGTTTTAAGCACACTTTCAGTGACAAAAATATTTAAAAACCACTTTTGATTCTCAGGCTTTGTTTTGAACTAGAATGGTGAACCATACACATAACATAATTTGGGCAAAATTATCCATTTACAAAATAAAATTATGCTATTAAAAATGGTTGATTCATTTTCTTTAGTAATGAGATGTTTTGTACCTGATAATCTTCTAGTAAAGAATAGCATCTAAAATTTGTGCTCTTGCAAATGGTAATGTTACACATTGTCTATTTATTGTAAGTTTTATCTTTAGGACACTCATTAAGAAAATTATTTTAGTGGGCAATAATTCTTCACTTCTGAAACAGTTATCAACTTAAAAACATGGAAGAAAAATCTTCTTTCTACTTAAATGGAAATACCATTATGTTCTATAGTTTCTTTCTAACTCTATTTTTAAACAGTGATATTTATATGTCATTTACAATTCATACTTTTGACAACAATTTTATCTAAATTCTTTTTTTGCTTGTTAGAGTTTATCTATTTTCAACTAGAATAGTGAATCATGCACATGATGAATTTTTTTTAATTGCACTTAAACATATTATTAGCGTACAAGAGACTCCAACCTTCCAGCATTGGTACAATTCCAGCAATAGCTCCAAAGCACAATGCCTTTCCATGATGTGGACATTTTCCCTATGTTGTACAGTTCTTTTTCTCTTTTTTTGTGTATACATGTGTGTGTGTGTGTGTGTGTGTGTGTGTGTGTGTGTGTGTGTGTGTGTGTGTGTGTGTGTGTGTGTGTGTGTGTGTGTGTGTGTGTGTGTGTGTGTGTGTGTGTGTGTGTGTGTCTGTGTGTCTGTGTGTCTGTGTGTCTGTGTGTGTGTGTGTGTGTGTGTGTGTGTGTGTGTGTCTACACACATTATATTCAAGATGCAAGAACTTGAAAGTTAAAATTGCTCAATTTAGGGACACACGTCTCAAATTCATTGGGGAAAGGGATGTGGGGTTTTTTGGGGAGGGAAGAGGAGGTGGCAATGGATACATTGCATTTGACATAGCATTTTCCTTTTGAAAATCCGGTTTGTTATTATTGCACAAACATCCTAAAAAATTTTGTCACCAAAATTTTTTTACTACTGTACCCATAGATTTCATTAGTAAGACCTAGAAAATGGTAATATATAGTATCCTTGATTATTGCCAACATCACACCAACATAAGCCCACAAAATAGGCAGATGCTTTCTTGATGTTCAAGCTCTCCATGCAGGCAGAAATCAACAATAATTGCATCCTACTATTGCAAAAAAGATTTCCCTTCTAGTATGGGGTTTCTTAAAGTTCCACATGTTAGTGAATATTCGAAAATTCCTTTTTGATACTCTACTCTCTAATTGGAATGATAATCCATATCAATCTGATTCATTTTGATGTTGTATTATTTATCTTATTCTCTTCTAGTTGTGCCCTGGCACTCTTGAGTTCATGTAAATATTTATAGAACAAGTGGAGCCTACCTTGCATAAATCATCTTCCTTCGACAAGTAATAGATAATCAAGTCCAAAGCAAAAGAGGCCGGGAGAATGCTTTTGACAAGTAATTTTTGAGTGAATTTAACATGTCACATAAAAACTTGTAATATTCCATCAAATTTGAACCAAAAAATTAAATGCTTTTGACCCTGGATCTAAAATATTTCTAGTAGAGAGCGGATTTAGTCTTCACATGAACTCAATAGTGACAGTGGACAGCTAAAGGAGAAGAGGCTGGGAGCATCCTTTTAACTAGTAATGGTAATAGATAGCCAAATCTGAAGCAAAAGATTCTAGGAAGATGCTTTTGACAAGTAATGTTAAAGTGAATCTAACATGTCACATTAAAACTTGTAATATTTAATTAAAACTTAACCTAAAAATTAAATACTTTTGCCCCTA
>CM053792.1:638902064-639104564 GCA_028749045.1 Cupressus sempervirens
CAAAAAATCTTAGTTGGTGCCGAGTGATCTTCAAGTACCAAGCATCAGGAAAAATGCAGTTGATGCCAAGTAACACAGTATATGTCGAGCACTAGTATTTCAATAGTCCCGAGCTACTACATTATTTCAAATGACAAAGATTTGCCAAATCTGAGCTAACAAAGTGGTTACCTTGAATTTTTTGAACTAGTTGGAAGATAAGGATGATGAGCTGGTGGCACAAAATTTTATGTAAACCATTTTTGGGCGAATTCAAAAGGATTATTCAAGAAGTTTCTAGAGGAAACAAAATATGGGTTAGATGCAATGAATCCTACCTAATCCATACGAATTGAAATTAAAAAGAAGGAAGAATCAAGGAGGAAAAGAACTCCAAGATTTTTATTTGAGTCATAGACCAAGAAGCAAATGATGTTGATGCTGCTACTGCAAAAAGAGCCAAATTGTGAAGTAGTTAGAAGGGTGTCAAGGAGAAGGCATCTAGAATAAGGAAGAGCATAGAGGTTCTACTTCTACAAGTGGTCAAGAAGAGATGATTGCATTGGTACATTGAGCATAGAGACTCAAAGAGACTAAGCTTGAAAGGAGGGCAAGTTGTCAGTGTTGTAGAGATTGAAGACCAGGCAATGGTATGAACTGAGATGTGATCTGAGATCTACAAGTTGAGTTGTATGTTGTAGTCAGGTCAAAGATTTTCTAATACTCTCTAGCAATTGTATTAGATATGAAAATCTTATGGACTTAGGTTAGCCTAACAGCTATTTGTAAATCCTTTAACAAGGTGGCATGCCAAGTGAATGTTCTAAAGTCCTCTAACTAGGCCCACTTCTAATAGGGTGGTTAAATCCTCTAACAAGGTCACATTTAACAGTGTGGTGTAAGCTTTGACTATTGCTACTTGTTTGGCTGCTAACTCCATCTAGGAAACGGCTATGATTGGTAAGGAGGCAATTAAGATGATCACAAAACTGCAATAGTTTCTTTGGTTCTTCTTTTTTGGTTAGGTTCTTGTTCAGGTCCTTTTTGCTAGTTGTTATATCCGGTTCCTATGTTTGGTCCTATTTTCTAGTTTCTAGTTTAAAATTGTATTGGAGGTTCCAAGTCCTTGTAAAACCTAGGTTCTTTATTTGGACTATGTAAGTGGTTTCAGGTCCCTGTAAAACTTGATTTTGGTGCTACTTCTAGTAGGTTTGAGGACTCTTTTCATGATGGTTGTCTGGTTTTTTCCTTTTTGAGGATGTGAAAGGGTTTTGGGGTCCCTTCAAAACCTATTTTTACCATAATCTAAAAATAGTGTGTTGTAAGCCTTTAATAGGGCAGGCCTTTCATAAGGCATCACTTCAGAAGAGTGAGAATTAAGTAGCATGTTACTGATGGTTTTTTCCAAATTGGATTTCCATGTAAATCACTATGTTATGTGTTGATTTCTTATGTGTTATGATTGCATGTTGATCTACAGTAACTTGTTGGTTAGAAAACTTAATGCTTGGATGAATGAATGGTTGAATGGGCTCACTATACTTAGTGAAAAGTTTGAGTAGGAAATTTGGACCTTGAACAACTAATTCACCCCCCCCCCCCCCCTCCCCCCCCCCCCCCCCCTCAGTTATTCCAAAGTATTTATAAAAATTGGTATTAGAGCCTTCTGTTGATTTAGTTTGAGGGTACTAGAAGTAGGAAGATCAAGATGTCCAAGAGAGAAGTTCCCAAGCTCAACAAGGAAAACTTTGCTGCATGGTAGAGTCTAATGAAATTGTACCTTGGATCAATAGGTGACTATGCATAAACCTCAATTGGAATAAAACATGGAAATCCAGCAGGACCTCTTACTATAGATGACTTGAACAAAAAGAAGGAGCACAATCAAGCAATGTTGGAGATAGCCTCTGCACTTAGTTATGTAGAATATGATGACATCAAATATTGTGACATTCCATTCAAGATGTGGAAAGCCTTATTATATATAGGAGATCATAATTTTTAGAGAGCCTAAGAGGAAAGTTTGATGACATGAAAATGGAGGAAGGTGAAAATGCTGCTCAATATGTTTCAAGAATGAAAGAAGTGGTAAATGCAATAAGAAGTCTAGGTGGTCAATTGGAAAAAGAAACTGTTATCAGAAAATAATTAAGAACTCTACTCCCTATCTATGCTATTAGAGTTTCATCCATTCAAGAGCTAAGGTGTGTACAAGGAAACACACTAACCTTTGAAGGAATAGTGGGAAGACTTACTGCATTTGAATTGTCCAATTTTGATAACTACAAACCTAAGAACCTTGAATCTACTTTCAAGGCCAAAATGGCAATAAAAGACACTAAGGAGGAGACATCAACCAAGAAGAGAAGACAAGGAAAACATGCATCCAGTGATAGTAGTGCAGATGAGGAAGATGTGGAATAGTTAGAAGCACTACTGGCTAGGAGATTTCATAGAGGCAAAGGTAAATTCAAAGGTAAGCTCCCTATCATATGTTTCAATTGCAATGAAATGGGTGATATTGTTGCAAGATGTACACAAAAGAAGAACTACAAAGAAGGAAACAAGTACAAGAACAAGAGAGAAGATGATAGCAAAGACTACAAGGAAAAAGGTAAAAGATGCTACATTATTGAAGAAGATTCTGATCAGAATGATGATGAAGTAGTCTATGTGGCCATGAAGGATGAATCAAATAAAGATGAAGATGAAGCAACAACATTGGTTACCTATGTGAACAAGAATGACAAGTGGATCATAGACAGTGGATGCTCACATCACATGACAGGAGATAAAAGTAATTTTATTACCTTTACTCAATATGATAGAAATAGTTTTAGATTTGGTAATGATGCTCCATGTCAAATCAAAGGAAAAGGATCTATTAAACTCACAGAAAAAATTTCATGTGATAATGCATAATATGTTGAAGGATTGAACTACAACTTGTTGAGTGTATCAAAGTTAGGCAATGTAGGTTGCAAAGTTGAATTTGGAAACAAAACTGCCAAGATCTATGACACTAATGGAAATCTGATACGAAAAGGTGAACAAACTAGGAGTAATTTGTTTTACCTAGATATCAAAGATGCAACATGTCTTGTTGTTAGACTTGATTATGTTTAGTTGTGGCATAAAAGGTTGTATCATGTTAACTTTGATAATCTGATTAGCATCAACAAGAAGAAGAAGGTTAGAGGGTTGCCCAAATTAAAGAAACCTAAAAACACAATGTGCAAACAATGTCAACTAGGGAAGATGACTATATCTAGCTTCAAAAGAAAAACATACACTTCCAAAGAAGTACTAGAGTTAGTCCATACAGACTTATGTAGACCAATAGAAGTGCAATGCTACTTAGGAGACAGATACACAATGCTATTTGTGGATGACTCTTCCAGGATGATGACTGCTATGTTTTTAAAAGAAAAATCTAATGCATTTCAAATGTTCAAGTGGTATTTGGCTAGGGTTGAGAAGGAAACAAGAAAGAGCCTAAAATGCCTAAGGTCAGATAGAGGAGGTGAGTTTACATCAAAAGAGTTTGAAATATTCTGCAATGACAAAGGTATCAAAAAGCAAAGTTATACCTCGCAGTCCACTGTTGAAGCTGAATATGTTGCAACTGCTATAAATTGCACCAATATTGTATGGATCAAACATTTGTTGTAAGTTATGAAGGAAGAGATAAATGAGCCTGTGATACTTTATTATGACAATACAAGTGCTATCAACATATCAAAGAACCCCGTAATGCATGCTAAAACCAAGCACATTGCAATCAAGTATCACTATGTAAGAGACTTGGTGGAAGAAAAACAAGTAAATATGGAATATGTTAGCTCAAAGGAATAGATTGCTGACATCTTCACAAAAGCACTACCTAAAGATTATTTTGAGTATCTTAGAGGTAATTTAGGGGTGATACCCCTAGCCAAGGCTAATTGAAGAAAAAGAAATAATGCCCTACATCAAATGAGCTGAATGTTGAAGATTATACACATTGATGCAGAGGATGTTTACTTTAGGATTCATGCTTAAAGTAGTAGAAGTGTTGAAGTTCCAAATCGGTCACAAGCAAGGTGACAGAGGGAGAAATTGAATGAACTTGTAAAAGCTACACTTACATATTAAGATGCTAATATGTCTTTGGCATTGTTGTCAAAGAAGGAGAAGTAGTAAGAAACTGATCAACAACATGTGATCAAAAGTATGAGGGAGATATTGATCAAATAAAAATAGAGGGAGAAGTTGATAGAAATAATCAAAGGTTGATCAGAACAGCAGAAGATGAGCAATACAAAGGGAGAAAAACAAATCTACAAGGATACAACAACAAAGAGGGAGAAGAAAAAATGAAGCAATCAAGATAGTAGAAGGAGATGTAAAAATTCATGGTAATACAACAATTACTTTTTGGCATCTAACTTACTGTTCTAACCTAGTTAGCATATGGTTAAATAGTTTAGTCTGATGGTTGATCAGTTTGGTTTGCCATCAATGCCAAAGAGCGAGATTGTTGGAAATTTAATTGAAAAGCTCATTGTTGAAGATTAAAGAGGGAGATTGTTGCAAAGAAAGAAGAAGAAGGAAGATTTTTATTTTCAATCATTGTTTTGTCATTGATGTCAAACCTACTATTTGTAGGAATGACATTTTCTTATAAGATCCAAGTACTATCACTTAGTTGATTGATGAAGAGGATTTTATCAACAAGATGTAACAAGAGTACCTAAGGGAAAGGTTGAGTTATAATGTTGAAATGAAGTGCAAGGATTAGTTAAGACAATGGTTAAATGATGTATTGATAACATACTCAAGGATATAGAGGATGATCACACCTAGAAACATTGGAGGAAGAAGTTGCAACAAGGTTGACTGCAAAGCTTAAACTAAGATCATTAGTAGGTGTTGAGCAAGTTAGTTGAATTCGAGAAAATTCTCAGTTAGAGCTAAGTAACAGGAAATTCTAGTGTTTGTCAAGTGATCTTCAAGTGTCAAGTGAAGTTTAGGTGCCAAGCATCAAAAAATCTTAGTTGGTGCCAAGTGATCTTCAAGTGTCGAGCATCAAGAAAAATACAGTTGATGTTGAGTAACAATATATGTGTCAAGCACCAGTATTTCAATAGTGTTGAGTTACTGCATTATTTCAAATGATAAAGATTCACTAAATCTGAGCTGACAAGGTGGTTACCTTGAATTTTGTGAACTAGTTGGAAGATAAGGATGATGAGTTGGTGGCACAAAATTTTATGTAAACCATTTTTGGGTGAATTCAAAAGGATTATTCAAGAAATTTCTAGAGGAAACAAAATATGGGCTAGATGCAATGAATCCTACCTAATCCATATGAATTGAAATTAAAAGGAAGGAAGAATCAAGTAGAAAAAAAACTCCAAGACTTCTATTTAAGGAGTAATAGACTAAGAAGCAAATGTTGTTGATGTTGCTGCTACAAAAAGAGCCAAATTGTAAAGTAGTTAGAAGGGTGTCAAGGAGAAGACATCTAGAAGAAGGAAGAGCATATATTCTCTACTTCTACAAGTGGTCAAGAAGAGATGATTACACTTGTACATTGAGCATAGAGACTCAAGGAGACTAGGCTTAAAAAGAGAGCAAGCTATCAAAGTTGTAGAGATTGAAGACCAGGAAATGGTATAAACTAAGAAGTGATCTGAGATCTAAAAGTTGAGTTGTATGTTGTACTTAGGTCAAAGATTTTCTAATACTCTCTAGTAATTGTATTAGATATGAAAATCCTATGGACTTAGGTTGGCCTAACAACCATTTGTAAATCCTTTAGCAGGGTGGCATTCCAAGTGAATATTCTAAAGTCCTCTAACCAGGCCCACTTCTAACAAGGTGGTTAAATTCTCTAACAAGGTCACATTTAACAGTGTTTTGTAAGCCTTTAATAAGGTAGGCCTTTCATAGGGCATCACTTTAGAAGAGTGAGAATTGAGTAGCATGTTATTGGTTATTTTTCCCAAATTGGGTTTCCACATAAATCATTGTGTTATGTGTTGATTTACAATAACTTGTTGGTTAGAAAAGTTAATACTTGGATGAATGAATGGTCGAATGGGCTCACTATACTTAGTGAAAAGTTTGAGTAGGACATTTGGACCTTGAATAACTGATTCACCCCCCCCCCCTCTCAGTTATTCTAAAGCATTTCTAACAGGAAATACTTTAATTATAACCATTGACAACATGCAAAATCCTAAAGGCATTCAGAATGTTGTGAGGGATTAGCTACAATATATAATAGAGGTGAAAGTAAGAGTGTAGAGAACCCTAAATACTATGATGCATAAACTCAGAGAACCATAAATTTTGATCAAATTAATTCCCTATGAAACTTGAAAGCAATCTTAAAGCACTACTCATTTAGTCTATACTTCTCTTTTTGATTTTTTATGCTCATTGGATATTTCCTTATTAAATTGCTACCAGTTACTATCAATTTTCAGAGTAGCCTTACAAAGATGAGCTATGCTGAGAGATTAGCTATACAGTGTGGATAGGCACCTTTTAAATGGCAACATCTTATATCTACTTATAATTCCTTTAGAGATTTCTATCTATTTATTTTGAACCTTCTACTTGGTAATTATCATAGTTACCTAAGATGGGAGACACTTGGTATAGAAATGGGTATGGAATGGGGATTGCATTTAAAACTATGAATTTTTCAGAATTCTAGCTTAATAATTGGTAGTTCTGAGAAATATTGGAAAAACTTAGGAAAGCTTCACCTTCACCTATAAGACCTTAGAAAATGTGTGTTTAATCTGCTAGGAAGCTAGTTTGTCACATATGCCTATTTAACATTTTGAGTAGAGAGTTCAAAAAATCACTACTAAAATTCAAAGATAGATGCTAAAATTCACTGCAATTAATTATATTTTGGGTTTATTTTTCAAGAGAATCCAACTTAGTGACCATCATTGGTAAACCAACTTAAGCTAACATAAATTTACTGCTTGGTAATTTAAATGTCAAATTTGAATATATATCGATGCCACAAATGGTATCAATTCATGCAAAGTAATTTGAACTTCCAACTATATATAAACTGATGACATGTAATATTAGTTATTGTAGATCCAACTATTTATCTCCATGTCTCTTTACAGTGAGCTCATTGCGAGAGATAGAAACATTGTGTTGCCACTATTGTCCAGTTGTCTTCAGGTAAATGCTCTGTTCTCACATTTAATATACTTATTCTAAAAATAATGCCTGATCAACAGGACATGTAATTTAGGTGCTTACAAATATCATTGTAGTTGATATATTCCTTATTTCTACAAATTTGTTACACCACTTGAAAATGATTTCATAGTTAGAGCCAAGACTACTGAAGTTGTTGTCAAAGACTTCAGCTCTGGTTCTTATGGTACTATATTTTAGGAAGAGGTCAATGACATTTGAATTTCCTTTGTTTGTAATGTTGTAATTATTTGTTTGTAATGTCCCCTTATGCAATTTCTTAGGGCTTTGCTTAATTTCTAAAATTGTAAGAGACTTATTTTTATCCAAATATATATTTGCTACTAATATATGTATTTAATCTAACTTAGAAATAGGTTTAATGCTATCTTATAGAAAAGATATATTAATGCAAATTTTGGCTATCTTTATAGTATGCAAGAGTTCTTTGATGAAGAATAGTGCTAATATATACATATGTGTGATCTGAATTTGATTAGAAAACCCCTTTCAACATATGTTTGACTCTTCCATGTATTATGTATGCTCATCAAACTTGGAGACAATGCAACATATCAAGTACAAACATATATTCTAGTCCCAAGATCGATTTAACCTGCAGGTTTAGAATACACATTATTAGCAATTGCCATTGAAGAATAAATATGAAGATCCATACATCAGCACCAAGAAATGTAAGATTGTAATTATCTTTATCAATACTTCTATCAGAGATCCTATATGCAATAACAGTGAGCTCTTTCCTTGCCTCTTGGTCTATGGACTGCAGAACTTTGAGCTCAAAACTACATAATCCATTAGCAAAATGAAGCAAGACAAAAAAACATTTCATCTCAAATGTCAAACAAATAAACTCACACAATAAATACCACAGGCTATGCACAATAATATATAGTTAATTGTATGATATTTAGGTGTGCTAGAAACCTAGATATTCAAATATGTTTCTCTATTCATAACAAATCAAGAGAATTTATCTCTTAGTACTAAATTCTACCACATTTTAATCTACATAGGATGGCTTCTTCAGTATAACAAAGCTTAGTTTGTAAGTAGAGCAACTGGCCTTAGTAATAGACGGATCTTTCATTATGGTTAGACAACTACCAGATTAGACATCACAACATGTAAAATATGAATTAGGATGTAAATATTCTCATCTAGGTCTTGCATTGTATTTTTACAAACCATGCAAGACAAACAAGTCCACTGAATTCTTCAAGAGTATAACTAGGCAAATAGAAATAGCAACATTAGCCTTAGCCGTTTTTCCACTTCAATTTAGATTAACTCAGCCATACCATGCAAATCCTTTTTGAGCATGCGTGGGATTGGAACAAGAAAGGTTCAAGATACTTTAGATGCTATAGATTTTTATTTCCTCTCAGTATGAAAATAAGGGAGGTTCTAGATACTTTAGACACTACAAATTTTTGTTTAAGAGTAAGTAGATCTTGACAATCTATGAATTTAATCGCTATGATTTCTGAATCTAATTGTATAACTTTTTTTCATTAACATTTTGGATCACACGTTGTGATCCATCATCAAGGTTTTTGTTTGTTAGAGGTTTTGTGGATGTTCCTTAGATGATACCATTGGTTCAAATTCATCTGACAAGGAATCAGAGGACTATTTTCCAAGAATTGGTTCTCTATGGCTTTAATGTAGGAGGAAAGCTTACCAGCCTCAATGGCTTGTAAATTGTAGCATGTTGGTTGTTATGATTCAATTCCTCCATTAGTGTTCTATGACTCCTGCCTCACTCGATTCTTAGAGGAGATATTTTATTGAGCTAGATGAATGTGGCATTCATCCGACTAGTTCAAACTACCCCAGGCCATGGATAAGAAGATTTTTTAACTGGCATGAAATATAAGCTTCTAGTACTATATCCTATAGATGATAATGGCAAGTTTACTAAAGAAACTAGGCAGCTTGCTGGTTTGGATGTCTTGGGTGATGGCAATGTGGCAATTGTCAAGAGCTTAGATGAACACTCATGTTTTATCATGGAAGAAGCATACAAACATAAATATCCTCAAATAAATATCCTATAAGGATATTTATGTTTGTACGCTTCTTCCATGATAAGACATGAGTGTTCATCTAAGCTCTTGGCAATTGCCACATTTCCATCACCCAAGACATCCAAACCAGCAAGTTGCCCAGTTTCTTCAATAAAATTTCCATTATCATCTATAGAATATAGTACTAGAAGCTTATATTTCATGCTAGTCAAAAAAATTTGCACCCAGGTGTTGGTCAAAATTTAGACCAATACCTATCAATTTTTTACCATCAATGGTTGAAATTTTGACCAATGATGGTCGAAAATTGCTAAGTGTTGGTCTAAATTTTGACCAACACCTAGCAATTTTTGACCATCATTGGTCAAAATGATGCTAAAAAACTGCCAAGTGTTGGTCAAAATTTAGACCAACATCTGAGTGAAAATTGCACCATGGCAACACATAGTTTTCAACCAACTAGATTTTAGTCAAAATTTTGACTAGAAAAATTGCAACCAATGGGTTGGTCAAATTTTCAACCAATAATGATCAAAAAATGACCTCAAATGTACTAGTGCCAAATACCATTTACCATGTTCTTGAAGATTCCAAAGTCTCATGGGCTGATCCTACTCCAACATGTCCAAACACCAACTAGGTTCACAAACCTAATAGGCCGAATTAAGTTGGCTTCCCAAAGAAAGTGCCAAGAAATGGGTTCATAGAATCAACACAACCACTTGGGACTCTTCCTCACCATGCCAAAATTCCATTCCACCCTTCACCTTGGTCATTACAACAATTTTTGGAGTTTAACACTAATTCTTTTTCAAAACTGGGCTGAACACATGAGGATGTCCAGCCTAGGACCTACAATCAAAAATAGAAAATTGTCTTTTCTACCCCTAAAACTCTTCCATCTAAAAGAGTAAGCCCCTAAATTTTTTCCCTCCAAAATACATCAAGGTCCCACTATTGGGTTGCAAGTTAGAGGCCCATATGTGCAAACTAGTCAAATTTCAGACTTAACCAGGCAGCCCTTAGTAAAATTGTAATATCTCACACAAATGAATAGATAAAACCCTCAAACCAAATGCAATTGAAAGGTACTTAAATACCTATCAAACCATGTCAATTTTTCACATGTTTCAATCTATACACGTTCATACAATACCAAAAAATAGTAAAAATGGCAGAAAATCAGGGTTTTATTGCTCCAAATGATCTCAAATCCGTACAACCATCTCTCTCCCTAGCTTGTACAGTCATTAAATACATATATGATTCTATTCCAATGGTTATAACCACATTTTAAATGGTGGTTGCAATGTTCACTTGTTTTTGCAACTAAATTGCGAAGTTGTCAGCATTTTTGCAATTTTGCTTGACAACTTTTGCAATTTTTGACATTTGACCTCCTAGACACCTAGGACTTGAACCAATGACCCCAAGGATAATTAAAATTTCCTAAGAAACACAAAAATCCTATTTTAAATTAAAAATCACCAAATTTTCTCAATTTTGACCCCTTGGTTCAATTTGGCACTCTAGCTTATAATGGCACCTAGAGTCCAATTGACCTTACAATTTGGGTCTTATTACATCATTTTGCAACCATGTTCCTAATCTAAAATTAGGATCCCTATAAATTTTCCTTGGTGCCCTATGCCACTTTTAGGACTGCAAATCTCTAAAAAATTAACTAAAAAAACTATGACCCAAAAAGATGTTCCTAGCTTGACACCATCCCTGGCAACGGCACCAAAAATGGTTCACCTCACAATAGGTCTTTGATAATCATGCCCAAGGACTTTCTTAGGAATATTTTATTCAATCTTACATCCCCTACTATGAGATTCATTTAATTTTTCAACCCATGGATGTATACTTGAAATGGTCGGCACAGTATGTGCACTAGGTTTCTTAAGGAGTCATTATGCTTATGTTGCAAGAAAGTAAGATACAAAGAAAGAACTTACACTAGTGTTGTAGGAAAGTAACACACTTAAATATTTACTTAAATTAATGCTGGAAATACAATTATACACTAACTTATATTTTAACTCAGACCATCCACTATAACTACTCTCGCAAATACTGCAACAACACTCACAAATTATGATGCTGCAAGAAGAAACTTACAACTTCTACTTGAAATACTAGAAATTTTGGAAGTAAATATACACTAATCTAGTCTAATCCACCTCCCAAGTGGGCCCCCTTGGTTTTCTTATGCTAATCTACTAACACAAAATTTAAACCAAGAATTACTTCATTATATTCCAAAACTCCTTACATAAGAACAATACATAAAACTGTGAAACAACTCACTATGAGAGCCAATAATATTTTTCCATAAATTTTTCTCTAACCACAAAAACTATCAATCCAATCCCTATAAATAGAGGATTGAAACTTATTCTAAAATAGGAAAGAAAACAAACTAACTACAAATCTGTCAGAGAAGAAGAAGGAAATATAACAACTTACGGCATAAGCAATAAAGTTTGGATAACCAATTCAACACAATAGTAAACATAGAGCGAATATAGCAATACTTAATCCCTAAATTCTTGGAATAATAGCTCCTTCTTTATAGTAGTTATTTCTCCTAGTACCATTATGGTTCTTCCATGTGACTAGACTTTAACGTGCCTCCTTGAATGTTGTCGACCATACTCAAGCTTCTTCCCTAGCAAGTTAGTTATAATGCAAAAATATTTGCAAATAAGCATTATCAAATTAAATCCAAATATTAGAACACACATTCTAATGGTTATATGAAATACTGCACTATATGTATAATATTGGCAAAATATGACATATAATCTACCCATGGGTTAATGGTTCTAACTATACTTAATCATAAGTTCAACTAAGCATAAGTTCACAAATGTCTTGGTAGTATTAAAATAGTGTATTAAAATTAACATAAAATAGAGGCAAAAATTAGCCTTATTAGTAACTAATTCACCCATCCCCTCTTAGTTACTCATCTTATATTTCCAACACTTAAACCTCTCAATCCATGTTATTATGAATGATCCTTGTCAAAGGGGTATAGTTTCCTACATATGTAAATCATTTTTCTTAGGTTAGTTACAAATTACATGATCCTTATGCTACAAATTACATAGAACATAACATGAAAAATGTGCATACATCATAATCATTGTATACTTTTTAATTTGTTACCTCTACAAAAAGCATGTTATAAGTAATTAGCACCAAGAATTGAGCACCATAAAAAGTATTTCAACCTAATCAGCACCTAATAAATTTATATTTATCATGTCATTATTAATCCTCTTCATCCATCTCATCATCATGAACATCATCATCATCACCATCATCATCAAAATTGTCAGCATGACCATTTTTGTCATCATGAATGTCCCTATGACCATCATCATTGTCATCATCATCATCATCATCACCATCACCATCACAACCATCATCATCATTGCCACCACCACCATCATCATCATCAATGCCATCACCATAATTATGATCATCTTCACTTCTTTAGTATCGTCCTCTTTAATCACATTATACTTTACTGGTCTTCCTCTTGGATTATGTCTAATGACAAATGACCAACCCAATTTATGTGGAATGCAAAAGTAAAACACTTTCTCACATTGGCTTGGAAGAACATAGGGCATTGTAAATCCATTATCATGCTCAATAATAGTTCTATCAAGATCATTTTGATTCAGTCATAGCCTGTACCATTTGACAATGAATAAAAATAGTTTGAAGGAATTAAAGTCACACTCAATTATATCATCCAAAACACCATAGTATCTATTTTCAGATTGTTGAGGATTCATGTCATTTCTAGACAAAATATTGGTGACCTCAAAGACTGTAGTTATCTTAGAATCACAAGTTCTCTTAGTGTTGTCCACCTTTTTTAAGAGAAATTTACGACCATTTTAGTACATATCTTGGTGGTGCTTGACCTATTATTTTTCAAACATGTTAAAATTATGCATCCATCTGTGAGTTGATATTAAATAAATGGGTCATGATAGATTAACTTATACATACCTTTCCACCTCTTAAACTATTTGCTAGATCAATTACCATTGTTGTAACATTGGGATCTCCATTATGATGAGCTTCTTTAACCAATGAAAGCAACACCTTCCCATGTTAATGAGCGACCATTTTTTTGAGATGATTCAATCCATACCATCATCCAATCCATATTATTTGCAATATACAAATGAAGTGCATCCCACTCACGAGCAACTGTATAAAGTAAATAGACTAGTTATAAACAACTTATATTGATGATGGATAAGAATTAGATTAACTACAATAACATCTTATAATTACCTCTCACTTTCCTCAATCTACTTTCCTCATCACGTACTCCCCTTTAATTTGTTAATGGAGTTGGGATCCCAAATGTAATCTACATGGATCTTTGATGCAAACTTGGGAAGATAATAACTAATGTACACCATGGTCTAGCATACTATATATCCCTCAACCACGGAACCCTCAGGATTTTCTCTTTGTTGAACCAGGCCCTTCAAAACTTTCAAGTGTCTCTCAAGCATCCACATTGACCTAGTTGGTACAGGTTCAACACAATTCAATCTCCTCAAATAGATGTATGAGGTAGTGTTCTTGTGCATTGAAAAAATTTGAAGGTAGACAATTTTGCATCTCACACAAAAGGTAAAGAATTTTTCCCTTCTAATGCTTTATATTTCTTTTATCAATTTATTTAGATGAGAACCACCTAGAAGATATTCATCACACAAAAATATATTAACAAGACTCTACAAAAAAAATATACAATAAATTATAGAAAAATAAGAGCAAGATGCAAAAATAATATCTATACAAAAAATCTAACAAATAGCACTTCTAACTTCATATATTTCCCAAGATCATATATAACTTGTTTGACACTCATGTTGTCAAAGTTGTGTGGGAGAGATAGAGGTAGAACGTACTAAAATAATAATAAAATGATATATTCAATATATTATAAAATAAAATAATAAAAAGTACATGATGTTTTACAAATTTATTGTAAATAGAGAAGAACATGACTTACCTAGATGAAGGTATGCCAATCATGCATTTTCAACCTTGACCCATTTTACCCAAAAAAAAATTTGTTAGAGTTAGTTAAATTAATTCCAAAGAGAGAGAGAGGTTAATTCTCAACTATTTAAGACTACCTCTCTCTACATACTTTTCTCTTTCCCCGTACTAAAACCTTCTCTCTCCCCATACTAAAACCATCTCTCTCCTTATACTTTTCTCTCTCCACTTACTAAAAGTCACTCTCTCACTATGTACTAAAACTTTTAGAAAGAAGTTGGAGTTTGAATTTCAACTTGGTTCAAATGCGTACCCTAACCTTAACTTTTTACCCTAATCCTAACCCAAACTTTTGAAGCCAAACACCAACTTTGACTAACTACTATATGGAGTTTATGTAAAGATGAAAGTAGTGGAGGAATGAAAATCAAAAAGTCTTCATCAAGCTAAAATATCTTCTTCAATGCATGTCTTCTCTTCCTTTGGCTATATATTGAAGTTGGAGAAATCAATGCAAAGCAATGAAAAATGAAGAATGCATACAGGAAGATGGAGCACTAATTGCCACCTCAACATGATAATTTGTTAATGCGAGTCTTGGGCATTTAAAATATGTGTGCCAAAGGTGGAATACTAGGCAATGTTATTGTTTGGCAAGAGTCCTAGTGAACTTGATAAGTTTAATATGGATCATGAAGGTAATTAGAAAAACATGTTTGACATGTCATTGTACATACAAATTATCAATGTTGTGAGAAAAAATAACATAATTTGAAGGCTTGTGAATGGTTGTTGGGGCATGATTATTATCTTCAAGAATCTTCATTGGAATACAATTGGCAAGTCCAAAATATAATCTAATGCACATGAACTATTTGACACACTACTTCACCTGCAAGCTATCATGCCACAAAATGGGAAATATACATCTAAGGTTTTTTTCCTTCATTTAGCTAAAGGTAATCAACAGATGTGAAAGTTGACTTCATATTTATTGAGAAACCATTGAATCATCAGTGAAGCTTCAAAAGTCTCTAAGGCATGGAATGGGCCACAGGTGGAGTCAAAATTTGTCTACACTTTATCTTGCCTCTGATAAAGATATGCATGGAACTGTTGTTTGACATAGAGGAGACCAAGCACGTGAATTGTTTGACTAAATTTCTTAGCAAGGAAAATGAATTATTTGATTGTCATTCTCAAATAAATGTAGATCCCATGTGTAAAGTTGAAGCTCACAAGAACCATGATGAAAACATCAAAAAGATACATAAATTGTTTGGCCAAATGTCTATTACTTCTCCAGCTACAAGCTTGACAAGAGCTCAGAATAGGTTATAACCATTTGAGAAAATGCATTCTAACTGATGCTAAGGCTATGCACTTGAATTTTTCAAGATAACAATTCAAAGGACGATCACATGGAATGATGTGAAAGATTTAATACAAAAAAATTCAAAGAAAGCATGTAACCTATTTGATAGTAGTGTGGTTGCTTAATATATTTCCACTCGATGTAAAATAGACCTAGCACATGAATTTTTTGACCGAATTCCTCAAAGCATTGGCCATATCATGGGCATTGAATATGGAGAACACAAGGATAATCATTCAACCAAAATGAATCTAGGAAGTTGGTATAGCATAATTTTGCACATATAATCCTTAATCCATGAAGAGTATGGGAATTTTGCTAGAAAAATATATGATGAGGCATTTCAGAAGCTGTGGGATATAAATGAAAGGCAAGGCAGTGATATGTTTAATATAATTGCCCAAATCAAAGTTTTGAAAATGTGGTTGGCAAGAATATGCATAAAATTAGAAATAAATAAAAGCTTGCTAACCTCTCCCAACCATGTCATGAAACTCAAATGCCACTAAGGGAATCAAAATATACAAATCAATTTTTGGGTGTGCAGTCAAAGACATCAAAGCTCATCAACTCTAAAGCATGAGATCAAAACTTTTTAAATTGCAACAAAAACCCAAGGAAGACAGATGACATTAATAAATGTCTTAAGTTAATCATTGATGCCTGATCATTAATTAAATATGAAGATGCAAGGCTACCTCGGTGAAATCAGGATTGTGGTATTTTCCCCGCAATAGATTTTTAATTACTTTATGGTGAAAAGTGACTTATGTCACTTATTGTAACTAGAGTTAGGATCTAGAGTTTTTACTCATATGAGTTAGGGTTAGAGTCAATTTTCAAATGCATTCCAAATTCAAAACTCTAACTTTTTGAGTGGTTATGAACCTAGAAAGTTAGTTAAGCTAGAATGACATATAAATTCATGAATCTCAATGTAACAAGGGACTTTTGGAATTTGGAATAAGGGAACACTTATGTTTTCAATGATAAGACAATTTTTGGAAAGTATGTACAAAGGTTGTCTTTGTAATTGGTTTCTTCTTATGTTCTTGGTGCAAGAAAATAAAGGAATGTGCATTTTGTATTCTCTTTTCTCTAAAGCCTGAACTATTTGGGTGTTAATTCTGATTATAATTAATGTTTTCATGGTATGGTGTAGATGTTAGTGAACCATCAAAACATCACTAAGCTAATGCTAGCCTTCAAGTGTAGTTCTTGACTGTTCTTATTAGCGATTTATGTTAATTCAAGAAAGTTGTGAAGTTGTTTGGTGCATTCGTCATCAATAGCTTTCTCTTTAACCTTTAAGTTTGAATAAACTTTGATGAAATTACAAGTAGGAAAGGTGAATTACTGAGAGGGGAGGTGAATTAGTAGTTAAAACATGAACCCATAAACTTTTCACAACTCATCCATCTCATGCATACAATAGATAAACTTGAAATGACATGCAAAACATAAATATCTAAAACATGTAAACACATGAGCAATCACACATTTGACACCTGATATGATTACCCAGAAACCCTCCAAATGAGAAGGCAAAAATAGGGTGGGGATGACACCCACAATTCTTCACTACTATAGCAATAAAGTGTCACCAATTAGAGTTGACCATGAAACATGATCTACCCTATGAAAGGCCTGCCCTGTTAAAGGCTTGCAAGAACTATTAAGTCCCACCTTGTTAGAGGATTTCAACACCCTGTTCAAAGTGTTCTTGATTAAAGGACTTCAAAACATCCACTTGGAATGTCACCTTGTTAAATAATTTACAACAGTTTGTTAGGACTACTCTGCCTAGGAGATTTAACCAAAATCACCTATTAGGATGTTTCAGCATAGATCTTGTGATAAGCTCTGATAGCCTAATTAAAGATCAAAACTACACTATTTCCTTCTTGATCCTATCTGATCTGATATGTCAATGTTGTATCCTCTATCCTTTTTTCTTCTTTAACTAATTCTACAATTCACTCTCGTACAACTTCTAAGTCTCTCTCTTCAATTTTTTTTCACACACATACTCTTTTTGAAGTTTAGAGTTTCGTCCTCCTTAAGAAGACTAGAAGACTTAGGGTTAGGTATGAATCTATGGCTGAGATTCATCCATTTTGCTTCTTAATTCTTCCCTTTTTCTTATTGGCTACATGTAATTATATAGGGAATCCACATACAACTTTGCCCTTATCTTCAAAAGATCATATTTTGTCTTTAGGTCAGCTAAAAAATGGTTTATATAGTTGTTTGTGCAATCTCAAACAACTATGTCAAATCTGTGTTACTCAACACATAAGATTACTGATGCTCAGTACATATTGTAATTTTTTCTCTGACTTGGCACCTAAATTGCTTGACATCTATTGTTTTCTTGGCACTTGAATCACTTGGCATGTATTGTTTGCTCAGCACTTGAGTGACTCGGCACATGAGTGACTCAACACTCAATGTGACTTGACATAGTCTATATTTACATACTATACTCGACATATATTACAAGTTTGGCTTGAACTTAATAAATGACTTAAGTGTGTTGACACTCAATTGTCAAAACCAATCTAAGATCAAAAATCTCCCCCTTTGGCATGAGTGTCTAAAACACTTAACTATACATAAAAAATCTATTCTTCTTGAGTATAATATATTCACAACTCAGCATATACAAAACGTCAAAATTTTCAAAATTCTATAATAGATTATATACCAAAAAAATATATTATAACTCCCCTGAGTTAATGTGTCTGTATTTTCCAAAATTCTATTCTCCACTCTAAGTAAGTCTATCTCTTGTCGATACTCTTTGTCTTAAAATATGCTTATACTCTTTATCTGATATGTTATGTTTCTTTTGTTTTATTTTCTCTTTTTTTGATTTCTCCCCCTATGGTTTTATCTCCCCCCTTTCTTTCTAACTTCCTCTTTTCTTAATTGTCTCCCCCTTTTTATTTAATGTCCCTCTTTTTGACTCTTATGTCAAAGGGTTTATACACTAATTGTATATTTTTCCAAGAAAGACTTGTGGACTTCCATTATGATTTTCAGAGTAGCATCCCAATTATCACATGCAACATCAAGTGACTTGATTTGGATGGCTATCTCTATTGCAAGGTTAACTAGACCATCTAAAGTGGAAAGATTAGGATATTTTTTCATTAGATTCTCTACATATCCTAGTTCCTTGTGGAGTATTTCCATATGAGGGGTCGGGAAGGCTTGAATGCTAAGTAACTTAGCTCTTATAGTAGCCTCTTCTATTGTGAATACAGCTAGTTGACTTTTTGATTGAAGCAATGAATGGAAATGCTTCTCACTCTAAGTTGGGTTCTGAGGTAGTTGCATACCTAATACTTTGAGATTTTTCTCCAGACTCATAATTATATGGTTAGTTTCTTGTGTAACGAGTGTAGGATCACACGATTTTGTGTACAATGAGAATATATTCTCAAGTACCTTCTTTACTATCTCAATTTTTGTAGCCAATTGTACCTATGCTAGTGCTATATCACCAGATATTTTCTCATTGGCTTTTCCCTAAAATTTTCTTTCTGACCATTCCATAAGCTTTGCATTAGTATCTTTATCTTCATAATTCACCTAATCCACAATATTTGATAGTTGTTCTAATATTGGCTTAGATTCTTCAGGTCTAGGCAAACTAAAAGCTTCTAGAAATATATCTCTTATTTCTTGTAATGCTTGCTTCTACATATACTCCTTTCTGAGTGTTTCTTGATCTTTCTTCTTTTATAAAGCTTGTTACATTAAACCTATTTGTTCCAAGGTAATGGTTGCATAGTCATATTTAGGTATCACTATTTCTTCATCTAAAGTTACATCTCCATAGTGAATCACCTTTGCAACCTTGGACTAATTGAAGCTTGGTGCTGAAATCTACAATGGTATAGCTTTAGTACTCAGCTCCTAAAGGACTTTTGTAGGAGAGCCAGATGTTGATAATGTGACCAATTCTTGTATGGCTTCTTGCTCCTTCTTCTTTGGTGTGTCCTTACTTTCTTCAGGTTTTCCTTGATCAATTATAATAGTTTTATTTGTACCTTGATCTTTTTCTTTAGGTATAGATGAATCTATCTATCTTGTTTTATCTTTCTATTTCAGTATGCTTCTTCTCAATAATGTCAATTTTACAAGTGTGTCAACCTTGGTAGATGTATCTACTAGTGTTTTCACCTTGTCCCTTGTGATATCAATTACTACCTTTTAGAGCTCATATATACTCACCAATACTAGATTTTCACATAGCTTTGCATGGAATGTAGACTGATCCAATATTCTCTTCAAGTCATCTATTGTTAAAGGATTGACGTTCTAAGGTGAAGCATCAAAAACATCCTTAACAATAATTGTTTATGTTGACTTGTCTATGTCATGTGGGGGGCTAACACTCAACACTTGTGTGTCATGCAGACTCTATTCCTTTTGTTGTTCATCAGTTGTTTTCGTGTCGTCATCTTGTCTTTTAGGTTCTTCCCCAGTAGTATTGTCTATCCTCTCATCTTCCTGCATATCATCATCATCCTTTCTATCTTCCTTATCCTCACTCTTATCATCTTATTTTTCTTCAAAGGGATCAACCTCTCCTTGCTTCATAGTGGTTAACCCATAAATTAATTTCCAAATTTGGGTTGATTTCTTAACCACATTGTCAATATTTCTTTGTAAAATGTTGAAGGCTCTATATTTAGGTGTAAACCTAGCTGCATACCTCTTCATTGCCTTAGCAATCTATCCTTTTGTTAGCTCTAGCATTAATTAAGCTAATATTGACTCTCTAATTTGTTTCTCAAGAGTTAAATAGTAATGTCATTTATCCTCAACAATATCATATAGACTGTTGGGTATATTGTTGGAAAACTCAAGTGTAGTGTTCTTAAATTTGAACATCATAGCATATAATGCCTCTTCCACTAGATTATTTTCATCTCGACTCAATTTATCAAAATCTAAATTTTTCAAGCTAGATAAATCTACATTATTCTTGACATTATCACACAAGTTTTCAAGATCAAAAAGTGGTGTATGACTTACCACTTTAAATTGACTAATGTCATCTGATTCTATTTTTTCTTCATAAGAATTAGGTTGTGCAATATACTTCCTTCTTTGTTTCTTTTGCACTGGCCCCTCTTGCTCAACCTACTTGGTTTTCTCCTTAGCCTTTTGTGTGGTTGATCTTTTGTTGGCTCTAGTGGTAAGAGCTATAGGCTTTGTTGTGCTAGGCTTGATAGTTTTCTTTGCCTTTAGTTTAGTCACCGATTGAGCATTGGCTTTCCTCTTCTTTGGTGTTGATTGGGTTGGTGCCTCTTTAATTTCTTCTTCCTCCTCGACACCTTCTTCTTCTTGATCCTCACCCATGCCTTGGGTTAAAGCTAGAGGTTCTTGAACTTGTACCTCTCCTTCTTCATTCTCTTCATCTTCTTCTTCTTCCTCATCACCAAATTGGGCTTTAAGTTTTATCACCATTTTGTCCTTCTTTTTCAATGTAGAAGTTTTTTTTAACTCCATTTCCACTTTAGACTTCATAACATCATAATTGCCAAATATTTTAGCACCTTTATCAATCTCCTCTACTAGGAGTGTAGTAATAGTAGTTGAGGCTTCATCAACATTGATTTCATAGCCTAGAGGTCTTAGCCATCTAACCCTAGGTATTGCAGCCTGAATGTATGTGTAATCAATGTCAACAAGGAAACATGTGTCATTATAGTGTTGTTCTACTAAGGAAACTGGTATCCTCAATCTTTTCTTCATAAACTTCTTAAAGTCTTCAAAATAGCTTGTCATAATTGACTCAAAATTGTCTCCCATTTGCTCAGTATACTCATTGATTTGGACAACCATAGATCTGTTGGTCTTCCATCCAATTTTACCAAAAGATGGGAATTCATTTTGTACATAAAAGAATACACACACAAGGATTGATCCAAACTTACATTGAGCATTTTTTTTTTTTTTGATGGCACCTACATTTTCATTTATTTGTTGCAATTGAAGTTCTACAAGATCATAGGTGTGATATTTCTTAACAATTTTGTATCTAACATCAACTGCTATGTAGGGCACACTATTTAACCTACTTGATTGATAAAATTTGTTGGAAATAACTCTAATAGTAAAGGATATGTAATGGTTTTGATGATCATACCACGCTTGTTCCATTTTACACCTATGTTTTTCTCTATTGCCTCTTTGGAGTCGCTCTATAGGGTCTTTGGCTGATCTAGGGTTGGAAAACCTATCACCCTATAAATAATCCTTTTTGATATCTTGATTGGTCCACCCTCTAACCATATATGTCCATCATGAATTCTTCTTAGAACTATTTTGATCCATTCAATTTTGAACATTGTAGGGAAATCTAAGGCATGGGTCAAACCCTTTCTCTCCACAATCTCGACTTCTTCCTTTAGAACTTCATTTTCACACAATTTGTCATATGTCTATCTTATTTATATGTCACTTATGGCTCCTAATTTTTATTTGTAGCATTTCCTCACATCTTGAACAATTATTTCTTTAGGCGGGATCATGGATAATGCTCCTACTGGGTCATTTTTATAGGCATCTTCTAGAATAGCTTTTAAATCTGGTTGTTTAACTTCATTGCTAACTAATTAAACATCAAACACCTATTTCTCTTTCATAATTTTTGAACTAGAACCCATTCTAACAAACTAGGGTTTATCAAATTTAAAACTGCTCAACTTAGCATATGAAGAATACCTTTGAGACTCGATGTATTGTTGGTCAATCATTGCTAGGATCCTTACAAGTACTTCGAACTAGTTTGTAGATCAATTCTTTGTTCTACTCATTGTTGCTTTGAGTTCCTAATGGAAAAAAAAATGAGGTGAAAATTGACCTTATACCCTTTAGATTTCTACAATTAATGCTTATTTGTGTGTAGCTGTAAAACTTAGCATCAACACAATTACTGTTTCATTCGGCATCTATAGAGACTTCCTTCACTTAACAACCAATACTAACTTGGCTCTAACTATCTTTGATCAGCAGCTTGGCACACACTAATATTTACTCAATATCTATTGAAGACTTTTCAATGTCTGGCAACATCATGAAACTTGAAGAATTTAACCTTGAATTTTCCATGAGTTCTTGCATCTTAATTCATGCTAATGGAATCATTTTAGTCTAATTTCTTTTGGAACTAATGTATAATGCAACACTTTAAGTATTAGTCCCACATACCTCTTATTTATTTAGTTTGATGAAGTGTGACCACTTGACTCATTAGGTGAAGTGATCCCTTCTCCATTTGATGTATTGCCAACATATTTCTTCTTCCATGTCTTGTTCATTTCATTCCTAATGTGCTCAACATCTGTCTTGCCTTTACCTTTGTCAAATTCACAACATGGTGCCTTGGACCTAGTTGGACAATGCTTGTTGATGTGACCAATCTTTTGATAGCTAAAACATGTGGTTTGACTCAACCATCTCTTGCAGTTACCACTGAAGTGTGTTCTAATGTAGTTTTTAGGTATATGACCATATTCCTAGAAATAGTGACAGCTATAACTTGTATTATAATCCTAGTTATAGGAGTTTTCATGGCTTCTTACTTTTGTTGGCTTGCTTGATGACCATGTTGATCTGGATCTACATTCAAAGGCTCTATGTCCATACTTCTGACAATTGTATCAGTGTCCTTCAAATTTTGGTGCATGCATAGTTCTAGTTCTGCATTAATATGTCTAATGACCTTGTTTGTTGCACTGGTGACAATGAGTTAGGTTCTTAGGCTTACCATTCTGATTTGCATTCTTGATCTTGTAAACATTAGTTGTATGTCCTTTCTTACCACAATGATGACAAGTAGGTTTTGAGTTCTTACCTTTATTGTTCCTTTCCTCAATAGCTTTGGATGATTCTCCTTCTTCAGTGCTTATGTAGTCCAATCCTAATGTATCTCTACTAGATCTAGGGGATTTTGGTAGTTTCTCAAAGTAATTGATGGATTCAGTTGGCTAGTTGAGACTTTCAGCAAATTCCTTTTCTCTTTTCAAGTCATTCTATAGTTATTCATTCTATAGCTTCAAAGTGGTTATTTCAATGTCCTTGACATTCAACTCATGATGAGCATTCATCATTTGGCTTAAGGTATCCAATTGCATGTTTGAGATCCTGGATAGCTCTATTGATTTTTCCTCTAATCTATTTGTCAAAATTCTTTTGTCTTCTTCAATCATGGCCTTGTCTTCTATAGCTCTCTTCTTTTGTTCAGTCACTTCACACAACAATATAGCTTGTGATTCTTGCTCCAACTTGAGATTTTTGATCTCCTTAGCTTGTGCTCTATTCTTTTTCATTAGATATACAATTGTTGCATCAAATTCACTAGAGTTACCATCTACAAATAGCTTTGTAGTGTCAATTTATTTGTATTGTGTGTCATTTTCTGCTATAGCAATCTCTTTCCTTCTCTTTAGGGAATTCTTCAAAGCATCTCTAACTTCATTTAGTTGATGTGAGATGTATCTCAATCTCCTAGTTTTCAATGGTCTTTCCCAACTTGTGTATTTCCATTTCAAGATCTTTCCTCTAAGTTGCAAAGCTTCTTCTTTTGAGAACCATGCTCTAATACCAATTGATGGGATTACATGTAGGAAAGGTGAACTACTAAGAGGGGGGGTGAATCAATAGTTAAAACATGAACCCATAAAATTTTCACCATTCATCCATCTCATGCATTCAATAGATAAACTTGAAATGACATGCAAAACATAAATATCTAAAACATGTAAACACATAAGCAATCACACATTTGACACCTGATATGATTACACAAAAACCCTCCAAATCAGAAGGTAAAACTGGGGTGGGGATGACACCCACAATTCTTCACTATTGTACCACTAAAGTATCACCAATTACGGTTACAATGAGTTGACCATGAAACATGATCTACCCTGTGAAAAGCATGCCCTGTTGAAGGCTTACAAGAATTGTTAAGTCCCACCTTGTTAGAGGATTTCAATGCCCTGTTAGAACTGTTCCTAACTAAAGGACTTCAGAATGTCCACTTGGAATGTCACCCTATTAAAGGATTTACAATAGTCTGTTAGGACTACTCTGCCTAGGAGATTTAACCAAAATCACCTGTTAGGATGTTTTAGCATAGATCTTGTGATTAGCCCTGATAGCCTAATTAAAGATCAAATCTATATTATGTCCTTCTTGATCCTATCTAATCTGATATGTCAATGTTGTATCCTCTGTCCTTTATTCTTCTTTAACTAATTCTACAATTCACTCTCTTACAACTTTTGATTCTCCATGAAAACTTTGATGTTCTCTCTCTTCAATTTATTTTGGCACACATACTCTTTTTGAAGTTTAGGGTTTCGTCCTCCTTAAGAAGACTAGAAGACTTAGGGTTAGGTATGAATCTACATTTGAGATTCATCCATTTTGCCACTTAATTCTTCCCTTTTTCTAATTGGTTGCATGTAATTACAAAGGGAATCCACATATAGATTCATCCTTATCTTCAAAAGATCATATTCTATATTTAGGTCGACTAAAAAATGGTTTACATAGTTGTTTGTGCAATCTCAAACAACTATGTCAAATCTTTATTACTCGGCACATAAGATTACTGTTGCTTGGCACATACTAAAATTTTGTCTCTGACTTGCACCTGAACTGCTCAGCATCTATTGTTTTCTTAGCACTTGAATCACTCGACATGTATTATTTTCTTAGCACTTAAGTGACTCGGCAGATGAGTGATTCAGTACTCAGTGCAACTTAGCATTGTCTATATTTACATACTATACTTGGCATATATTACAAGTTCAGCTTGAACTTAATAAATTACTTAAGTGTGTTGACACTCAATTGTCAAAACCAATCTAAGATCAACATATTTTATTGAAAAATCAAATACACCCATCATACAAGGGAGCTACCCCTCTCAAATGTAGGGGAAGGTTGTAATATGATAGTAATCATTTGCAATCTCTCCAACTGTTGGCATAGTTGTCACTATTCAGGGCAAACAAGGTAATTTCTTAAAGGAAATTTTATAGTGACAATTTTTTTTACCAACAACCCAAAACCACCTTTATTTGATATGAGACTACTTATGCTTGCAGCAAATCCTGTGGGAAATATAGTTTTTTTATGACTTCAAATATGGCATCAGTTTTTTGCTACATTAGTAACCAAGGAATGACACTCATATTAATCAGGTTTCCATTGCTATTTGATTCAAGGAAAAACTTCAATGCATGATTAGATTCATCAATGTCATTACAAATTTTGACCAATTTTTCTTTATTATGTCTTCCATCCAATATTTTCCACAGTGTCTTTGTTACATTCTTTCCAATATGCATAACATCAAACAAATGCATGATTGGGAGGTGCCCATAGCATGGCAACCAACTAAATTATCTAAGATAGCTTTTAAGTCCTTTTGTACATTTCTCATCAATGCCTTGATGACCTTCATGACCATCAATTACATCATTGCTAAACAAAACACAATATCCAAATTTTAATTTTATACAAAAACCTGCATCAGATGGAATGACATTACCTCAATGATTCATTCTATTGTATTCCAACTTCTACATGTGACATGTCATTCTTCATGGCTTTGATTTTTTCCATTCTTTCCCATTGAAAAGATATTTTTCAGTAATTTGATACTTATGATTTTTGTGGAGAAAGTGTCTATGCTCATCGAACACCTTCTTTCCTAAACTTTTTGAATGATGAGATTTCATCTTTGGACCACAAATTGGACATGCAAATTTTTCCTTTGTCTGAAGACCTACAAGATTGTGTATAATTGGATGACATGTATACTAGAATATTCATATTTATAATCATCACACGCAACTTAAACATACAATGAAAATGCATTAGCACTATTACATACCAAAAATATGTGTTAACAGTATTACATACCACAAAAATGTGTTAGTCTAGGGGCATCATGTATTGTCCATAAAAGCATTGTATAGAATTAAAATTTTCTTTCACCAATTAGTCTAGAGATGTTGTACATAATGACCAACAACTCATCAATCAAGGGCTCAATATATACATTCATATATTTCACTTGGTACTTACCTAGTTGAATAAACATAAACAAAAAATAATTATTATGGCCATTTTGATTCTATGTTTATAAATTAATTTAGATGACTAATAAATGGAAAAATACCTAGTACAATCATTGTCAACATTATGTGCTCCCTCTTTATAGACATCCAAGGAGGAATGTTATTGTTAATAACAAAAATAGGCCAGACCAAGTAAACAGATCTCATCTCTCCAAATGGATTGACACTATCTACTACCAATGAAAGCTTTAGATTACAAGGTTCTTCTTTAAATATTGGCCACCTATCTTCTATATCCTTAAATGTAGAACCATTAGTAGGCATTCACATAATGTCATCTTGACTTCTATTGCATGCATGCTAATTCATAAATTTTGCCAAGCTAGTGCACCTAAATAATCATTTCAGATGTGGAATAATGGGAATGTACCAAAGAACCTTGCAAGGCACCTCTTTGGTTATTTGATATAATCGATATCTAATAATGTGACAATCAAGGCATTATGTTGAAAAATTTTTTTTTTTATGATATATAATATGATCATTGGGACATGCATGTATTGTTTGATACTCCATTCCAATATCTTTCATAATGGTTGATAATTCTTGATAAGAGCGAGATAGAATGTTTGATGGTGGTAACAAACACTCACCTATCAAACTATGGGAAAAAATTAATATAAAGAAAGTTAATGTATGCTAATATAGAAGATGACAAAAATGACACTATACCTTAGCATACATGAGATTGCTACATTGGATATACCATTCATAACCTTGAAGTTTACCAAAAATGATACATCAGAGAGAAGCATTGTTTGGGAGACCTGGTATAGGGGCTCGTATGCCTTTTAAATTATAGGTATATCAAGGTTCTCTTCATCATCACCATTAGATGTGAGACTATCATTGTCTTCATCATCTTCAAATTTTGCACTAGTAACATCTTCTTCAATCCTATTCTCTAGCACATTATCAATTGTGCCAATGCCAACATCTTCAATTGTGTTCTCTACCTTGGGAACATCTCCTTCTGTGGGAGCATTGCCTTCTACTTTGATATTCAAACCTTTATGTTCCACCAGTTCAAAATCCACATTCACCAAAGGACAAAAATCATTTTCCCCTTCAATGTTATCATGTTGCATACAATGTCTCTAAGCTATTGTGATTAGAATTCTTTGATTCTTTAAGCCCTTGCATTTTTTGCAAGGACAATAACATTTTCCATCACCTTTTCTTTTGAATCAAGACCACAATCTAGCAATTGTCACCTTATTGTATTCTAGGTTCATATTGTTAGGCATGGACTTTCTTCATAGGCAAATATTTAGACTGTAAAATTATATCAAATATAAACATACAAGCATTAGTAGTATCTTGTACATAATAAAAAATAATTAAATATTACTCTCTTCAGCAAGGGTGGCATCTAAAAAAATTAAATGAATTATACAATATAAATATATATATAAAATAAGAAAATATTTTATTTTAAAAATATCACTATACAGACATAGATATTCCACTTTACATAAAGACATAGGTAGTGTCTTCATGGCAAATCATTGGTACAAGTAGAAATCATATATTTTCTTTGTGCTAAATAACATTGGATGTGGGTCTTTATTATGTTCTAGACCAGGTTTTATTCACATTATTACATATTGAGATCGACATGTACTGAGCTCAAAACAATCTATGGATGGATCTTCAAATTATCTATGATGCATATTTGGCTAACTAATACGTGAATTTTATGGGACAATCAATGGGGAATAGAGAATATAGACTCAAAGCAGGATTGATTTTTAGCAAACTCAATAATTGGAAAATAAAGTCATTGTATTCATCATGTTTGGAATGGATAAATAATTTCTAGTGCTTGAAAAGCTATGATCCATGTTGTTATTAACTTTTCTTTGACAATATATGGAAATTAATCCATACCAAAGCTGCAACTAGTTTGATTTAATCCATAAGAAATGAACATACCACAGTAACATGTGAAATCATTGTACATGCAAATGAGAATGAAATAGACATCTACAAAGGTATAAATCAATAAATATTCAATAAAGTCCATAGGTAGCGAAGAGCTCTTAATCATGAGTACATTATGGTAAGGATACAATTAAAGTCTTCGACATTTACTATTGTGTTACTTTTGTAGGTTGAATATTTAGATCAATTGCACAGTATCATTAAGAATATCTTTAGATGATGGAATTATGCATCTAAACTTTCTTATTATATGCATGTTTGCCTGAAAACTTTCTTATTATATGTTTTTCTTATCCGATTGAGAGAACATAAATGGATTTTATTTCAATGTGTTTAAACTTTAAAGAACTCATTTATATACCAAGAATGCTAACTACAAATGGAGAAAAATGAAAGTAGCATTGAATAGTTATGATGTCTCAATGGAGTATACAAGCATTTTTTTGCATAGTTGGACTCTTGAAGTCTAGTTCAAACATTTTTGGCAAGGATGTGAGGCCTTGAAAGTAAAGGCAAAAGCTAGACCATGAGATTTTTATTGTAAAAATATGCATTAGAATTCTTTATTGTAAAAACAAAGCCAAATAGTGTGCTCAACATCTAATCTTAACAAAGGTGTGCCTATCATCTTAATCAATTGAAGAGCCGCCTCTAAAATCAAATATTACCAACGTAAGATTGGTCCAAAATATGTTTAATTCATCTAAATTGAAACAACAAAAATAGAATTGCAATTTTTATTATCAACTCTTTTAACCTAGAAAGTGGAACTAATTTACTTGAAAGAATGACTGAGTGAATAGAGGATGAAGGTTGTCAAGAATATAAATGTGTTTCACAATTGGGTAATTGCTTATAGAGGTCTATACCATAGAGAGGCAAATAGAAACAAATAATGTATATCAGTCATGAAGGAACAGAATCAATGGTTTAAAAGTATTTGATGGAGGCTTTGAAATCCTCAAAGCAAGATAACTTGTATCTTATCTCCAACCTACACTCACACATAGGTGAAACCATGTTTCCTAAACATCATTCGCATCCCTTGTTCACCTCACGAGAAAGTACACACATTTCTACAAGCTTGGCATATTAAAGTTTGAAGAGGGTGAATAACAAGTGTTTGACTAAATGATGTCCAAGAAAAGTCCATCATTGTTTTGCTTCAAGACATTAAATGAAAAAATAATATAATGTTTAGATATTATATCAATTTGTTATTAAATAACATTTTTAAAATTTGTAATTTGGATATCATGATTTTTTTTTTGTCTTTGGTAAAAGAATCTCTATCTTGAATTTCAATGGACATGGTAATTTATTCATTATCTCCACTAATTTAAGAAAGATCCTAGTTCTTTACTAAGTGTATCTTTTGTTAAGCTATTATTTATGAAGTGAAGGGATTCCTCCCTCTCTAATTATTGAACCATTTTTTTATGATACCTTGGTAAGTTCGTTAGAACTAGACTTACCATATCTTCTTCTCTAAACTAAAAAATGGACAAATATAATTTTAAAAAATTAAAAAATTAAGGTGTCTTGTTACTATCAACACAATTGTGGTGTTGTATTCTCTTGTTCAGGGGGTCAGATGCATTGGAATTCTTTTGATCAGCAAGCCTCTAGCATGAGTAATTTTTGGTTTTGACCAGGTAAAGAAACCCCAAATTTATAAATGTTCATTTTTATGTTAATTTTTTCTCCTTCTTTATCAACTAATTTGTTGAAGTACAGTCTTTCCTAGCCATAGTTGGCTTGCAAGTATGATGAATAGTTCTTGCTAAGGATTTATTCTTTTGAACTAGTTAAGAGTTGATGTTTTGTAATAGGTTTAAAGTGGGCCAATTGTTTCAAAAAGTTTTATTGATTTATATCGATTAAGCATTTAGCTATTACCCCAATGAGCTTAGACTTACAGGTTTTGTAATACATTAGAACTATTTGGGATACCTAAAATATCCACTTGCCATGAAATCCCTTCATTTTTCATTTTTTTAGATGAACAAAACCTCATGATCTTTAGTAGCTTCAGCTTCTGTAACTTTCAGCCTTTCCCAAATGTTGCATGCTCATAAGATTTACTCTAAAATAAATAATGGGTTTTCGCATACTAAGGAAAAGAATATAATGAGCATGCGAAAACCCATTATTTATTTTAGAATCAACTAATTTGTTGAAGTACAGTCTTTCCCAGCCATAGTTGGCTTGCAAGTATGATGAATAGTTCTTGCTAAGGATTTATTCTTTTGAACTAGTTAAGAGTTGGTGTTTTGTAATAGGTTTAAAGTGGGCCAATTGTTTCAAAAAGTTTTATTGATTTATATCGATTAAGCATTTAGCTATTACCCTAGTGAGCTTAGACTTACAGGTTTTGTAATACATTAGAACTATTTAGGATACCTAAAATATCCACTTGCCATGAAATCCCTTCATTTTTTGTTTTTTTAGATGAACAAAACCTCATGATCTTTAGTAGCTTCAGCTTCTGTAACTTTCAACCTTTCCCAAATGTTGCATGCTCATAAGATTTACTCTAAAATAAATAATAGATTTTTGCATGCTCATTATATTCTTTTCCTTAGTTTTAAAGGGAAACATTTTGGATATGTGTGTGTGTGTGTGTGTGTGTGTGTGTGTGTGTGTGTGTGTGTGTGTGTGTGTGTGTGTGTGTGTGTGTGTGTGTGTGTGTGTGTGTGTGTGTGTGTGTGTGTGTGTGTGTGTGTGTGTGTGTGTGTATGTATGTATATATATATGTATATATATATATATATATCTATATATGTATGTATATATATACATGTATATATATGTACATACATATATATATACATACATATATATATATGTATGTATGTATATATATAGATGTATGTATATATATGTATGTATATATATATATGTATATATATGTATATATATATACATGTATGTATATGTATACATGTATGTATATACATAAATATATATGTATACATGTATATATATACATATATATACATGTATGTATATATAAATGTATATATGTATGTATGTATATATAAATGTATATATGTATGTATGTATATATCTATATACATCTATATATATAAATGTATATATAAATATCTATATATATACATATATATATATATATACATATATATATATATATATATATATATATATATATATATATATCTATATATCTATATATATATATATACACACACACATACACACACACACACACACACACACACACACACACACACACACACACACATAGAGAGAGAGCTACATCTACAATTTTAATATCTCTTTCATTTTGATGAATTGTCAATCATTAGGGAGTGCAATCTGAAAAATGTCTTTGACAATTTTTTTCCAAAATCTTTTACCCTATGTTCTTATCTTTCATATGCTTTCAACTCAAGTGTTTGGCTTTAGTTGCTTCATGGGTCTATGCTTAAAAGATAGTTTTTTTATGTATGTCAAGTGTTTCTACTACTTCCTAACATCTTATCTCCAACCATTTGATACAATGTCATAGCTAGATGTCACCTCACAAAATGTAGCGATTGTGGGTTGTGGACAAAACATGAATACATTAACCCTATAGATTAATTGATCTACAAAATGCCTTTTTTGACATGTATGGTAAGCATGGTGATATGGTGAAGGTACACCAAGTAGTTGACAAAAAATTTGCAAAAGATGCAGTCACATGGAATGAAATGTTTGTAGAGAACACCCTCTATTGGATGTGGCAAAACCCAATGGTAATTGATAGAGTAACCTCAAGTTCATTGGAGTATGAATGACATGGCCTTTGAGAAACAAGAAACATTATTTGAAAGAAATCCCTAGAGCTTTAATATATGTAAGCCATGCACCTGTACTAAACTAGCCTCCTGCTACTCCCACGAGCCCTAAATGAGCCCTATCAAAAATGAAAGGATTTCTTATGCTTTCCATGCACTTGCAGGATTTCTCAATTGTTCACGCATATTAATAAGTCTATCTTGATTCCTTTCCCTTCAACCCTCCCACACACCTACACTTTTCTTTTCTTTTCTTTATATCCTAACAACATCAAAATTTTGACAAAAGTGTCATCGTAATTTTGACAAGAAACTTAAGTCTCATCAAAATGTTGACAAGATATTTAAGTTTTGTCAAAATTTTGTCATTTTCAAGATCATATTTTTAAAAAAAGTGAATTTGACAAGTCAAATTGGCTTGTCATCAAAAATTTAGGTCAAAAATGGAATCCAAATGTACTAGGGACGTGTTATTCTCACTACTCTTTGAATCAATGTTCACCTTAGGAGATCTAACACTTCTTGCTTCTTCTTGGGCATAGGTCATCTTCTTGTCTAATTGTGAGGATGTTGCCTTATATGGACACCTATACCCAGGATGGCCTAGTTGACCATAGTTGTAACACGTCGTGTTTTCAAAATGTGACCCTCAGCCAAAACTTCCATATCTTCCTCTACTACCACCACTCAATCCCCTACCTCTAGAAGGATTGCCCCTTCCACTAGAATCATTACTTTATTCAGTCAAATTTTATTCACCTCATCTACCATTGAATCCCCCTAGATGACTCCCTCTAAAGTCTCTTCCTCTACCTTTGCCTCTAGCGTTTGAATCTTGTTTCTTCTTACTATTCCCCTCTACCTTGAGGGCTAATTGGTAGAATTTATAGACAGTATTAGGGCTTAGAAGACTAATATCCTCTTGGATATTCCATCTAATAAAATTCAAATACCTAGCTACTTTAATTTTCTCATCTTCCTGCACAGTAGAACTCAAACATAGTTTTTGAAATTCTCATGTACAAGCAGTCACATCCATGTCTCTCTACCTAAAATTATGTCTCTTTCTATGTAGTTGAATTTCATAATCCTTTGATAGAAAATTTTATCTAATCCTAGAAACCATGCCTTTCTGTGTGGCTATATGTTGCATTTCTTTCGTATCTCTCTAATTTTATAAACTTCTACCATGTCAAGGTTGGTCCCCTCATTCTAGACTCTTCTATTTTCATCTTTTGTACCACACTTATACCTTCAAACTAAAAATAGTTCTTCATTCCCTCAATCCATTCCATAGCCAACTCTATCACCGTATTTCCACTAAAATAGGGAATACCTTCCAAGGCGTTTTCTCTTAAATCTTTAATGGATTTTTAAAATGGCTCTTCTTGCAATGGTGGGTCTAGTTTAGGAACTTCATCCTATATATCCATGGCCTTACCCTTATCCTCCCTTTCCTTGATATTTTCACTAATTTCTTCTACGTTCCCTTCAAAATATCCTAGATTATTCTCCATAGCTACTAACTTCTCCTTGAAGAATTAATTTTATAACTCTCATTCTTGACATACCTTGGCTTGCTCTTGGACTATCTTGTCCAATTCCAAATTGGTCACCGTACTTGTTTCTCCAATTGAATTTGACATGTACTATACCTCATCCCATATTTTTGTGTGCTTTGATACCAATTTGATAGGGTTGTCTTCTCAACTAAGTTATTTTCTACTTGGACTCACACTTAGGCTCTCTTTCTATCCTTCCTAGGGTTCACAAAGCAACCCCCAACTCTAAGGAGTAACCTCTCTAACTCCTTTATTCTCAAGATCTCTCTACCAATCCAATATTTCACTATACCTCCTTGAAGTCACTACAGTAAATTCAATCAAAATTCTCCATGACCATGAAAACTTCAATATGGATGGAAGGGATTCTAAACCACCTAAACAACCATTATTCGCATAATTTTTTTCAATCTAGCAATAGATTTTCTACCAATCTAATGGATCCCTATATTTTAGGGATAGTAGACTTTTAGGGCTAATTAGGCCTCAAAATCAAGTTTTTCTCTAATAAATCTTAAACTTTCCAAAAGATCCCAAAAAAACTCTTTATCCAAATACCCTTTTGGTAGGCCTTGCATATTTTTAGGGTTTTGGTCCCCCAAAGAGTTTGTACACCACAATTGACAAATTAGCCTATTTTCTTAAGGTTTTGAACCTTTTGTTGTTTCTTGATTCAAAGTTGGTTCAAATATATTCACCAACCCTTTCATAGATCCTATAGGCTCCTACATTCTCAAAAAACACCTTGAAACTCTTTGATTACTCTTACCAATACATCCATTCATTATTTCTTCAACTATGATAGTGCTTGCTCCCAATTGAGTACTTGTTGTCTCACCTAGGGAAAGTCATTAAAAATAGAAAACTATTTCATATTAACCCCCAAATTGAGAATTTACGTTGAATATTGAGTGTAATTTCTTGTCCCAATATTTGGCTTTGTAAACTAGCAACATAAGGATGAATTTACTTAGCTAATTAAAACTTCTTAACTACTCCTACCAACACAGACATGGAAAGATAATAAAGTAATATAACTATGTACAATAGAATAGAAGTGCATCCAATCCATTTAATGGTAGAATATTGTGATAAATTATAGATAATTTCACCTTTTTTGCTATTGCAATATGCTTAATACATAAACCAACCCCCTCCAAAGCATGGGAATAGCCTTATATCTCCTCAAATGACATGCCTCAACTCTTGGGTTTTTCCCATAACTAATTCTTCAAGTTTTTTAATTTTTTGCTCAAATGTTGTCATGACAATATTGCAAAGTGCACTATTGTTAATGACAACTTTGCAATTGTTTTGCATTGTAACTCTCCTCAATACTCTAATACCCCAAAATGTTATAGAATATATATTTAGTAATTTTTAGACTTATATAACTTTATTTTTTACTCATTCCAATCCACTTGGGGTCATTTTATGTATATCATTCTCAAAATTGCCAACTTGGCAATTTTGGGTCAACATTGACAACTTTTAATCACATCTTGGAAAAAAAATTCCAAACATTCCAATTATCTCCTAATCAACACTACCACACCTAATAAACCCTCATCGATTCCTTCTTCCTCAATGATTTGGCTAGGATCATTATAAGCCAAAATGAGTTAGGGTTTTAGCCTAAACCCTAGGTGCTCTTGCACCACATCACTAGTGGTTTTGCATGGGAGAAAGTGGACCATCTTGTTGAACCTATCAACTATAAAATTTTAAAAAAACACTATCATACCCCTTTTCTTCTTTTGTAACACCATTACAAAATCTATACCAACACTCTCCCAAGATCTTGAGAGGATTGGAAGTGGTTGATACAATCCAACATTGGTGGATCTTCCCTTAGACTTGTGACATATAGTGCATGATTCTAAAAATTTTCTAACATCTAGTTGCATTGTTAGCCAATAATAATGCCTTCTAACTATCTATAGGGTCTTTTCTAGGCCATAATTACCAACTAAAAGCCCACTGTGTTTTTCTTGGAATATATTGATCCTCATTGAACCTTTTCGGATACACAACTTCTCTTTCTTAAATAACAAACCCACTTGAATTAAATGATCAAAATATTCATGATTATAATTGTCACTAAATTATGTACATACCTTGTATATTTTAGAAAATTCCTCATTGGTAGTATACATGTACTTCAAGGATGTTATTCCCACACTTTTTAGTTGTATCTCAAATATTGTTACATTCTCCTACTCAAAGCATCAACCACCTTATTTGTAACTCCCTTATTGTGCTTGATTAAAAAGGTGTAAGCTTGGAGAACCTCCACCCATTTCATGTGTATATGGCTTAACTTCTCTTGGCTATTAATTAAATTGAGGATCTAGCTATCAATGTATACAACAAACTCTCTTGGAAATAAGTAGTGTCTGTATTTCTTTGAGGACTATACTAATGCATACATCTCAAGAACATATGAAGAGTACCTCTATTTTTCTTCATTAATATTTTCACTATAGAATGCAATAGGCATGCCTTCTTGGCTAAGTACTACCCTTATGGCAACACGAATTACATCACACTCAATCTAAAAAATCTTGTTGAAATTAAGAAAAGTAAGGATTGGTTTTTCTGCTACATTTTTCTTCAGTAACTCAAATTCTTCATCTACCTCTTTTGTCCACAGAGACTTGAACTTTTTTCCATCTTTAATTGTGTCAATAATTGGAGCACAAATTTTACTGAAACCTCCAATAAAATTCCTATAAAATTTTGTCAAATCATGGAAACTTTTGACTTCTCCCATTGACTTTGGTGTAGGCCATGTAAGGATATCATTAACTTTATCTTGGTCCATTTCTAGATTGCATTGAGAGGTGACAAAACCAAGATAAGTGATCTCTTTTCATAAACATACACTTCTCCATGTTGATCATGAACTCTTCCTCTTGTGACCTTTTCAAGAATAACTCTATGTGTTTCAAAAGATCATCTTGAGTGTCATTGAAAATGTGTATGTTATCTAAGTATACAATAACAAACCTACCTATCAAATCCTTGATGACCTCATTCATGAGCCTCATAAAGTTACTAGGTGCATTGGAGAGCCCAAAGGGCATTATCTTCCACTCATAAATACCATCATTAGTTCTAAACATTATTTTCTACTCATCCCTAGGTTTGATCCTAATTTGATAGTATCCACTTTTTAAATACATTTTCAAAAATTATCTAACTTTCTCCAAACAGTCCAACAAATCTTCAATCCTTGGCATTGGAAATTAATATCATATGGTAATCTTATTAAGGACTCTTGAATCAGTGATTGTTGGAAGTCTTAATTGGGAAACAAGATACTGAGAGGGGAGGGGGGTTGAATCAAGATCTATAAAAAAAATTATCCCTTAAAACAACTTTAGTGTATTCGCCACATTTTCATCTCATATCTAATTCATGCATAGCATAACTTGTAAAATCAAATGTTGTAACATGTAGATCTAACTATCAATCACATGCATTAAATGTAAGCACATAACACAAAGATTTGGTTACCCAAAAACCTCCAAGGTGAAGGTAAAATTGGGGTGGGAATGACACCCACAAATCTTCACTACTACAATAATAAAGTTAACCTGTTAGGGTTATAATGTTGGTCCCTTTTGATGATCTACTCTATGAGGGGTCTACCCTATTAAAGGTTGTTAAGATTGTTAGGTCTTACCTTGTGAGAGGATTTTATGCTTACAATGAAGTAAGGACTCTATTAAGAGATTTACAAAAGGTCTATTAAAACCACTCTACTAAGAGATTATCCCTAACTCGGTTATGATTTAGTACTTAATCCTTTAGTCTACACTCTATTGTTGATTACGGATCTCCTCTCTTCAATTTTGGTCTAATCTTCAATATGATATGTCTCTATTCAATCCATTACTACTTTATAATATTACTTCCTCTATTCTACAATAACAAAACTCAACTATTTTTCCTTCTTTGCAGTGTTCACAGTTTCACACTTGATCTACTCTGTAATAGCATAAATGGCTTGCTTGCTCTCTCTCCATATTCAAAATAGGGTTATGGTATTATCTATTTAAATATTTCTCAAATATATTTTTAGACACTTTCCTTTTTTGCCTCTTCATCTAATTGGTTGATTACCACTCATAGGGATAGGTGATTTGTGTCATAAATACAGAATAGCCTTTGTAACAACCTCTACAAATATTAAATATCATGTCAATGTTCGCCTAAAATGATTTACCTCAAATTTTGTATCATTTCTTACTTAAATGTCAATTATGTGTTGCTTGGCACTTACTATCTCTGATATTGGGCATTCATTGTTCTTGTTATTGCTCTATCTCTATTGTACTCAACACCTTCTGTGTAACTCATCATCAATATGCTCTAACTACTCAGGAATCATTAGGCTCAACTTGTACTAAAAATACTCAGTGAACAAAGACTTTCTTGACTCCTATAAAGCTCATCATATACATGTTTATTTACAATTCTCTCACATGACTTGTTCTATATAGAGTAGCTTGGTCATAGTGGTGACCATCTAACTTTGCCTAGTATATGACTAAATCTTTAACACTAATAGGCAACAAGATTTAGAGATAACAACAATCTCCCCCTTTGACATTAGTGGAAAAAATACTTTGTCATGATTACATCATTACAATAAAAGAATAAAAGTACTCTCCCTAAGCCTATGACTCGGTCCTTATAGAACTACAAAACTTTTTCTGACTGAATAAGAAAAGAAAAATATAACAATACATATATATACATGACTCTAAATAGTTTTATTGTGTCTATGTCACACTATGTTTGAATTTTGAATCTGATTCTATGAATTCCTATGTACTCTCTAATCTCTGATTTCATCATTTCCCCATTCAATATGTAATCATCGGTATTACAATCCCCCTTGTTTTTATCACTCATAGCCTTGGCTGGGGTTGAGAGGGTGGAATCAAATCATATATTTCAATGAATGGTTTGTGTACCTAGTTGATCATGACAAGTGCATGATCCCAAGTGGTTCTTGTTACTTCCAATACATGAATCTGCAACTCTAATTTTATAGCCAAGTCAATTAAACTATCAATAATCAAAAGATTATGGTATGCCTAAATAAAATCCTTTAATAATTTTAGTTTGTATTGCATATCCTTCAAATGAGGTATCAACACTGACTGGATTAAGATTAATTTGGCCCGCATGTCTTTGTTAGTTGTTTGTAGCTCATCCAATTTACCCTACGCAAATAATAGCTTATTATAATGCTTTGTACTAGATTCAACTGACTATGAAATAGAGTTGTCAGTTTGCTTCATTTCAGCCTGAATCTATTGTATGTTTGCCTGAAGGTCATTTATAAATCTTGGTATATCACATAAATTAGTATACAAATGTTGTATCTTATGTACAACTTCTTTTGCATTATGTACATGGGCCTACAATGTAACCTTATGCTCAACAATGGTGGTAGAGATTTTCTCTATGACCTTATTTTCAAATTTCTTTGTTGACCATGCCATTAACTTCTCATTAGCCTCAATATCACCAACACTTGTTTGTTCAATAATGTGTACTGGATGGGAAATAATTGGAGCATGTCCATCAAAATTATGTACATCAAATGCATCAACAAATATATCCTTGATTTCATGCAACACTTGTATTTGTTGTTGCTCTCTTCTCATTTATTCTTATTTCTTTTTCTTCACAAAAATATCTTGCAACATGATTGCTTTCTCTAGAGTGAGATTTGCCAAATTCCATTTTTGGCATCTCAATGACTTCATCCAGACTAACAAAAATATCTAGTGAACTATCTTGTATTGCTTTTCCATTTCTCAAGGACAGAGTGTTGTTGCTGAGCACTATCTTTGTAGGAGTAGGTGATGGGATGTCACCACTTGATCTTGTTTGTACTTTAGTATGTGAGACAAGAACTATAGCACTCAACACTGTACACTCTTCTCATTGTCCCACTTCTTGGCTTTCCTCACTATGAGGTTCTGAAACATTTGGTCCTTCTCAACCTTTCATAGAAATTTTTACACTAGTTTCTTTTTCTGATTTATTTGACTCTGCCTCTTCTTCCTTAGCATCTAAGGGTATTTTTTTCTCAACAACTGGTGTTTTAGGTGTGGTGGCATGAATAGGTGAAATGTTTCCCTGAGGGCTCGGTACACCTAAACCTTCTTCATCATTGTGATCATCTTCAATGGTCACAACCTCAATTGTTTTCTCTATTCCACTCCTTTAGTGGATAGACCAAAAATGATTTTCCATAATATAACTCATTTTGCTAAACTATAGCTTCATTCTTATTTTGAAGAATCATAAAAATTCTAAACTTAGTGTTAGGATTAACCACAAAAATAAATAATGATTACATGCAAATATAACCAATATTAGAAAATAATAAATCACACAAAAGAGAACACAAGACACCAAGATTTAATGTGGCTCACCCAATACCTGGGCTACATCCACCAAACAATAAACTCAATATTATTACTTTCTAGTGTTTACAATTTGATTACAATTTGTAATACCTTACATCTCAATATCACTACAAGAAGTAATTATTGCATCACACCTTATGAAATCTCTAACCTAAGCCATTTTATACAAGTATTTTTTCCGCTTTAGGGTTAAAATTAGTTACAATTGAAGCATAAGGTGTCTTGGACATCTTATCCTCCTCTTCTTATGTCTTTGGACATATCTCCTTAGTCAACTTCAAATGACCAAGTAAAGGTGTGCTAACAGCTTTAGCATTCTCCATAGAGAAATGTTGCAACATCTCAATATAATCAGCCTAAGATATAGTCAATTTTTTGTTCTTCCTATCTCTAAAAAATTTCATACCAAGGATTTTTTTGCTGCCCCCAAATCCTTCATAGAAAATGAATGTTCTAACTAGTGTTTCAACCCCTTAATTTGATCTATGTTAGACCTAGCTACAAGCATATCATTAACATATAAACATAAAATAATGTAGTTATCATCATCCAGCCTCTTAAAATAAATACAATCATTTGAATGGTGCCTACTATATCCATTCTCAAGCATAAGACTATCCAAATTTAGATATAATTGTTGAGGTGCTTGCTTCAAGCTATATAAACCTTTATGCAATCTGCACACTAAGTTCTCCTTACCTTTGACCTCAAATCCCTGTGGTTGTGCCATATATATCTCTTGATCCAAATCACCATGACGAAAGGATGTTTTAACATCAAGCTACTCTAAATGCAAATCTTCAATAGCCACAATTTACTTAAAATAGTGCAAATAGAAGTCATTTTAACAACAGCAGAAAATATCTCATCAAAATCAATGCTCTTTTTCTATGCAAATCCTTTTACAACTAACTTGGCTTTAAATATTTTCTTACCTCCATCCTCTTCTTTCAACTTGTAAACCCATTTATTCTATGAAGCCTTTTTATTGGAAGGCAACTTACATAAATCCCAAGTCTTATTTTTCAACAAGGAATCCATATCTTCTATCATCGCAGACTCCAATAGAATCTTTGTACCCACCTACATAGCTTCATCATAACATTCAAGCTCACCAATGTTAGTTAATAAAATAGAGTACAAAGAGGGAGACGATCTTTTTGGAGATTTACTTAGCCTTGTTGATCATCTAACATTCACTAGGGTGTGTGATAATTTTTGTTATGGTTGTTGTAGATCATGGGGAGCTACTAGAACATCATCTTTTGGAGTATCATCTAGCACTACATAATCATCTTCTTTCTGCTCATGTTATTGCAACAAATCTTTGTACAACACTTCTTCATTGAATATGACATCCCTTCTTAAAATTTTATGATTCTCAAAATACCAAATCCTATAACCAAATTCATTAATTCCATATCCAAAAAATATACATTTCTTTGACTTAGCTTCCAGCTTAGTTCTATTTTTAGAATCTATATGTGCAAATGCTTCACAACTGAAGGTTTTGAGAAAAAAATAACTCACCTTCTTACTAGTCCATGCTTCCTATCGAATACCATAGCCCAAAGGAGTAGAGGGACCTCTATTAATCAAATATATAGTAGTATTGATAGCCTCATCCCACATGTTTAAGGGCAGTTTAGCATGCAACCTCATGCTCTTCGCACGCTCCATTATTGTCATGTTCATGCATTCAACCACTCCATTTTCCTATGGAGTCCTTGAAACAATTTGACGGGGAACTCCTTCAACTAAGAGCTTTCTTTCTCTTCCTAGGCTACTCTTAGCCTACTTAGGGTTACTTCTACTAACCCTAAGCTAGAGGATCCCTTTCCAATACCCTTTCTCCAAGAAACTCTCCCACCAATTCAAGTTTAACACTATACCTCTAATACACCAATTTTGCACTATTTGGCCTAGATTGCCAAATCTTCACCAAACATACCCCAAAGGGCCAAAATAAAACCTGAACCATTATTATGTGGTTCTTGATGAATTCCTTACCATTCTTTCAAATTTCCCACTCATATTTCCCCAAATTTCCTAGTTAGCCCTTGTAGCCCTAAGAGCCCCTTTTAGCCCTCCTAGAAATAAGGAGTGTGCAATAACTCACAAAAACCCTCAACAAGGCCACTTGGTGTCTTCAAGTCTTAGTTTCCTAATGTCCTAGACTTGAATATTTTTCAATTTTTATGCTTCTATGATGACCATATAGTATGGTTTCAGAAAACCCTCATTTTAAGGGCTTCAAAGGCAATGATTATGTATCCTTCACTATAGGCATCAAACTCCATCTCCAATCTCCTCCTTTGATTTTTTAACCCTTGGCACACTACTTCATTTCCATTTCAAGATTGACTCGTGTCAATCTTCTATTCACCACAAAAATTCATTACAAGCATTTCCTTGCACCTTGCCAGGCTTTCTTGCTTTCTTAGGGCTTGCCTGTAAAAATAGCTATTAGCTTCCACAAACTCCAAAAACATTATTTGCACTATATACAAAGGCTATTTATTTGTCTCCAATATCCATGGTATTTTTACCAAGGACACTCAAGCCATAGTGAAATGTCCCCTTTCTGATTTTATTTTATATTTAAAGTATCTAATCAAATTTTTAAAATCAAACAACCCATATTTCAAAGATCCACCAATTTCTCAATAAAAACCCAAATCAGGTATGCCCGAAATAGTGCCAAAAACTTCACAGCTTCACATATTATTAATAAATCTGAAAGTAGACATTTTTATAGAAATTTCACCAGCATACCAGCCTAAAAAATGACATTTCCAGATCTATATAGCATTTACACAACAACTCCCAAACAGAGGACAAAAACCATGCTCATCGGGCTCCCGAAATTAACACAAAATAGCCCGAAAACACCACAAAAACACTAATAATCTATCACAGAAGTATAATCATGACAAAATACATATATCCAAATCTATTTTAACATCTAAATTTCTTAAATACAGCAGCAACCCAAACTGATATGAAATACTCAACCGAAAACACCGAATTCTTACAAAAACACACCCAAAAACCCACAAATTTGCACTGTTCAACACAAGGGAAAACTCTGCATATGCTTGCACATGGAATGGATTTAAACTCCTTTCCTTAGCCTTCCTAAAAACTTGCAAACTCTCATCCTTGGGTCTCCTTCTCCACAGGTTTGGCAGCCTCTGAAGAACAACAAAGTAATGAGCAAAAATCAAGTTCTAGAATGAGCCCAAAATGCCTCCAAATCCCTTAAAAGAGGGCATAACCCTAACTCACATCCAAGAAGGGTTAATAAAACATATTTTAATAATAATTTTCATTTAGTAGTCCATTGGTTTCCAAAGATCAACCCCTTTTTCTGAAACTTCATGTTTTTGAGCCTGCCTGCCTTAGCAAAGATTATTATTTTTAATTATTTGAAAAGGGGACATGACAAGTCCTCCCCTCCCAAATATTGCTTGTCCTCAAGAAATGAAGGTTGTAATGCTCAAGAATATGTGCTCCTTCCCAAGTTGCATCCTCCAGTGGTAATCCTTTCCATTTGACCAAATGCTCTATGATGCTCCTATTTCTCAATCTTTTCTCTCTTGTATCCAAAATCTCTTCTGGTATCAAAATTAGTTTCCCTTCATTGTCAAGAGGTGGTAATTCTATAGATACTATGGTTTTTTGGCCTAGAACCTTCTTTAGGCAAGATACATGGAAAATATTATGTATTTTTTTGTTTGGTGGGAGCTCCAATTCATAAGCTACCTCTCCTACCTTCTTGATGATCTTATAAGGCCCATAGAACCTTGGCTTGAGTTTCTTTGCCCCACTCCTCTTCAAGGTGCTTTGCTTATATGGCTGCAACCTAAAAAATACCATATCTCCCACCTCAAAAGATCTTTTAGTCCTTTTCCTATCAGAATACAACTTTTGTTGGTTCTGTGCATGTTGTAGATTATCCTTGAGGGACCTTATTATGTCTTGGCTTTGCTTGAAGAAATCACTTGTTGCAGGTACTCTGCTATCTGAAAGTACTAGATCAATAAAGAAAAGGGCATCATAACCATAAAGAGCATGAAAAGGAGGCATACCAATAGACATGTGATGAGATGCATTGTACCAATACTCCCCTAGGTGCAACCATATCACCCAAGCATGTTGTTGATTTGAAACATAGTTCCTCAAATATCCCTCTATCCATTTATTAACTATCTATGTTTGTCCATCTGTTTGAGGGTGATAGCTAGTACTGGGAGTGAGTTTAGTTCCTACCAAATGAAAGAGCTCCTTCCAAAAAGAGCTGAGGAATCTATTATCCCGATCATTGACAATGTTTCTAGGCAAGCCATGTAATCTAAAAATTTCCTTGAAGAACAATTCGGCCACTTGTGATGCCTTGAAATTAGATGTGATAGGAAAAAAATGTGCATACTTAGTTAGTCTATCTACCACCACATATATGCAATCCTTACCTTGAACCTTGGGCAACCCAGTGATGAAGTCCATGGAAATACTTTCTCATTTTTGTTCAGGAATAGGAAGTGGCTACAACAGCCCTGCAGGAAAATTTTGCTCACTCTTGCTTTGTTGGCATACCATACATTCCTTAATGTTTTTAAGGACATCCTCCTTCATACCCTTCCATGAAAACCACTCTTGAATTTGCCTATATGTCTTGAAGTATCCTTGATGACCAACCAAAGGTGTGTCATGAAAGGCCCTCAATATCCTCTCCTTAGTTTTTGATCTTGGCACTAAGAAGATCCTGTCCTTGTAATAAATAAATTCATCAACAACCTTGTACCTATTATCATCCACTAACTTATCCAAAATCTTGGTGGGAAAGGAATCTTTAGCATATTCTAAAATTATGGAGACTTTCCAATAAACAAAGATAGATGTGAAGGAACACAGGGTGGGCTTTCTTGAGAGAGCATCAACAACCACATTATTCTTTCATTTCATGTATTCAATATCAAAATCATAAGCTTGCAATTTTCTTACCCATTTTTGTTGACAATCATTCAAATCCCTTTGGTTCAAGAAGAACCTGAGGCTATTATGGTATGTCTTTACAATGAATCTCCCACATATCAAATATTGTCTAAACTTATGAAGTGCATGCATGATTGCCAACATTTCCTTATCATAGATGGAGTAACCTTTCTCTGATTGATTGAGTTTTCTAATCTCAAATGCTATTGGATGTCCCCTTTGAGTTAGGAAAGCCCCTATACCTTCTCCAAAAGCATCACATTCAACAACAAAAGGTAAAGAGAAATCTGGAATTGCAAGCACAGGGCATGAACTCATTACTTCCTTAAGCTTATCAAATATTTTTTGTGCCTCTTATGTCCAAACAAAAGTTCCTTTTTTTGTCAAATCAATCAAGGGGGCAGCAAGATGAGAAAATCCCTTGGCAAATCTCCTATAGTAGCTACACAACCCGAAGAAACCTCTCAACTGTGTAAGATTAGTGGGTGGAGGCCAATCCAAAATTGCCTGGATTTTTTGTTGATCAACCTGTACTCCTTTAGAACTTATAATATGTCCCAAATATAGGATCTTTTTCAAACCAAACCCACATTTAGATAGCTTAGCATAGAAGTATTTCTGCTCCAAGATTTCTAAAACAGTGTCTATGTGCTTTAAATGCTCTTCCCATGTTTTACTATAAATCAAGATATCATCAAAAAATACCAAAATAAATTTTTGAAGATGCTAGCTGAATATCTTATTCATACAAGATTGGAATGTTGCAGGTGCATTAGTGAGGCCAAATGGCATAACAAGAAATCCAAAGTGCCCATAGTGACATCTGAAAGCAGTCTTTTCCACATCTTCACTCCTCATTCAGATTTGATGGTACCCTGATCTTAAGTCAATTTTTGAGAAGTATACAACACCATGTAACTCATCAATGAGTTCATCTATGCATGGTATGGGATACCTATTTTTTATGGTCTTCTTGTTTAGATCCCTGTAGTCTATACACATTCTCATTGTACCATCCTTTTTTTTGATAAGTACCATAGATGATGCAAATGGACTAGAGCTAGGCCTTATGAATCCCATGTCCAAGAGTTCCTTAATAGTTTTTTCAATTTCTTCCTTATAACCTCTTGGATGGTGGTATGGGGTTGTTATAACTGGTTCGACACCCTGTTCTAACTATATAACATGCTCAAAACCTCTATCTAGTGGTAATCTTGGAGGCAAGTCATTGAAAACTATACTATGCTTATCAAGAATATTTTGAATTTCAAAATAGAAATTATCTTGATTCTTTGGAGAGCTTGTTGGATGGATTATGACTCCTACTACCCATGCTACTTGTCCTCTTTGAAAAGTTCTCTCCATCCTCTTTGCAGAGAATGCCTTAGGTGCTCCATTCGATAAGCCTCTCAATAAGACTTCTTTCCCATTGGAATGAAATTTAAACTCCATAGTTTGATGGTTCATGTAATAGCCTCCAATAGAGTGCAACCATTGAACACCCAATACAAGATCTGTCTCCCCAATGCCAACCACATAGAAGTCATCACATAACTCATAATCTCCTAAGATCATCTTGAGTTGTTTCACCACCTGTGTGCAAGGCATAGTGAATCCATAAGCTACAGTAACATTGAATCTCTCAAAATCTTCTACTTTAAGCCCTCTTTTCATGACAAATCCCTCATCAATAAAATTGTGAGTTGCCCCACTATCAAGAAGAACTGTCAACCTTTGCCCTGCTAGTACCCCTCAAATTCGAAAGGGATGGTATCTTGGGACTCCTGATAATGCTGCTAAAGTGCCATCCTTGCTGATTTCTTTTTCTTTCTCTTCTTCTTCTTCCTCCTTAGTGTCATGAAATTCCTCATGCTCATCTGAATTAGATTCTGAAGAAACTTCAATATAGTGCACTTGACCTTTCCCCAAACATCTGTGTCCTAGAACCCATAGTTCTCTACAAGTGAAACAAAGCTTTTTCCTTCGTAATTCACTCCTAGTCTCTTCATCTGCCTTCTTTTTTGCCACATTTATCACATCTTTTGGTGGTAGTGTTGGAAAAGTCTTTTTCTAAAAATTCCCCTTATGTTGCCAAAGATTTGGGGGTTTTTGATTAGTGACTGGTTTCATAGGCACACAAGTTTCAAGTTGCAAGCTTCTTTTGATAGCTTCCTGTAACCAAACCCTTAATAGAATCTTCCAAACCATCAAAAAAAAGATAAACAATCCTCTTTTCACTCATATCAGGTACCATAATAGCCACTTTTTGAAACTCTTCTATATACTCATTAACTGATTTGGTTTGCTTTAAATTTGGCAATTCTTTAAAATACTCTTCATCATCCTTGAGGTCAAATCTATCTATCACTCTTTGACTAAAATCATCAAATGTAGTTACTTGATCATGACCTTGAGTAGTCATTCCATGATACCACCAATCATAGGCTGCATCTTCCAAGTGTAGACTTGCAAATTGAATAGCATCACTCTCCTTCATGGGGTTAAGTGTGAAGAAGGTCTATAATTTTTGTAGCCATGCTCTAGCTGAAATTTTATTTGTTCCATCAAAATTAGGTGTTGTAAACTTGCTTATTTTATTTTTGAGCTCTCTTCCACTTATGTCATGTTCCCTCCTATACTCTTTCTTGGGCATCAATGTGTTCATCATATCCACATATTCTCTAAAAGGAACTGAACTGCGAAAGTCATCATTTAAGCCATTGTAAGTAGCTCTTAATGCAATCAAGTTACCTATAATCTCTTCCACGGGATTAAGGGCTAGATTTGGTACTGGCGGCTCATCTGTAGGTAGGAAAATAGTTTTTGTTGGTTTAGAGGGTGTGGGTTTCAGATTTCTTGGCTCCTCTGAAGTGCTTCTGAGTATTTTGGATGTCTTGGAAGAATTTATTTGCCATATCATCTAGGTCAGCCATACTTTTTCCTTCCTTGGATTTTTTACTTTTACTTTTAACTAGAGGTTTGATCAAATTTTCTTTATTCTTTTCTCACTGCAAATATCTCTTTTCTCTTTCATTTAGTTGCATGCAAACTTCTACAAACCCTCAGGCTGGAAAGATCATAGCTCTGATACCACTGAAATTTCCCCTTTCTAATTTTATTTGATATTTAAAGTCTCTAATCAGATTTTTAAAATAAAACAACCAATATTTCAAAGATCCACCAATTTCTCAATAAAAACCCAAATTGGGTATGCCCAAAATAGTGCCAAAAACTTCACAGCTTCACATATTATTAATAAATCTGAAAGTAGACATTTTCAAAGAAATTTCACCAGCATAACAGCCTAAAAAATGTAATTTCTAGATCTGTATAGCATTTACACAATAACTCCCAAACGGAGGACAAAAACCATGCTCATTGAGCTCTCGAAATTAACACAAAATTGCTTGGAAACACCACAAAAACACTAATAATCTATCACATAAGTATAATCACCACTAAATACATATATTCAGCTCTATTTTAACATCTAAATGTCTAAAATACAGCAGCAACCCAAACTGATATGAAATACTCAACTGGAAACACCAAACTCTTACAAAAACACACCCGAAAACTCACAAATTTGCACTGTTCAGCACAAGGGAAAACTTTGCATGAGCTTGCACATGGAATGGATTTAAACTCCCATCCTTAGCCTTCCTAAAAACTTGCAAACTCCTATCCTTGGGTCTCCTTCTCCATAGGTTTGGCAGCCTCTGAAGAACAACAAAGCAATGAGCAAAAATCAAGTTCTAGAATGAGCCCAAAATGCCTCCAAATCTCTTAAAAGAGGGCATAACACTAACTCACATCCAAGAGGGGTTAATAAAACATATTTTAATAATAATTTTCATTGATTAGTTCATTGGTTTCCAAAAATTAACCCCTTTTGCCGAAACTTCACCTTTTTGAGCCTGCCTGCCTTAGCAAAGATTATTATTTTTAATTATTTGAAAAGGGGACATGACACATATCCATTTTCATGCTTGCAACACAAAACTGGACAATAGGAACTCTGAAACTAATTAATTTTCTAAACCTTGAAAAATGAAAGCTTGAAACCAAAATAGCTATGCATGGATTCAAATCATGAGCTCAAGACTCTATTCCATCAAAACTAGTTAGTTTTTCAATCCAATCACTCTATTCAACCTTCAAAAACCATGTTTTAATTCACAATATTGTTGTATTGTAGGTGTTGTCCATACACCCAACTATCCAACCCTTGGAAATAAGTTGAAAAAGGTTTAAATTGTCTTCACCCTCCTTTCTAGCCTTCAATTCAAACAATAACTACCTAAGTAGTTCATTATTCCAAAACTACACAAAATGTTACTAAGAAACTTTGCAAAATCACAAAGTTGCCAATGCAACTTTTGACAACTTTTGCAATTTTTCTCATTAGACCTCCAAACTTGGCCAAAATATTCTGAAACCTCATAAAATGACCTTAGTACACCTAAAGACCCCTCTAACACACTTTTTGCCCCTCCTTAAAGCATTTTTCCACCCAAAGAAACTTTTGAGAAATCTTACCTATCAAAACCTAATTGACAAGATTTGACTCATATTCCAAATCCTATCTATCCAATCCACATAAACTCACCTTGGGACTTTATGATTAGTCCTTATTACCTCAATGGTTGGTTAGACCATGTACAAACCAAAAATTTATTTTAGGGCTTTACCTTACCCAAGGTGCTCCTACACCAATTTTTCTATCTATGAATACTATTAGTGGAGCACTAATTTTCAAATTCATGATTGTAATACTCACCATTATTATTAGATTTGAGACATTTTAGTTTCTTACTAGTATCATTTTCAACCAAGCATTTCCATTTCTTAAAATTTTGAAATACATCAGATTTTTGTCTAAGGAAATAAACCCATACTTTTCTAGTTGCATCATCAATAAATGTAATATAATAATGAGAGCCACCAAGGGAAGATACCTGATCTGGTCCCATACATCTGTATGCACAAGCTCTAGTTTCTCATTTTTCTTTTCCTTCACAATCTTCACAAAACTCGCTCTCTTTTATTTTTCATAAAAATAAATTTCACTAAAATCCATATTGACACATTTTAGATCTAGTAAAACTTTCTTTGAATGAAGTAATTTCATACCTTTCTCACTCATGTACCTAAGTCTATTGTGCCATGGTGTTGTATCAGAATCTACAACAATTGTTTGTTCTACCTGTTCAACTACATCAACTATTCCTGAACATTCTATTTTCTCTAGACAATTAAAGTAGAAGGAATAGTATGATCTGTACAAAGACATAAAGTGCCTACTTTCACACCTTTTGCTACTATAGGAACCTTTTGAAACTTTCTAATTTTTATCATTAAAAGTAACTATCTAACGCTCATCACTAAGTTCCCCTATTGAAATTAAATTCCTACCCAACCTTGAAAAATGTCTTACCTCATGTAGTAGCCAATGATTCTCATTTTACTATTGGAATTACTTTAGAATAACTGAGAGGGGGATGAATTAGTTATCGAAGGTCTAGATGTATAAATAAAACTTTTCACAACTCAGTGAACCCATAAAACATTCATACCCATGCATGCATCCATTAGGTAATTATTAAAACTTGTATGTTACTATCAAATCAACTTGCAGAAATGTAAAGCATAAAAAACAACACATTCATCAACACATTTGACACAATGATTTACGTGGAAACCCAATCTGGGAAAAACCACTAGTAACATGCTACTCCTTTTCACTCTTCTGAAGTGATGTCCTATGAAAGGCCAACCTTGTTAAAGGTTACAATACACACTATTAAATGTGACCCGGTTAAGGGATTTAATCACCCTACTAAAAGTGAGCCTTGTTAGAGGACTTTTGGCCATTCACTTGGAATGCCACCCGATTAAAGGATTTCCAAATGACTGTTAGGTTAACCTTAATCCAAAGGATTTACCCTAGATTGATACAATTGTTAGAGAGTAACAATAGAGCTTTGATCTTATACAACTTACAACTTTTGTTGTAGATTATAGATCTCTATTTAGTCCTCAATTATGCTTGGCCTTCATACTTTGTAGCTGTAATAGCTTGTTCACCCTTCAAGCATTCATCTCCTTAAGCCTTCTTGCTTAACATGACATTGCAGGCTTTTCTCTTGGGTCACTTGGTGAAGCAAAACCCTTAACTCCTTCTCCTCCTTAGGTTCTCACACATGACACCAACCTCTTTTGCTTCATGACAAAACATTCCTATAAATAGGAAATTAGAATATTTTCCCACTCATTTTCCATCTTCCAAATTAGGGTTTTTGGATGAATTAGGTAGGATACAATATAGCTACCCCATATCTTGTCTTTTCTAGAAACTTCTATAATCCATTAGAAATTTCCTTAAAATGGTTTACATCAAATTTTGTGCCACCAACTCATCAACCTTATCTTCCTCCTGGTTCACAAGTTTCAAGAAAACTAACTTGTCAACTTAGATTTGGCAAATCTTCGATCTTTATCATAATGCAGTAGCTCAGTATTATCAATCTTCTGATGCTTAGCACATACTGCATTGCTTGACATCGACTAAATTTTACTGATGCTTGGCATCAACTAAACTTTACTTGACATCAACTATTTTTCTCAGCATCCACTAGAGTTTTCTTTCACTCAGCTCCAAATAATTTTTTGCTTGGCTTGCACTGACTTTGCTCAGCACCTACTATCCACTCGATTAAGCTTGGTAGACAAACTTTATTTAACTTGTTCTTTTAAACTTTCTACGTGTAGCCAACATTTTATAACCTTAAGTAGATCATCAATACATCATGTCATCATTGTCTTAACTAATCCTTGTACTTCATTACATAATCATAACTCAACCTTTCTTCTAGGTGCTATTGTTACCTCTTATTTATCAAATCCTCTTCATCAATCAATTAAGTGATAGTATTTGAATCTTATAAGAAGTTGTCCTACCAAAAAATGGCAGGTTTGACATCAGTGACAAAACAATGATTGAAACACATAGTCTTCTTCAACAATCTCCCTCTTAACAATCTCTCTTATCAATGATCTTTTCAATCAAATTTCAGCAATCTCCCTCTTTGGAATTGATGGCAAACCAAACTGATCAACCAAGTCAATCAAATGACAAACATCATGTTCAACCAAAAATCAATCTGACTAAGTTAAGATAGTAAGGCAATACCAAAAAGAAAACTTGTATTGAAATTTCTTCCTTTATCAGCAACTTCCATCTTCTGATTAGGTTACAAAACTCTTTCTTATAACTTCCTCTAAGTTCCTTCTTGTATCTCCCTCTTACTAGGTAGATTGAAATTTCTCCCTCTAATATCAGTCTTGTTCATCTTACTTTCTCTCTTTCTAATCAACAAATCTCTCCTTCTGATAATGATCAATTTAATGTGCTTTCTGCTTCTTTGTTTTGGCAACTCTTGATTAGTAAATCTCTCCCTCTTTGTAAACAATGCCAAAGAAAAATACAAAAAAAATTTCACCTTAAAATATGTAGATATAAGCTTTTGCAGTTTCTCTAGTTTCTCCCTCTATCACTTTGCTTGTGACTAATTTGAAATTTTAGCTCTGTGATTACTTTAGGCAGCTCTTAAAGTAAGATCCTCTACATCAATGTGTATTATAAGAACAACAGCTTGTTTGATGTAGGGTACTCGTTATGTTTCTTAAATAGCCTTTGATAGGGGTATCACCCCTAGTTTACCTCTTAGATACTCATGAGCATACTTAGGCAGATATTTTGTGAAGATATCAACAATTTGCTCCTTTCAATTAACATATTCTGTCTTCACCTCTTTGTCTTGAACTAACTCTCTTAAGAAATGATATTTGATTGCAATATGCTTTGTCTTTGTGTGCATCACTAGATTCTTTGATATGTTGATAGCACTTGTATTATCACAATAAAGTATTACTGGTTCTATGATTTCTTCCTTTATTCCTTTGAGTAGTTGTTTGATCCATACAATGTTTGTGCAGTTTAAAGTAGTAGCAACATATTCATTTTCAACAGTAGATTATGAAGTACAACTCTATTTCTTGCTTGTCCTTGTAACTAATCTCTTGCCTGATAAAAATGCTCCTCTATTGGTGCTCTTTCGATCATCAATGTTTCTAGCCCAATCAACATCAGTGTAGGCTCTTAATTCAAACTTTTTATTCTTTTTGTAGTATAGACCAAAGTCTTTTGTTCCTTTCAGATATCTCATTATCCTCTTCACAACCATTAAGTGATTCTCCCCGAGGTTAGCAAAGAATCTTGCAACTATCCCTATAGATAATGCAATATCAAGTCTACAATGTACTACATATTACAATTTTCTAATCATAGACCTGTACAATGTTTGATTCACCTCAACTAAATCCTCATTCTTTGACAACTTGTGTCATGTCACCATAGGTGTACTTACATGTTTGGAATCCTCTAATCCAAAAAAATTAAATATATCTTTGATATACTTTGATTGAGTGATGTATATACCATAATTCATCTGATATACTTGCAGTCCACAAAAAAATTGATTTCTCCAAACATAGACATTTCAAATTCTTGCTTCATCTTATTTGCAAAATCCTTACATAAAGCATCTTGTCCTCCAAATATGATATCATAAAAAAATATTTTAGATAGTAAAATACCTTTTCTTTTTTCTATCTTTACGTACATATTGTTGTTATCATCAGTCCTTTCAAATCTAATCTTCACAAGATAAGTTTGAAGTCTCTCATACCATGCTCTTGGTACTTGCTTCAATCCATATAGGGCTTTGTGCAATCTACATACCATGTTCTTAATATTATCATCAACAAGACCTTCTATTTTTTCTATATAAACTTCTTCTTCTAGTATGCCATTCAAAAATACAGATTTAACAACCATCTAATAAACTTTGAAACCTTTGTATGCAGCATGAGCAAGTAGGGTTCTTACTCCTTCCAATCTAGCAACAGGGGAAAATGTCTCCCCATAGTTAATTCCTTCTTCTTGTGCATATCCCTTACAAACTAATCTTTCTTTTTTTTGTGTGATTTCACCATTCTCATCTAGCTTGTTTCTAAATACCCATTTGGTGCCAATCACATTCTTGTCCTTTGGTCTAGCAAACAAACTCCATATTTTATTCTTCTCTATCTATTCAATCTCTTCTTCCATGGCTTTGTACCAGTCTTCATCTTCTAAAGAATCTTTTACTATTTTGGGCTCCTTCATGCTTAGCAAACATGATTCACTTCTTAATCTATTTCTTTTCATTGGCCTAGAATTTTTATCTCCAATGATTTGATCAGTAGGATGATGTCTTTTGACATATTTAGACAATCTTGGCTCAGCTCTTGTTTCTTCATTTCATCTTTCAGCTTCAGAATCACTGTTTACATCTATGTTAGGTATCTTAGCATCTCTTTCACATGTACTAATACTAGAGTCAGAATGTGCATCTTCTTCATTCTATAACTCGGCATCTGAATGCAACTCATCATTTAAAAGATGTGACTCGACAATTATTAATGTTTTTTGTTGATTTGTAATTTAATTTGCAACATCCTCTTTAGTAGGAATTCCTTCATAAAAGTATACAAATGATTTGTATTCTTCTACTTCTTTCATAGGTTTAGACTCATGTATTTCTATAAATTCATCAAAATTCACATTTGCACTTTCCACAATTTTATTAGTGTTAGTATTTAAACACTTATAAGCTTTACTTCTTGTGGAGTATCCAAAGAATATACCTTCTTCACTTTTTGCATCAAGCTTTCCATTCCTAACATCTTTAAGAATGTAACACTTGCTTCCAAATACCTTAAAGTATTTTACATTGGGTGGATATCCATACCATAGTTCAAAAGGTGTTGAATGAGTACCTTTCTTGGTTTGCACACGGTTCAAGGTATATACAGCAGTACTTACAACTTCTCTCAAGTATTTCAGAGCAACATTCTTCTCCATCATAAGTGTTCTAGCACAATCCATTATAGACCTATTTCTCCTTTTAGTAATCCCATTTTGTGGAGGGGTCCTAGGGGAAGATGTCTATCTTTTAATTGCTCTGTCATTAAAGAACATTTCAAATCATTTGATGTGAATTCTCCTCCTCTATCTGATCTCGAGCATTTTAGACTTTTACCTATTTCTTTCTCAACTCTTGCCATGTACCACTTAAACTTTTGAAAAGCATCAAATTTCTATTTCAAAAACATAATTGTCATCATCCTAGAATAATCATCAACAAATAATATTATGTACTTATCTCCTTTGTAGCTTTGCACTTCAATTGGTCCACACAAGTCAATATGAACAATCTCTAATATTTCTTTAGAGGTATAAGCTTTACTCTTAAAGCTTGACTTTGTCATTTTGCCTAGCTAGCATTGTTTTCACACCACATTATAAGATTTCTTTAACTTGGGCAAACCTCTAATTTTCTTCATGTTACTAATACTAACCAAGTTATCAAAATTAACATGACATAATCTATTGTGCCAAAGCCATACATCATCAAATTTTGCAACAAAACAAGTAGCATCCTCTATATCAAGATAGAATAGATTACTTCTAGTTTGGTCAGCTTTTTCAATTAGTTTCCCATTTGTGTCATATATCTTGGCAGTCTTATTTCCAAATTTAACCTTGCATCCTAGATTATTCAATTGTGACACACTTAACAAGTTATAATTTAGTCCTTCAACATAGTAAGTATTGTCACATGAAATCTTGTCTGTGAGTTTGATAGAACCTTTTCCTTTTATCAAACATGGTGCATCATTACCAAATCTTACACTATTTCCATCATAACAAGTTAAGGTAATGAACTTACTTCAGTCTCTAGTCATGTGATATGAGCATCCACTTTCAATGATCCATCTATCATTTTTTTTCACACAAGTCACAAGTGCAGTTGCCTCATCTTCATCAGATTCATCCTTTATTGCAACATATATCACTTCATCATCATGTTCATCAGAATCATCCTTGCTTTCTTCTTCAGTAATGTAGCACCACTTCTTGCCTTTCTCTTTGTCATCTTTGTTGTCATCTTCTCTTCTATTTTTGTACTTGTTGCCATCTTTGTAGTTCTTCTTTTGCATACATCCTGTAGCAATATGACCAACCTCATTGAAATTGAAATAAATGATGGGTAACTTACCTTTGAACTTGCCTTTACCTCTATGAAATCTTCTTTCCAGTAGTGCTTCCAATTGTTCAACATCTTCCTCATCTATATCACTATCACTAGATACATATTTTATCTTTCTTTTCATCTTCTTTTGCTTCACCTCATCAGAGTCCTTCAATAATAACTTGTCTTTGAATGTAGATTCAAGACTCTCAGGTTTGTAATTATCAAAGTTAGATAACTCAAAAATAGTGAGTCTACCTACCAAACTTTCAAGGGTTAGATCATTCCATAGAATACATCTCAACTCTTGAATTGCAGAAACTCTAATTGCATAAATAGGTAGTAGTGTTCTCAAGACTTTACTTAACATAGTATCATCATCTATATGACCAGTAGCTCCTCTTATTTCACTAACAACTTCTTTTATCCCAACAACATATTGATCAATATTTTCACCTTCTTCCATTCTCATGTCATCAAACTTACCTTTGAGACTCTCAAATTTGGCTCTTTAAACATTTTTGTCTCCTCCATATATGGTACGTAGGGCATCCCACATTTTCTTTGTAATGTCACAGCCTTTAATATCATCAAATTTGGCATAGCTTAGAGCAGAGGCAATCTCCAACATCTTCAGCAGTTAGGGCTCCAACTGGATCAACATGTTCCACTGTAGTGGTATATTGTGCATGATCTCCAAGTCCTCCAAGGTGTAGCTTCATAAAACTTTTCCATGTAGGAAAGTTATCTCTATTGAGCTTGGGTACTTCTCTTTTAGAAATCTTAATCTTTGTGCTTCTAGTACCTTAAAACTAGTCATGTTAAGCAGATGGCTCTGATACCAATTGTTGGAATTACTCAGTTGAATCAATTATCCAAGGTCCATATGTATAAATAAAACTTTTCACAACTTAGTGAACACATAAAACATTCATACCCATGCATGCATCCATTAGGTAATTATTAAAACTTGTATGTTACTGTCAAATCAACTTGCAAAAATGTAAAGCATAAAACACAACACATTCATCAACACATTTGACACAAGGATTTACGTGGGAACCCAATTTGGGAAAAACCACGACTAGCATGCTACTCCTTTTCACTCTTCTTAAGTGATGCCTTGTGAAAGGCCAACCTTGTTAAAGGTTATAATACACACTATTAAATGTGACCTAGCTAAGGGATTTCAATCACCCTATTAAAAGTGAGCCTTGTTAGAGGACTTTCAGCCATTCACTTGGAATGCCACCTAGTTAAAGAATTTCCAAATAACTATTAGGTCAACCTTAATCCAAAGGATTTACCCTAGACTAATACAATTTTTAGAGAGTAATAGTAGAGCTTTGATTTGATACAACTTACAACTTCTCTTGTAGATTATAGATCTTTATTTAGTCCTCAATTCTACTTGACCTTCATACTTTGCAACTCTAACAGCTTATTCACCCTTCAAGCATTCATCTCCTTAAACCTTCTTGCTTAACATGCCATTGCAAACTCTTCTCTTGGGTCACTTGATGAAGCAAAACCCTTAATTCCTTCTCCTCCTTAGGTTCTCACACATGACACCAACCTCTTTTGCTTCATGACAAAACATTCCTATAAATAGGAAATTGGAATATTTTCCTACTCATTTTCCATCATCCAAATTAGGGTTTTTGGATGGATTAGGTAGGATACAATGTATCTACCCTATATCTTGTCTTTTCTAGAAACTTCTCCTAGAATCCATTAGAATTCACCTAAAAATGGTTTACATAAAATTTTGTGCTACCAGCTCATCAACCTTATCTTCCTCCTAGTTCACAAGTTTCAAGAAAACAAACTTGTCAGCTTAGATTTGGCAAATCTTTGATCTTTATCATAATGACACAGCTTGACATTATCAATCTTCTAATGTTCGACACATATTATGTTTCTCAGAATCAACTAAAGTTTACTAATGCTCAACATCAACTAAACTTTACTTGACATCAAATATTTTGCTTGGCATCCACTAGAGTTTGCTTTCACTTAGCTACAACTGACTTTCTGCTCGGCTTGCACTGACTTAGCTCAGCACCTACTATCCACTTGGTCAAGCTTGGCAGACAAATTTTATTTAACTTGTTCTTCTAAACTTTCTAAGTGTAGCCAGCATTTTGTAACCTTAAGTAGATCATCAATACATCATGTCATCACTATCTTAACTGATCCTTGTACTTCATTACATAATCATAACTCAACCTTTCCTCTAGGTGCTACCTCTTTTTGATCAAATCTTCTTCATCAATCAACTAAGTGATAGTACTTGAATCTTATAAGTAGTTGTCCTACCAGCAAATAGTAGGTTTGACATTAGTGACAAAATAATGATTAAAATACATAGTCTTCTTCAACAATCTCCCTCTTAACAATCTCTCTTATCAATGATCTTTTCAATTAGATTTCAACATTTGCAACTTAATCTTAACTTTTCCCTTTCAAACAATTCATTATCCTCCAAATAAATAAGCCCAAAATCATCTTGGACATAATCAATAAAATAACCTCTATGAGGTGTAGCATGAAATGAAGCCCCAGAATATAAAACCTAAGAGTCATCAACACTTTCTAAAGAAAGAAGCAAAACATTCTCTTTGGATTTGTTACTTACCACATTTGCCTCCTTGTTTCCTTTTGGTTTATCTCCTTCATTGTTCTTTTGAGTCCAACAATCTTTCTTCTTATGCCAACAATCTCTCAGTCCTCTAGATTGAGACCTCTTCCCCTTTGATTTTCCTTTTGATTTTCCATGATTTTTAGAATTACTTCCTCTATCATTCATTTCGCCTCTTCTTTGTGCATTCAAAGCACTTCCTGATGTATATCCACCTGAGGTTTTCCTATGAATTTCCTCACTCAAAATAACACCAATCATATCATCAAATTTTAGGGTATTAAATCCAAAAACATAATTACTCACAACCATTATCAAGTCATTCTAGCTTTCAGGCAATGAACACAAAATCAAGAGAGCCCTAATTTCTTCATCAAAATTAACATTCATAAAAGATAATTTACTATTAATAGTATTAAGCTCATTTAAATGATCTGCAATAGATCCACCTTTTTCCATCTTCATATTAAATAAACGCTTCATGAGAAATACCTTTTTTGAAGTGGAGGTATTTTCATACAATTTCACTAGGGCAACTCTTCCATCGTCTTTTCTTTTGTAATGTTAAATTTCACCGATTGTGCTAGTCATAATTGAATGCTTCAAAGTTCCTTTCTATCTAAAATCTCCCAATCCTCATCTATCATAGTTCCATGTTTCTTAGTTTTTCCTTCCAATGGCTTCCATAAATCCTTCTAACAAAGATAGTCCTCCATTTGCATTTTCCATAACTAAAAGTTATGCCCATCAAACTTATCAACCTTTATCTTAACCTCATCTGCCATCGCTCCCACTCAACCGTGAGACTCCCACTCAAGTGTGAGCCTTTACTATAAAGGATAAGTGAAAAAAAAACCTTGCTCTGATACCACTTGTTAGGATTAACCACGAACAGAAAAAACAATTACATGCAAATATAGCCAATATTAAAAAATAATAAATCACATAGAAGAGATCACAAGACACCAAGATTTAACATGGTTCACCCAATCCCTGGGCTATTTCCACCATATAATGAGTCCAATATTATTACTTTCTAGTGATTACAACTTGATCACAATTTTTAATCCCTTATGACTCAATACTATCGCAAGAAGAAACTATCGCATCACACCTTATGAAATCCCTAACCCTGAGACATTTTATACAAGTTTTTTCCTACTTTAGGGTTAAAATTAGTTACAATATGTTGGCCCAAAAATGTCATTAAAATAGCCTTGAACCCTACCGAGGAATAATCGAGTATGTACTATACTTCCTTGATCAATCACTACAAAAATGTTGACTTCTTCTCTTTTGACAACTTAGGCATAATGTTGGCCAATGTACCTTCTCTTATTTGTTTTTCTACTTTATATGCATGTTGCCTCTTCCTCTCTAATCTATTGTACAAGTCAACTGGAATCTTCTTCTACAATTTAGTAGGAGCCAATTTATTTTTAGTTCTCATATCTATCATGGCCTCCTCTACTTTATTTTTATCATCATTATTCAATGTGTCGTACTTTAAAAATTCAAAACTGGATAAGCTTGTAGAGCTCCTAATATCAACACATACCTCATCAATATGTGTTGATCTTTTGGGTACTATGACTTGGTGTTGTCCTGGCTCTTCTAGTTTGGTCCTCTCTACATCATCTTCTTTGCCTTCTTTCTTCTTTACCAATCATCTCCTTTTAGTCTACCTCATAAGGGCTTGATTTTTTATCTTTTATGTGCTAGAGCCACTTGGTCTAGTAACCTTAACTACCCCTTTCTTTACTGAATTCTTGACACTTTTTGTTGTTGCCCTAGTTCTTGGCTTGGTTGGTGCAGGAGGAGAGAGGGGTACCACTACTAGTTTCTTTTCAACCTCCTTTTCCTTAGGCTTTCTGATCTTCATAGTTTTAGCCTTCTTTGTAGGTGGACTGACCACTACTAGGGCTTTACCCTAATCTTCTTCTTCTTCCTCCTCCCCAACACCATTGTCTCCTTCTTCATCTTCACCAAGACCTTGTGTAATTTTCAAAGGTTCCTTGCCTTTGCTTGAGTTCCTAGTTTCTCTTCTAGGTCTCCAATCATTTTCTTTCTCTTCTTCCCTTTTGAAGTTATTTTTATGTCAACTATGATTCTTGCTTTAGCTTCTTCATATTTTTGAAAGGATTATGTTTAGTATTACCTTGATCCATTCAATCTTGAAATTTCTCAGAAAATCTAGGGCATGAGTTAACCCTTTCCTCTCAACAATTTTGAATTTGTCCTTCAAAACTCCTTTGTCACAAAATTTTTCATCTGTCTCTCAAATCTCATAGTCACCAACTTCTCCAATCTTACACATGTAGCAACTTTGTACATCATGGATCATAATTACTTTAGGTTGTATCAAGGATAATACACCCATTGAATCACCTTTCATAGAAATCTAAGGAATAGCTTGAAATTTTGATTGAGGACAAGCATCACTCCTCACCAATTAAACATTACTTACCTCTATTCCTTGACTCTTTCTTCTAGATGATGAAGCTACCATATTTCCTTGTTAGGGTTTGAAACTTTTCCTTTATCACTAAACAACTAGGCACAACTTAGATCTTCACTCTATCAAACTTTCATCTTAAGTCTCCTTTGTAAATCACTCAAATCACCTTACCACTCAAATTGCTCCGTGTTCTCATAATCTAAATGCAAGGTATGAAAAATACCTTTATGTTTTCAATATATACTTCTTTTTTCTTGAATTAGGGTCTCCATTAATGCTATGGTCATTATTAGGTGAAATCCAGCTGTCTCCACTGATATTGTGCCTTTGGAATCAGTCTTCACTATAGAACTCTATCTATTCCATCTAACTCAGCCTATACATCAATTTGACATTGATGTACTTGGTCCATATTGCAATGCTTGATCAATATAGACAATTTTACTAACATTTGACACTAATTGTGTTAATGATTCTTTCATACTATTCATTTCATAGATCTATTGTTATGCATCTTTACTTATGTGGATATGAACTTTTGGATATTTTATGTTAGGAATTGATGTAAGATATATCATTAAATGTATAGTTCCTTATATACCTTTCTTGATCAGTTGGAGGCGGTGCGATTACCTTCTCCATTGCATAGGGTGACCTTGACTTTATTTGTTCCACTTCTTCCTACTTCAACCCTTTTCTTCCAAGTTTGATTCATCTCCTTCTTTGTTTGTTCAACATCCACTTTGTCTTTACCATTTTTGTGTTCATTTTTTGGTACTGGTGTTTGATTCTTGTAATTCTTATTCACATGTCCAATCTTGTGACAATTAGAACAAACTTTGTTAGGTGCATTGTTTGTCCAGTAGGGTTTTTCCTGTGATCTGCATTCATATGCTCTATGTCCAAACTTTTTACAATTTTAATAATGACCTTCAAATCTAGGTGTAGTATATGTATTCTTCATTCTTGATCTACACTCATGTATTTGATGTCCTTGCTTCTTGTAATAAAAACAATAACTAGTAAACTTAGGTTTAGGGTTTTGCATACCATTTTTGCTTCTACAGATGTTTGTAATATGACCAAGTTTTCCACAATGATAACATATATACTTTCCTTTTGGCTTTACATTCCTCAACTCTCTATTCTTCGATGATTCTTCTTCTTCAGTGGATGAATGTTTCTTTATATGTTCTTGTCCAAAATTTATGCTAGATGACCTAGGTGATTTCATTAATTCTTCAAGGTATTTTATTGTTTCATTAGGCTTGTTCAACTTCTCCACAAGTTCTTTCTCAAATTTCAATGCATTCCTTAATAAGTTAGTTAGTGATCTCAGATTTTCTATTTCCATGTCCTTCCTATTTAACTCCTAATTTGTAAGCATTAGTTAATTCATCATGTCTAGTTGAGTGTTTGTAATCTTTTGCACATCAAATGACCTTTCCTCAAGTTTGATAGAAAATTTTTCTTTTGTCTTCCTCAGCTACAACGTTGTCTTCTTCATCTTTATTCTTTGGCTTGATCACTTCACATAGCATTACTAACTAAACTTCATGTTCCCTTTTTAATCCTTTGACTTCTTCATGTAGGATACTATTCTTCTCAAGTAGATCTATGATTGTTGCATCACTCTCATTAGAATTTCTAGTGTCAAATAGTCCTTGAGTATCAACTTATTCATAATTCATGTCATTTGGTTGAATGGTCATATCCTTTCTCTTTTTCAGAGATTTCCTCAGTTCCTATCTTACTACCTCAAGTTGTTGTAGTATGAGTTGGATGTCAATCACCTAATTATCAATAACTTTTCCCAATTTGGAAGCCTCCATTTCCAAGAACTGAACTCTTAAGCTATTAGACTTTCCCAAGAGAACCAATGCTCTAACACCAAATGTTGGAAGTCTTAATTGGGAAACAAGACACAAAGAGGGGGATGGTGGTGAATCAGCATCTATAAAACTTTTATCCCTTAAAACAACTTTAGTGTATTCACCTCATTTTCATCTCATATCTAATTCATGCATAACATAACTTGTAAAATCAAGTGTTGCAACACATAGATATAACTATCGATCACATGCATGAAATGTAAGCACATAAAACAAATATTTGGTTACCCAGAAACCCTCCAAGGTGAAGGTAAAACTAGGGTGGGGATGACACCCAAAAATTGTCACTACTGTAGAAATAAAGTTAACCTATTAGGGTTATAGTGTTGATCACTTTTGATGATCTATATTGTGAGGGGTCTACCCTATTAAAGGTTATTAAGATTGTTAGGTCTTATCTTGTGAGGGGATTTTACACTTACAATGAAGTAAGGACTTGGTTAAGAGATTTACAAAAGGTCTATCAAAACTACTTTTCTAAGAGATTATCCCTGACTCAAATATGATTCAATACTTGATCCATCAGTATGCACTCTACTATTGATTATGGATCTCCTCTCTTCAATTCTAATATGATCTTCACTCTGATATATCTTTGTCCAATCCTTCACTTCTTGATAAGGTCACTTCCTCCATTTTGCAATAACAAAACTCAACACCTTTTCCTTCTTCACAATATTCACACTTGATCTGCTACGTGATCACACAAATAGCTTGCTCACTCTCTCTCAATTAGGGATAACTTTAAGAAACCCTCCTAAAAAAATGCTGGTGAATCCAACATTTTATGGGCGAGAAAATTTTCATGTCGAGGGGAATTTTTTTTCCATGTAGGGAAATAAAATATTATATATTGGCAATTTTTTTCTTGCCCTAACAAAAATCATTTTAAATGTGGCAAATTAAAATTTTCTCTTGTTGACAAATAAATAAATGATGGCTATTTTTTTCTTGTCAAAAATGAGTTTGTAATGTCAGAGGTGAATTACTTGTTTTGTAGGAAAATTAATAATAATGGTCTTGGCTAATCTTTAGTATTAAATTGAAAATTTGTTTAACCTAAAAGTGAATTTGCCAAGTGTATTGGCTAGTGGCCTTTAAGGCTTTATGGTTGCCAAGTGTACTAACTAGTGTACTATCTATTATTAATAATGTCACTATCACCATTACCAACTTGTGTACCATCACTTTGGCATTGTTAATACATTAGTTTTATCGACCATTGATTAATTAGAGATCAACGATAGAAGATGCATTTCAAGGCCAGTTGCTTAAAAAGACTTGGAGCTTCATGAAATTCTCCGTAATGGAGACATATGGCAAGTTTTGCATGGAAACCATTAACTGGAATGTAGTGAACATCATAGACAAGAAATTTGGCAACTATTGATTATAATCTAAATCATTTTAAATTTTTAATTAAGCAAAAATGATACAATTATTAAATTAAGTTATAATTATCAAGTAATTATTGATCGATGAGTGATTACAAATTATAATTTTATATTTTTAAAAATTTGATATTTCATTAATTTTATTCTAATCCAAATCAAGGGTTTCTAAAATTGTTAAGAAATTCAAATAATTTGTATGTTTTAACTAAATCATTTAGATAGAATGCATGCAAGTGCACTTTGTGGTTTAAATTTTAATTTGCAACAATAAGATAAATTATAATTTAATATTTGTTATGTGAAAGGTTTAACAAATTGATCTGGACTATCCAATGAATGATAGATCAATGACTGCAACTCTATTTTGAGCCTAATTTTAAAAGATCTAAGTTAAATTCTATTTCTACCTAAAATCAAGACATGTGTCCCAAAATCACTCAAGAGATAATGTAATAGTTGTAGTCTAAGATTATTTCTTATAGTTATGTTCGACTATTGATTAAAAGAAAGATCAACGACCCAAGATGAATTTTGGATCAATTTGGGGAATGTTTTCCATGTGCCTAGATTCATCAGGAATCATGACACGTGTTTGGTCATTGAAATGCTTGATTAAGTGTTAGTTATTAAGTTTAGTCTTTTTTATTAGTTAATCTTGACTATTAAGTAAAAGAAAGATTGATGGTCTGATACGATTTTCTAGTAAATTTTGGGAATGCTATTGTTGTTGTCAAGAAACATTTGAAATTATGACACGTGTCAAGGACACATATCTGTGACAAGTGTCATGATTCTGGATGACTCTTGACAACAACGATAACATTCCACAAATTGACTCAAAAATCATATCGAGCAGGGGGTTGGCGTTGTCAATTATTAAGTTTGATTTTTATTATTTAATTTATTTAAGTGATGAATCTCCTTTTTCAATATGCACTAGAGATGTAAGTTGTGAATCTTGTAGGTTGCTAACATTTGCACCACCAAAATATGTAGATAAGGTTTTGCATTTTGGTGGCCTCTCTTGGCTTTCAGGGATCGTACCAGAACTCCCCTTGTTTGAGATTGCAAACCGTTAAAGGCTACAAATAAATATCAATTTATTGAACAAAATAGTTAGGGACTATGACAGTAGACTACTTAGACTACATATAATAACAATAATATGATTCATGCACATAAAAAGGGTACTACGATACTACCCAATAAAATTTGCAAACCTATCTGAGCATGTGAGATGTCCAATGGACAATAAAAAATAACCAATAATACATTAAAAAAATAATTAAAAATCACTTACCTTTTATGAAAACCACGGTCCCTGAGTCACGACTGCTCAATGGGCAATGTACTCAACACTCTAAAACTTTGGGAACAATAAGAAGTGCCAGTCTCTTAGAGAGAATTATGTAGAATAATAGTATCTTATGAATGTATATATACTACTGAACTAGGTTGGTGAATCACACATGATTAAAAAGCAAGAATGTCAGCCCAAAATATCAAATAGATGGCTAAATGGGGCTAATGGTCAACACACGTCAGGAAAATGGTAGGCAACACCCAACCCAAGGGAAAACAACATGTAAAGGATGGTGAAAATTTTAAAATAATTATATCCAAAATGTATATTACATTGGTGATTTTTCTGGGATTTTTGACCAATAATGTGAAAACTAATGGACGACTAGCACAGGCTTTGGACCCAAATCTTGTAAATTTATGGTGACGCAATTGACCAACTTTACATGCTCTATTTCCAAATGACAATCAACCGATGAGACAAGATCTCCAAATGGAAAAGATTCACCACTAAAATAATCTCTACTCTCCATATTCAAAATAGGGTTTTGATCTTCTCTATTTAAAGATTTCTTAAAGAGTTTTCTAGATGCTTCCCTTTTTTCACTTCTTATTTGATTGGTTGATTACCACTCATAGGGATTTGCGATCCATGTCATAAATGTGTAATAGCCTTTGTAACAACCTCTACAAATATTAATTATCATGTTAATGTCATCCTAAAATGGTTTACCTCAAAGTTTGTATCATTTCTGACTTAAATGTCAATTTTTTATTGATCAACAGTTATTGTCTCTGATACTCGACATTCAATGTTCTTTTTGTTGTTTCTCGATTTCTACTGTACTCAAAAGCTTCTATGTAACTCGCCATCAATATGCTTTGACTACTCAAAAATCATCAGGCTCAACTTATACTAAAAATACTCAAAGACCAAAGATTTTCTCATCTCCTATAGAGCTCAACATATACATGTTTATTTACAATTCCCTCACATTACTCAACCTATATAGAGTAGCTTGGTCACAGTGATGATCATCTAACTCTGTCTAGTATATGACTGAGTGTTTAACACTAACAGACAACAAGATTTAGAGATGCCAACATATATAACTTCCAATTACCTTTCTTTTTGGGTGCCAACTTAGCAAGTACAACAAAAAGACTTAAAATTTTTACCAATTGGTCCTAAATCTAACAACTCTTGCACTTGTCTTGTCATTTTCTGATTTTGTTGCAAGGTGAGTTTATATGCTGCCTTATTTGGAAATGTAGCTCCAATAATGGATTCAATGCAATGATTAATTTCTCTAATTGGAAGAAGTTTTTTAGGCATTCCATCTGCTATAACACCCTTATACTTATCAAGAAACTCTACAAATTTTGGTTCCAACTTTTCCTTCATTCTTATGGGCTAATCTATTACAAATTCAAATCCTTTTATTTAAATTTTTCATGTTGATTACTAATCTCATCATCCTTAGCAGCTATGTTGTCTTTAAGTTATGAATTTGTGCAAAAAGTGGGTTTTTTCCCCCCTTGACCTCTTTGAGAAATTCTTTCTTTCCTAAGACCATAATCTTGACTTCCTTCTTCTTAAGTTCCTCTTGTTATCCTTCAACCAAGGGAAATAAATCTATCACCTTAATGTCCTTAGTTATGGAGTACGTGTTCTTCATCCCATCATGTTGGTCTTTGAGGTCAAATCGCCATGGTTTACCAAACAATATATGACAAGCATCCATATTAACCACATCAAACCAGATTTATACTTGTAGGCACCTATTTGGAACTCTACCCAAGACTGCTCTTCCACTAAAGTTTGTGGACACGTATTCAACCAAGACTCTTTGTATGGAAAAGGGTGTGGGACTCTTCTTAACGTGGGACTCTTCTTAACTTCAATTTTTCTACCATTTCAAAAGAAAAAAAAATCTCAATAGTTCCTAAATCCATAATAACTTTGCATATATTTCAATTGGCCTTGCAATTAGTTCTAAAAATACTATTCCTTTGTACGGGTTCCTTGTGAGTTGGTATCTTGAGTAATGTCCTCATTATTAATGCTTCTTCTTGTTCTAGATATCCATAAGAATATGGGGTGGGTTCAACTTCTTGAGTCAAGTGTGGCTTTCTTTCTCCATGAGAACATTGCTCCCTACCTTTGCAGGACACTTATGTGCCATGTGACCTTCTTGGTTAAAGTTATAACAATTGATTGGGCTACTACTTTTGCCTAGTGATCTGCCTCTAAAGCTAGGCCTTCTATCTCTAAAATTTCCTCTAAAGGAATCAAATATGTTGCCCTCTTAATTTGGCTCTAATTAGGACTAAAAATTTATGCTTCTTCCTTTAAATGAGCCTCTACCTCTAAAGGATTGCCTTCCTCTACCCCTCTCATTTCTTTCTTCTCTCCTTTTGATATTGTTTTCCACTTGTAATGCAAGCTAATAAAACTTTTCCACTTTATTGGAACTTAGGAGCTATAGTTCTTCTTGAATGTTCATCCGTAGTATATTTAAACATTTTTCTACCCTGACACATTTAGGTTCTTGAATTTTGAATGTAAGACTTAAATTTTGAAACTCTTTTTTATAAGCATTAACTATCATATCTCTCTACCATAAATTATGTCTTATTGATGTAGTTTCACCACATAGTCCTTAGGGATATAAGCTTCCCTAATCATACTAACCATCTTCTTCTAAGAGACAATCTTGTTCTTGCCTTCCTTAACCATTTCTTCCTAGATAAAATTCCACCATGTAAGGGTTGCACCCTTCATCTTGGACTTAGCCAATTTGACATGTTATGCTTCTGAAACCTTTTCACATTCAACAAAATTATTTAATGCTTCAATCTGTTCTAAGACTGCTTTTGCATCTATTTTCTCATAAACATGGGTAACTCCACTATTTTTCCTCCTAATGATTTCAAATCTCTGAGGAACAACCTTTTTGAAATTGATATCTCATCATCCCTATTAGCAAGTACATATTCTTTATTCCCATGTCCTCATTCTAGCTTTACATCTTCCTTCTTGTCAACCACACTCTCCATCTATTTAAATTTTATGGATAAGTCCACAAACTTCTTTCTTAACTCCCTATTATCCTTTTGATACAATTTTTCCCAAGGTCTTTAACCTTTTTAGCCGATTCAACATTCATAACCATGTTGTTTCTTCCTACTTATGAACTCTAAGATAACATTAAAAAAATATTCTAGGCTCTGATACCACAAATAATGCAAAGGTCAAACCTTGGAAATCTCAAGAGGCTAACTCACTCAACTGAGATGCATCAAGGGGCCAATACACCAGTTAAGGTGAATTTATTGGACCATTATGCTTCCTCTGGATTATTATTCCTATCTTACTTTTGAATTCAAACAACCAACTAATTTCTAGTTACATTCATAGTAACTTCTAACCTAACACATCCTGGATGATCCTACAAGTTGAATTCTTCTCATAGGGGAAAAACTTGGGAAATGCTTAGCATTAATGAACTAAGCTTATATATGTTAATAAGGACATCATTGCAACATATTGGAGCCATCAATTAGAGGACCACAACTCTGTAAGTGCATGTATGAGCTTTCTAGTTATCTAGTTTCCTTATAGTCTAATGAAATTGGTGTTCAACCTATAACTTTTTTATCAAGGAAGAATTTAGGGAAACTAAGGGCATTTTGGAGTACTCTTTTCAAACTTCTTTAAGACATATAATCCTCACTTTAATCATCAAGATCCCAACATGACAGATCAACAACCCCAAATTTCTAGGCCTCACACTCAATTAGCCCTCCTCCAACTAATTTTCTTAGTTTTCTCTTGAATTTCCCATAATGAACATACAAAAAAACTAGAGATTAGGATACTCTTTTTAGGGTTCTTGAAGGGTGTCAAAGATCATTTCCCAAAACTATGGTAGCAAGGGTATGGACACTATTTGGCCTAATAAGGCCTCAGAAAAGAAGGAACTACCCTTTACTTATAGATATCATCTCTAAACTACTTGGAACATCTGAAGGATCATAAAACATTATTAATACCAACTCCCAACTCCTAGAATGTACTAACACAAAAGTTGTGTATCTGATTACATCAATTTTCTAGGTGGACACATAGAAATGTCCATCTAGGATATCAATTTTTTTCTTCTCCATGCATGGCATACAAACTATAAATCAAAGACATAAAATGCATGGTCCTTACTTCATTCACTCTGAGGGTTGTGAGTAGAACTCATACTCACACTAAAGTAGATCAAATGAATAAGATGAGGTCATACTCATAGTAAAGTAGATAAATACATAAGATGGTCTTATCACGACTAAGGAGATACTGAAGAAATTAATATCCCAATAACTTTAAGCCTTGTCAATTCCAAAATCATAACAAGAGAGGCATCACTAAAAAAAAAAAAAAAAAAGAGGAGAGTGATCCTCTCTTGGTAAGATTTGTGTCTCTTACTATGAATCATACAAAAATGCATGTTGCAAAAGAGATGACATTGATAGTGTAGTAGGTTTGTGTGGCGTGTTATTCAACCCATCAAGGATACACCCTGAAGGATTTGCATATCCAAAAAGGGGAATCTAATAATAGATGATCTAGGCATAAGAATGTGTGTGTGTTGTTAGGGGATAAAAATATGAAAATGTGGGGATCAAGCCTCTAGGACTATTTATAATCCAACAAGGACTCCAAAAATATAGGGATCAAGCCTTAATTATTGTTAGTAATATAATAAGGGATCAAAAGATGCAAAAGATCACAAAACATACTACAAGTGTGCAAATTGCACAAGAAGTAATCTAACAAGGGGACACTAATATGGATACATGTAAGAAAATAAAGTGAAAGAGAAACCTCTAGCCATAATCCTTTAAAGGGACCAAATTAGATTGACACTTCCCAAAGTGGATGTAAGCGGTGCTAATGTCAAATCCAAGTCCTTTTCAAGATGTATACTCCAGAAATCACTTTCTATAGGATGGTTTTTTCCTTTTATTGTTATATTATTGATTGATTTGATTATGTATCTATCTAATGCAAGAAAAATGACCAATGGAGATGCAAGTAATGAGAAGCACATATAACCACAAAATACTTGAAAGGGGAAAACTTGATACGTTAAATTAAGCATAATGAAATGAGAAATGATAATCTAACTCAGCTTGGGGATCAATAGGAAGAACCACTTCAAATTTGAGAACTAGATAGAAAACATAGGCAAAAACTAAAATAGATCTGGATTTGGGACCTAAAAATAATATCTACAAAATATGATAATCTAGAGGTCTTTAGAAGTGGATGACCTAGGCAACATGGATGATCTAGGTCAACAAAAAGGTCATCCTTGACTCATTCTACACAAAAATTTGGAATCCAAATCTCCACCAGAGATCTAAAACCCTAATTTTGAGATCTGATTTTGTTTCTTTAAAAAACTTATAAATATACACAAAAAAGGGTCTTTTCTCAAGAATTAACCTTGAAATAAGAAATAATGTAAAAGAAAGACAAATACAAATATTTACATCACTTGACAAATCTCTATGAATTGATCTAGATTCACTATCTACAAAGATGTATAAATTCTTGTATGTGGATATATGTGAGAATTAGAATGATAATGTAGGTTGTCTCCACAAATTCAATAGATCTACAAGTGCCAAATCATATACCCATGTAGTATAAGTATTCTCTTTATTACTTGAAGAGTTGAATGCTTGAATGCTTGTGCAAGGTGGATGAATGTGGATCTTCTTCCTTTATGACCAACTCCACTATCTTCAATGAAGAAATAAGCTAGATCTTGAGAAGAAAATGCATGATTGATGGCATGAAAATGTAAGTCTTCAATGAATCCTTGCTTGCTTGGCTTGATCTCCTTGAATGGAGCTTGAAAGATTGAAAATATGATGACTTAGATGGATCTTTTCCTTGAACTTGATAGCTTGAATTTGTACAACAATGATGGATTACCTTGGCTTAAAATGGATTATAGCATATGCCCAAATAAAGTTATTAAGCCTCCTTTTATAGAAATTTTGGAATCAAAATCAAAAGGGCCAACTGCATTATGTAACACCCCGCCAGGGAACCCAAAAGAAATTAACCTAAAGTTTTACTATGTTTATCAAACAATTTTTTTTGAAGATAATAACATCAACAAATAACATAGAAAAAGTAATAAATCACATACATACAACCATCCATACATAGATTACATCTCTTAAAGGTCCCATGATGTTGAATCACATTTAAGTTTAATTAATACTAAATTTGACACATATGGATCCAATAAATAATATACAATTACAAAGGATGTCACTTGGCATAACCAAAATGCATAATCATCCACTATACAAATCATAGGGTATGAAAAGCTCAAAGAATATACATCATAATATAAATTACATCATCTCATAAGATCTATGCTAAAAAAATATTGCACAACAAAATATAACAATCCAATAGAAATATAAGATCAGAAAGAAAGGATCAACTACACAAGGACATCTAGCATCGGTGTCCAGCTGTCAGATCTCGGTGGTATAAGAAAAATGCACTACCACCCAACCTCCTGGAACCTAAATGGCACACTCCCACTAAGATGAGGAGATAAACTCAAGTCCCATATGAATATCAATCTCAAAGGTCATAACCAACATCTAGGTCAAGGAATATGGTTTGGTAAAAACCACGATTTCTCTTGGTGCTAAAGGTAGGAAAATTGCATGGAGGAACTCTCATTCTAGCACTACAAAAAATGGGTCTAGTAAGATAGCATATCCATGTAGAGCTTTTGGAGGGAAGGGATGGCATAATTCACTTGGAGGAGCTCATCGACCTAGTATTGGTGATTCTAAGTGATAATGTGAGAGAAATGGGGATGAACCTCCTAAACAATGCCTGAAACAGTATGGTGGACAATTTCTAGTCCATTAAATGGAGTTTCCATGAAATTGAAGAGATTAAGTTCAAGATGGAGGGGTAGGAAAGGACAGAAGGGGGGGATAGGAATGTCAAAATTAGAAAGTTGGATGTGAGGGTTACTGAGATTGAAAAAAAAGTGGAAGGAGAGCTCTCTCCATAGCTTGGCTAACCAGAGCCTCAACATAATCAAAGGTTTAAATGAAAATATCATTCAGCTACACTTGATTATGGAGGAAAGAAAAAAGGGGAAGGAGGAGAAGGACAAAGAGGAAACCAAGGTTGCAGATAAAGATGACTTCTTCAAAGTGGAGAGCTTGAGCAAAAGAAAGATATCGAAAAAAAGGAAGAGGGAAGAGGAGGATCTCTGATTGATAGACATTTGAAGACTAACATGGCAGAGACCATGGGAGAGCTAGAGCTCAAGAATGCAAAGTTGATCAAAGAAATGGTGCCCTGATTGGTGCTCTTGGTTTTTTATCTGTACCCTAACTTTTAGCTATTTTTATATTGTCTAGTTCTAGTGGCCCAGTATGGCCTATTGTTTTTTAGTTACTTTGTTGCTAGCTTGCTTTGGACTTTTAGTAGTATTTTGATGTTAATTGGTGGGTTTAAGGAACCCCTATAAAAAAAACTATTTTACTTAATCAAAAACATTTAGGTCAAGGAAACACTTGAAAAAAAACTATCTCAAAGGGTACCAAGACACAAGTATCATCTAAACCTAGAGACAACAAAGACATGAAGGAAATCTACTATGTAAGTGGGCAAGTGTCATCTCATGAGGCAACTCTAAGGTTGCCCTAGCATCCTCTCTAGACTCCACCTCCCTAGTGTCTCTATGTAGCACCAATATCCTTTTATATAGACAAGGCCTACTAACAAAGCAAGGTTGCAACCAAGCATCCTCTCTACTCCCATCTAGCCTATACTAGCACTCAAGGCATGGGTGAGGAAAAACAAAAACTCTTATTAATTCATTTTAAAACCCATTTAATGAAACATTATCACTTATTAAAACAACCTACGATGGGTTACCCAAGCAACCACTCTGGGCTCTGGCCTCCATTGCAAGTCACTTCCCAATGTACACATAGATTACCTACCCTAGGATCATAAAGTACAACTCATAGAATCATAGTTTTTACCTTAACCCTTTACAAGTGACTGGAAAGCACCTATAGATAAAACATAGTATTCACCTCAATCCTTTACAAGCAACTTGAAAGAACCTAAAAAATCAATCATAATAATCACCTCAGTACTATACAAGCAACTAGAAAGCACCAAAAGATAAAACACAATAATCACCTCAGTCTTATACAAGCAATTGGAAAGCATCAAAAGATAATGAACGCTCAAAGGTTACACCAGAAAAGTCACACCATTCACCTCAATTCTATACAAGAAACTAGAAAGCGTCCAAAAGACAACTAATAAAAAACTCAAAGGTTACATCAGGAAAACACACCATTCACCTTAGTTCTGTACAAGCAACTAGAAAACATTAGCAACCAACTAATCAAATCTCATCATAGAAAACATGTGACACATCACCATGGTCAGGTATAAAAGATCGTATACATAACATCATCATTGAACAAAAACTTTCCCAAGCCTTTGGTAAACATCCTGAACTGGTCAATGCTCTAAGTCAACCCAAACCCTGACAATAAACCACACATCATAAGGCACAAAACAATGCAACTTTCATAACTCATTTGGTTTTGAAAACACTAAAGTTCAATTTTTATTAAAGGTTTTCAATTTTTCATTTTTCGTATTCAAGTATTACAGGTTGACAAGTTTTTTTATTACAATCCAAGGTTTCAATTTTAGTTTCCAAAATATCATATATAATAATATTTTTGAGAACTAAACCTTGGATGCAATGAAAGGAGAGCGGATGGTGATGAGCGAGATCTAGTCGCAGGTGAAGGCTGCTATGTGCTAGGGCCTGCGTGCCCTAGCAACTATTCCAAACCCTCCTCGTGGCTAAAGGCTACATGCTTGGCTTGCTCAGGGGTCTGCTTCGGTGCTCAGTGGTGTTTGGTCAGACTTGAGGGCCCATACTCTCTTTTTGACGGTAGGCGGATACATTCTTTGCATTTGGTTATGACTGTAAAGACTCTTGGTCTTGGTTTGGGGTTTTGCTCTTGGGATCAGAGACCAGGGCTTTCCTGTCCCGTCTTTGGCTGGTGGGATTGTTGAGTCTACCCTATGGCGAACTGAGATCTAGTTTTATCTTAGATTTCCTCTAAGGATATGGTGATGGCTAATTCGTCATCTTCAACACATGTAAATGGTAAGGACCAAATGAGTAATCCTACAATAGGAGATGGGGTCGTCTCCTCCATAGGGGTGCCTCGAATTAAAAAAGTAAATGGATGTTTGGAAAGATCTAAGGACCGACCTATTCTAGTTATTCAACCTAAGCAGATTTCAGAGGATGTTGAATACTGGCAGAATCATGCCCTTATTTGTAAATTTTTGGGCCTTCGTCTCTCCTTACCTATGATAGATTCTTGGGCTCGTAGGGTTTGGAACCCCGAAGGCGATATGGAGATCATTATGGTAGCGATTAATTACTTTTTAGTTATCTTCTCTTGCATGGTGGATAGAAATAGGGCATTTGAAGGAGGCCCTTACTTCTTTAACCAGGTGGGGCTTTTCATCAAGCCTTGGCACATGGACTTCAATTCAGCTGAGGAGATTCCAACATGGGTCCCTATGTGGGTTCGTTTGCTGAGGCTTCCATTGGAGTTTTGGAGGGATGATATTCTTCATTCTATCTCACTACTGCTTGGAAAGCCTGTGGGAGCAGCTACACAAACTCAGGATCGTAAGGTAATTTCTTATGCTAGTATTTGTGTTGAGGTAGATTTAACTAATTCATTACCAAATTCTATGGAAATACGCTTGGGATCCTCTTCCTAGATCCAACAACTAGATTATGAGACCCTTCCTTTTAGATGTCAAATTTGCCATGAATATGGTCACTTGCTACGCAAATGTCCTAGATTCAAGCCTGCTACTTTGGATGCTTTTAGACCTCTTATGGGAGATAAGGGGAAGGCTCCTGCATCTACTGGACCTATGGATAATGAGGGCTTTACTCAGGTTAAAACTCAGAACAAAGGCAAGGGTAAGAAGAGAATCTGGCAGGAGAGACACAATGATGGTACTTTTAACAAATTTGATGTTCTTGAAGACCTTGTACAGGAGGAAGGTATTCTGGTTAAGTTTTCTTTTGGGGATAAGGGTTTGTATGAAGTTCAAGAAGATGAGGCAAAGGGGGAGCATCAATTACTATTGCTAGAGGATCCTCAGAGTGCACAAATTGATATGGATCTACCTCCTCAAGTTTAGGATACCAGAGAGCTCCAAGGATCATAGGTTTTGATGAGTTCAAGTGCGATGGTTCCAGATCCGCCTATTCTTAAGTGGGCCGCAAAGTTGACCAAGGGTGGCAAAACCCATCCTACTTTAGGGTTACAGCAGAAATCCTTCAAAAAGGGGTCTCTGGAGAAATCGTCTAAGAGTGGCAGAAAGACTGATGAAGAGTGGGTTAAGATTATGGGGGATACTTTGGTTGAGTTTAGCTCTATGAGACCCATTGATTCCCATTTCACCCACCCCCATAAATGATTGTTTTATCATGGAATGTACAGGGGTTGAACAACATCCCTAAACAAAAGGCTATTCATAGATTAATTGATTCTCAATTACCTGATATGGTTTTTATTCAGGAAACTAAGCTTACAGTGGATGGTTTGGCCAGTTGTGCTTCACATATCTGGCCCCAGGGAAATTGGCAGGTGGTGGGAGCTCGAAACAGTTAAGGTGGGGTTGCTTGCTTCTGGAACCCAAGAAAAGTTCTTCCCTTATGGTGGATTTCTAGTCGATCCTCTATCTCTTTGGTTGCATCCTGTTTGGTGATTGGGGAAAGGTGCCTTCTATGTAATATTTATGCTCCTACAAATATTTTAGGAAAGTCAAATCTGTGGGCTCATATTAGATACATTCGGGCCATGGACCCATTTCTTCCATGGATCTTGGCTGGTGATTTTAATTCTATTACTAGCTTAGATGAAAAATAGGGAGGAGTTACTAGATTGGACACCTCTACAAATATTTTTAGGGATATGATTGACTCTTTGAATCTCATTGATGTGAAGCCAACTAATGGTGTCTTTACATGGAATAATAGGAGGTGTGGTGTTGAGGCTCTCTCAGAAAGGCTTGATAGATTTTTGGTTTCCTGTTATTGGATGAACAATAGGTTGATCACTAACTCAGAAATTCTTGATTGGAGAGGCTCTGATCATTGCCTATCAAGCTCTCGGTTACTGCTTATGGTGTCACCAAGAACACTCCTTTTAAATTTTAGTTAATGTGGTTACGAGATTAGTCTTTGCAGGATCTTATGATGGATTGGTGGTATGAGGGGATGTCTACCCATGGGACAGCAATGTTTACTTTCTGTAAGAGGCTTCAACATGTTAAGTACAGGCTTAAGAAGTGGAATAAATAATGTTTTGGGAACCTACAGGCTCAAAAGATAGCTGCTTAAGCCAAGTTAGACAGCATCACTCAATTGATTCGGGATCAGGGGAGGACCTTTTATCTAAGTGAAGTGGATTTCATGGCTCTTAAAGGATTAGAAGAGGGGAAGCTTCAAGAGGAGATCTTTTGGAAGCAAAAATCTCATATTGACTGGCTTCAGGAGGGGGACAGGAACATTGCATTCTTTCATAACTCGGTCAAAGCTCGGAGACAGGGGAATTCTTTACCCTTCTTGATCTCGCCTGAAGGGATTCATCTTTCTTCCAATGTTGATATTTCTAGGGTTGTAGCCAAGTATTTTTCAAATCTCTTTTCTAAGGAGGATCTTGATGCTAGAGATGAGGAGAGGGCAATCTTGGATGGTATTCCTCACTTGGTCTTTGCAGAGATGAATGAGGCCCTCTTACGTCCTATTTTGCTATCTGAAGTGGAAAAAGTGGTGTTTAACATGAAAAAAGGTAAGGCTCCAGGCCTTGATGGATTTTCGATTGAGTTCTTTCAGGAATTTTGGGAAATTATTAAGTTAGATCTCCTTAAGGTGGTTTAAGAGTCTCATAGGAATAAGCAGATGCTCAATTCCATGAATTCTACTTTTTTGGTTCTTGTACCTAAGCAGGAAGGGGCTAATTAGTTGGCTCATTTTAGACCTATTGCACTTTTAAATGTTGTCTATAAGATCATCACCAAGCTGATTGTGGAGAGACTTAAGCCACTTCTTAGCACTTTGATCTCCCTAGAGCAGGTGGGTTTTGTTGAAGGAAGACAAATTTTGGATGGTGTTGTGGTTGCAATGGAAGCTATTCATTCTATGGCTAATTCAAAAGAGAGGGCTATGTTCATAAAGCTTGACATGGCTAAATCTTATGATCGAGTGAGCTAGGAATTCTTATAGAATGTTCTCTTGACGTATGGCTTTGTTGAAGAATGGGTTAATTGGATTTTGAGTTGTGTGATCTCCTCTTCCTTTTCTATCATTATAAATGGGGAACCATCAGGTTTGTTTAGTTTTTCTCAAAGACTTCGGCAAGGGGATCCTTTATCTCCTTATTTATTCATTATCATGGTAGAGGGTCTTGGAAGATTTATCAAATTTCAAGTGGGGTGGGGCCTTATCCAAGGTTGGAGTTGGAATGACTCTCTCCCTTCCTATTCTCACCTTCAGTTTGTGGATGATACTGCATTGATGGGCATGGCCAGAGTTAGTGAAGCTATAAATTTCAAGAGAGCCCTTGACATTTATCTGAAGGCTTCAGGTCAGTGTATTAATGATGAAAAATCTTCCATCTTCTTCTTCAATACATCCTAGCCTATTCAAAACAGGATTGCTAGGATCTTCAAATTTCATATTGGTGCTCTTCCCCTTTTATCCCTTGGAGTCCCCTTGGTTTTGGGATCTTAGTTTAGAGTGTATTGGCAGGGTATTTTGGATAAATTTGGGAGTAAAGTCAATCATTGGACTAATAGGTGACTTTCTTCTACTGGTAGAGTGATTCTTCTTAAGACTATGGTGTAGTCTCTACCTATTTATAGGTGTTGTGTGCAAATTCCCCCTTCCACCTTTCTTAGGGATTTTGATGCTCTTTCTCGGCAGTTCCTTTGCTCTGGTACCCTTTTTTCATCAAAGTGGAGTTTAGTTAAGTGGGAGTGTGTTTGTAGGCCAAAGTATGCTAGGGGCTTGGGTCTTAGATCCATGGCACTTGTTGTCACGGCTCTAGCTGCTAAGTTGTATTGGAGGTGGTGCAACAATCAGCACTTAGATTGGGCCAAGATTCTTACTCACAAGTATTTTCCTGGTGCGGATAGTTCAGATGTGTCATGCCTTGCTTTGTTGGGTAAAGGGTCTTGTGTCTAGAACACCCTTAAGAAGGGTGCTCAGGTAATTAAGGAAGGCCTCTTTTGGATTTGTAATGGAGGCTCAGATGCTCTATTTTGGTAGGATTCTTGGCATGGCCATCCACCCATGATCTCTTGCTTTCCCCAACTTCAGCCTCTTTGCCACATTTTCTCTAATGTTGGTTGGTTTAAGGTGGAGCATTTTAAGACTATCAAGTGGTTGGGATAGGTGGAGGTGACTTGCTGGAAGGATTCTCAATAGTGGCCAATTGGTGGCTCTGATGAGGATCGCACTCTTCTTGCTCATGTGTTGGAGGATAGGTTTTGTAGCTCTCTTAAGGGGAGGGATGTTCTAGCTTGGGATCCTAGTCCAAAAGGAAAATTCTCTATGGCTCAAGGCTATGATGTGCTAGATAGGAACCTTCATGGAATAGCTGAGGTACACTAGTGGAAGAAGGTTTGGAATAATTTTTCTTGGCCCAAATGTAATTTCTTCATATGGTTGCTAGCCCAGAAGAAATGTCTTACTTGGGAGAATCTTCGCAAAAGAGGCTTTCAGGGACCTTCTGTTTGTTTTCTATGTTTTCATAATGAGGAGTGTATCTTTCACTGTTTTTTCTCTGCCTCTTTTCAAAGGATATTTGGCATCGATGGTGGGAGGCTTGGAATCATAGTTGTATTCATGCAACTTCTCTCATTGACTTTTGGGTAAGTTTGGGAAGACCTCTAGCGAAGACTTCTTTCTTGCAGTGTGCCTAGATGATTGGGCCAATTTCTATTCTCTTGAACCTTTGGTTGGAGAGGAACTGCAAGATTTTTTGTGACTCTAAGTTGGATAGCCTGCAGTTGTGGAGGAAGATCCTTAGTAGGCTGCAGGAGACTATTTTTGCTAAGTGTGACATGTCCGAAAGTATAGAGCCTAGGGAACAAAATATTGTGAGGAACTTGAACCTAGATGGCGATAATTAGGGATGCACTCTTGGGAAATGATCGTGCCATGGCAAGCAACGTGTTTGTAGGGATGGGCGATGTACCCCTCCCCTAGTTGGGATCTTGAAGATTAATATTGATGGATCTTCTCGAGGAAATCCTGGTCATGCTGGTATTGGAGCTATCAGTAGAGGTAATGATGGTGGTGAGGTTTTTATGATGTCCATTTATAAGGGTCAACATTCTAATAATCTGATGGAGGCCCTTGCTATCAAGATTGTTGTGGAGAGAGGTTGCTTTTTAGGCTGGAAAATGATCATATGTGAGTCTGACTCACAAATTGTTGTTGATATGTTGAATAACTAGAGCTTGGAGAATGTTAATTGGTGATTAGCCTCTTTGGCCAGACAAATATTGAGTTTATGTAGTTCCTTGGACTCTGTCTCCTTTTGTCATATCCCTCACGAATGGAACAAAGTTGTGAATTGTTTGGCGAAGTGGGCTTCAGAGAACATGGATAGTTGGGATATTAATGGAAGGGATGAGTTACCTCGAGAATATTGTGAGATTGTTGATCAACTGATATTGGAAGATAGGAATTTATAGTGTTTTTGTGGGCCTCTGACCTTTGCTTTGTAACTTGGATTTGAGTGAATAAATTTTTACCCCTTTTTTCAAAAAAAAAAAAAAAATGAAAAAAAATAAATTCAAAATAAACGAAGTTATCACCCTTAATTAAAAAACTACACTCTTAAATAAGATTGGAAAACCTATTTATCTATTTATCTAAATATATAAATATTTCTTTTGAGATAGAACAATCAAATAATACTTTATTAAAACAAAATCATGCCTTTAAATATTACCATTATAGATTTAATAATAATAATCAATTATTTACTAAAATATTTATTAAATTAATAATAATAATAAGTTTTTAAATAAAATAATTATTAACTATTAAATATATAATAATATTATTATTTATTAAAATAATAATAGTTAATAAGTTTGTAAAATATAGCTCTGCTTTTTTGGCAAACATGGCAAAAGAGTGAATTTAGTGTCAAATATGAAAGGCATGAAGTTTATTAGTAATAGTATCATCTCCATCCCTAACACACAAAGGCATTTCCCACCAAAGAAAACTGGCTACCTAGAAAAATGCAACAATAAATCCAAGGCTTCGGTGAAGGAATCCAACCATGGAAACATCCCAAACAAGTCTCAAAATAGCCTCAACAAGTAAGGAAGAACAATCTTACACTCAAACACCACTATGAAATTTTATCAACAAATCCTAAATAATGACAGACCATCAAATCAGAAGCAAGTTTAAATACATTTGAAGCCCTAATTCGACTCCATGCAACCAAGAATGCAACCATCATCAATAATCAAAAGAACAAGGATGAAGATCGGTGGTAGATAGTCACAAAATGGAAAAATCATAGGAACAACACAAACCAAACAACTTTGAAGCAAAGCACCAACATAGTAGCAATTGAACAATGATTAACAAATCAAAACATCTTCTTCAAGCAAACCAAGTACATCAATGTTAGAGGTATGCAAAGAAATCCATCATCCATAAAAAAAAAACTCAAGCCTTTGCTTTCCACCCCAACCTTCAAAAATTTTGGCTATTAATGGTATCCCTCTAAGTAAATACTAAATCCTCCCCAAATATGCCCAAAACCCAAGCATAGAAGTAAAACCAAATATACCCCTAAATTTGGCAAAGCCATATGTATACATACCTCCTCACAAGAAAAATTTGGAAAATTGACCAAATATAGAAGAAACTTGAATGATGCATAATAATAGGAAAAACCCTAATGATGATAAATATACCATTATCATCAACAATAAAGAAAGTGAAATGAAATGGAAAGAATTCTCAAACCTAGGAGCATATGTGATCTAGAAAGGGCCAAAAAATCTCAAAGACAAAATGGTCAGGAATATAATCAGGATCTGTGGATCCTAGGTAAGTAACATTATCCCCTACTATAATCATTCTTTATATGTTCAATGTCAAAATAGTAAATTTAGAAATGAATTAGTAGGTATTTCTAACTACTTTTACAAAGGATTCCCAGTGGATTTTATTGCATGGGAACCAAATTTTGAAGATAATAAAAATCCAGAAACAAAAAAAAAAAACAAATTAAATAGAATGTGAAAACATTCATCCAGAATTAAATGATTTCAACATACTAATTAGAGTAGGACAGTCATTAGGAGAATTAATAGGATTTGAAGCAAATCTAAAAACAACAAGCAAGATCAAATTTGATGAAGGGTGCTCCCCTTAATACCATAAACCATAATAGAAACAAAAACAATTGTGAGAACAAAATATGGACTTCTTATTTGTGTCATAAATGCAAAATTACAGAATTCATAAGTACAATATGCTAACCCACATGGGCACCTTCATTACAGTAATCTGCAAGACTAAGCTGTGAAATACTACCTAAAGTTGTCCTAGACAATATTTGGGCCTTTCTTAAATAGGCAAATTTTATGCTGCTCGAGAAGGTTTTAGATGCTCAAACTTAATACCTAGAGCCAATAGGCTCTAACAATACATATAGAGTCAGCTAAATACATCTTTGACAAATTATTTTAGAAATTTGGTAGCCCAACTTCTAAAGGCAATAAGGCTCAAACTGTTGCTCTAATTGGCTATTATAACCACTTTTTGGAAACACCAGCTCCTAATCTATAGGCTTAGAATGGCATAAGCATCTTTTCATCAAGTTTTCGAACCTCCTCTGGGCACTCTAAGGCCTCCAATGATGAGCCTAAAGATTTTTATACAAAATTTTCTACCAAAAATACATAATAAATTCTCTGATACTTAAGCTGGAGCAATGAGATTTTTATGGTAGACTTATAACTCTAAAATGAACCTTCATGTAGAAAATGAGAACATCCCAAGCTTGTATGAGAAACTTACTAAAAATAGCAAGTTCTCATAAATAGTAACCACCTTGTCCACTAGTCCTTATTAAAATAGAAAAGATTGAAAATAAAATACTTTTTGGGTGATGCAAGATTGCTCTTACACCCAGGATGCTCCTGCATCAAAATTCCTAATAAAAATGAAGACAGATTAATCAGCTATCAAGTCAAAAAAGTTAATAACAAATAGATCAATCTATAGATTAGCTTTTACTTATTATGAAGAGGAATTTAATGGAAACAAGAGAATAGACTTCAATATGAATAATACCAAGAACTACTTTAAATATTCAGTAAGGGAGATTAGAGATCGGGCAGGCAATAATAAAAGAAAAAATAGAGATAGTCACAAAGACAAAGACAACAAGCAAGAGAAGGAATCTAAGGAAGCAAAATTAGAGTAGGAACAGGCAAAAACAAAGGAAGCAAAGGAAATAAAACAAATACAGATGGAAGGTATAGAAAATCAAACCACACTTTTAGAACTAAAGACATGTAAAGAATGCATAAAAAATAAGGAATGTTTAGAAGAATTGGAGCTCAGTATGAAAAAGATTAATATATTAAAGCATGAGGTCCTAGTCCTCCAAAATGATATAGAAGATCAATTAACTATAGAAAAACAAATCCACTCAGAACATACAATAGCAACAAACAAGGATTCAACAAGAAGAATCTCGATAGAAAAAACAAGGGAAACAATAATGATAATGACAACGAATATTAACAGTGAAAAATAGGGGACAACAACAAAGAAAGACCAACACCTGCAAGCAAATTTGGTAATGAATGAGAAGACAAACAAGGAAAACGAGACAAATGTGGAAATAATAAATACAAAGAAATAAATTCAACTTATGACTCTTCCAACATCAGGATCAGATCATTGGAGTAATGTAACCATTCAAAAAAAATCTAAGAAAAAAGTTATAAGTTTTGGTAGACACCCTCAAATGGAAAGGATATATTTTACACAGAAATGAAAGTGAATAGTAGGATAGAGAAAGATGTCAACAAGTAAATACTTATCCCCCTAGATATAGAAACTATTTTAAAAGATACAAAATTAAATGGCAACCTAAAAAACAACATAATAGAGGATCAAGAAAATCAGAATTGGGAAGAATTTGGAATCATTGAGGAAAGATTAGAGACAAATGAAGAAGGAAAATTAGAAAAAGAGGACGAAAAGAATCATAAAAAAGAAGAAGAAAACTTAGTAGAATACCAAATCATCTAAGAAATTATAGCAGAAGAACAAATTGAGGATACAGAAAAACCAAATGAAAATAGTGAGCAGATAAATCTGAATAACTTAGGGATATCCGTTAATCGGGAAGGCATCAAAACACCTAATTGTGAAAAATAAAAAGCTAAAAAAGGAAGGAAATCCCTTAAAGAACTAAGGGAAGCAGTAGGTCAAGCAAAAGAACAAACTAAAATCAGTGAAATTCTCCAAGTATGGAAGGGAAAGATCCTTCCCAAGGATCAATGAGAATCACAACTTGGAATGCTAGATGCTTAAATGTCCCAAGAAAAAAATGCTTACTAAAGCATAACCTCACAATATTTGAATCATAAATAATAATAATACAAGAAACAAAATTAGTACAAAAGAAGGAAATAAGTTGGGACTAAAGTTAGGACAATGGAAAATAGAATTAAAAGAATATAATGGAGCATCAGGAGGGCTGGGAATAATTTGGAATCCCAAGAAAATCGTACTTACTGAGATGGCTAATAACTCCAACTGGATGGGATATAAAGTATCAAGCCTATGAAATATTCTAGAGTTCATATTAATAAACATCTATGGACCTACCCAAACAGTATAAAAAATAGCAGTATGGAATGGAATCAACACTTTTATAAGTAACCACAAAGAAGAATTTTTTTTCATTGGAGGAGACTTCAATGCAACATTGAAAAGAGAAGAAAAATTTGGGGGAATCCAACGAGCTTTGTAGGTAACAAAGGAATTCAGAACATGGGCAGGAAAAAAAAAACTCACTTATTGATATCCCAACTAAAAATGGGATATTCACATGGAATAATAGAAGAAAAGATTTCAACTATATTGCAAAAAGACTAGATAGATTCTTTTTCAAAGGACATTTAAGCACAATCAACATGGAGATCAAAGAAAACATATTGTCATTAGCAAGTTTAGATCACTTTCCAATAACACTAGATATAATTAAACCATATAAACCCATTAGAAATCCTTTTAAATGCAAAAAAATGTGGTTCTTAGATTAAATTTTTTTGGATAACATTAAGAATTGGTGGAATGAAGAATTAGTTAAAGGATAAAAACTGTTTTGTTTTGTGATCAAAATGAAAACACTTAAAAGGAAAATTATAGAATGGAATAAAACACAATTTAATAATATATTTAAACAAAAACTAGATATTAAAGAAAAACTAAAAAAATTAAACATAGAAGTAATTAAACATGGAATGAATAATGAACAATATATGGAAGAGAAAGAACTATTAGCTAATCAAGAAGATATCTTAGCAAAGGAGGAAGTATTCTAGAAAATAAAGTCTCGGGAAAAATGGTTGAAAGAAGGAGATAGAAATACAAAATTCTTCCATAAAAAAACTATAAAAAATAGAGCCTTTAAAAACATCACGAGTATAAAAAACATAGAGGGTAACATGGAAATTGATCTAGCCAAAATTGCGGAGGAATTTGTTGATTATTTCAAAAATACCCTCAACAACTTTGACTTCTCAAACCTATTTTCCCAAAAGGAGATGATGAAAATTATTCCAAAAATTATCTCGAAAGAAGATAATAAAATTTTAAATGAACCCTTTTCATTAATAGAAATCAAAACAACTCTTTTGAATATTAACCTAGACAAATCACCTAGACCAGATGGGTCCCAAGTATTTTTCTTCCAAAAATGCTAGGATATTATTGGGGTAGACCTCTAGAAAGCAATGGAAGCCACCAAAAATGGAGGGATGCTTCTTTAAGAAATTAACCATATATTTCTCACATTAATACCTAAAAAGAATAATGCCGAGGAACCTGGAGACTACAAACCAATAGCACTTTGTAACACAATTTATAAAATCTTGTCTAAAGCCTAGCATCCCCTCTTAAAGTTTGTCTTCCTAAATTTTTCTCAAAAGAACAAATAGGGTTTGTACCAGAGAGATACATATTAGATGGAATTTCCATCATTCAAGAAAAGATCCACTCAACATTAAAGATTAAGGAGGCTTACATGTTGATGAAACTAGATATTCAAAAAGCATATGACAAGGTGGACTGGAGACTTCTAGGTAAAACCTTAAAAGATTTTGGGTTCTCAAACCAATGGATCAATATTATTTATCAATGCATTTCAACCCTAAAAATATCCATCCTTGTCAATGGCACTCTGGAAGGCTTTTTCAATATCACTAGGGGTATTCAACAAGGGGACCCAATCTCACCCTTTCTTTTCATATCGTGTCAGAAACCTTTGGGAGATCTATTAAAATTGCCCAAAGAGAAATGAAAATCCAAAGTATAATAGTAGCTAACAACATTGATAACACCACCCATCAATAATTTGCTGGTGATACAATCCTGTGAGGCATCAGCTCTAGAGCATAAGCAAAAAAATTTAACATTATCATAAATAATTATATTAAAGCTTTAGGACAAAAAATAAATGTTGAAAAGCCAAAAATATTCTTCCTCAACACACTAATAGAAGAAGAAATTTTTATATGTCATTATCTAAGATACAAGAAAGTTACTTTCCCATGCAAGTATCTTCGCATCCTTCCGGAAAAAGACTCAAAATAGAACAAAGGATGGGAAAATATTCTACAACGAATAGAAAAACACACAGAGGCCTAGAAAGGCAAATCCAAAGTTGGCAAGACCATGAAAGTTAAAGCATAACTTACAACACTACCTACCTATCAATTATCATGTCTTCAATTACCAAAAAATATCAATAAAAAAATAGAAACAAAACTTAGAGATTTCTTCTAGAAAGGAACAAAAGGCAAAAAGAAAATAGTTCTCATCTGATGGGAAAAAAAAAGTATTCCTAAAGAAGCAGGAGGTTAGGAGTTAAAAATCTAGAATGGCAAATTGAAGCTTTAGGAGCTAGACAAGTTTGGTGGGTGTACCAAGAAAGAGATAGTAATGGGCCAAAATTATATTCAACAAATATCTAGACCCAGGAGATTAAACTTCTCTCCTTAGAACTAAAAATACCCCAAAAGGTTCTGTAATCTAGAACTGCATTCAAAAATGTCGACCACTAATATCTAAGTATGTCACTTGGGACTTAGGAGGGGGGGATAAAGCCCTTTTTTGGGAAGATTCATGGAATGGGCTTCCCCACTTAGATTCCTATAATTTTCCCGCCAATTTTAAAAATTCATTATCCTTGATATGGGGAACGAAAGTAGCCAATTGTATGTATCATGATCCCTCAAATGAAGAAACTCCATGGAAGTGGAAATCACTAGCCAACTTAGGCCTACAAATCCAAGAACAAGAAAAGTTAGAGAAAATTCTTAGAGATCATCCTATCAACTTTCATAATAGGGAAGACAAGATTATTTGGGCAGCTTCAAAGGATGGTACATGTACAAAGTCAAGGAAGGATATAAGATTATAATCAACTCTCAAAGATGGGAAGAAGTAAACATACCTTTGAATCTTTGTTGGGACACTACTAGATTACCAAAGGTAGGTATCTTCCTATGGGTAGTGGTTCAAAGCCGTATCCTTACAGTAGAAAAAATAAGGAAAATGAGCTTTGAAGGCCCTTCTAGATGCTCGCTTTGTAAAGAAGAAGAAAAAACTACAGAAAATCTATTTTAAAATTGTAAATATGCCAAGGAATGCTGAAAGTAGATAAAAACAAAACTCATCTAGACCTCACCAATACCTAGGGAATGGCAAGAACATCTCTCTAGCTGGTCCATAGACGCAAACAAAAAAGTCTATGGGAAATTATGGAATATTACCCCAACTATTCTAATTTGGGAAATATGGAAAGAAAGAAATAGAAGAATTTTCAATAATATTGAGTTGAACACAAATTCACTTTTCAATAAGATTGAAGCAAGCATAACAAAAGTCATGAACATCTACCTTAGAATAACAACTAAAGAAGAAGGCTCATTTATGGAATGAGATGCAGAAATTAAAAAGAATTGCCAACATTTAATCAATCCCCTGCTCTATTATAAAAAAAAGGATTGCAAAGCAAGAAGTGAATGTAAATGGGAACCCCCACCAAAAGGATGGAAAAAACTTAGTTTCGATGGAGCATCAAGAGGAAACTCTGGGATAGCAAGAATTGGATTTATAATGAGAGAAGAATTAGGAAACTAGATTCTAAAGAAAGATAAATCATTGGGCATAACCAGCAACAATATTGCAGAATTAGAAGTAGTACATGAAGGTCTAAAGTATAGCAACAAACTAAACATAAGAAGGATTATTATTGAAGGAGACTCCCAAATAATTCTCAATGCTTTGAGAAAAAGAAGGGCTCTGAATTGGATATTAAACTCCAAGTTAGAGAGTATTTTTAGTCTAATGGACAAATTTGAAGAGGTAAGATTCAAACATATATATAAAGAAAGAAACTTAGAGGCAAATCAATTAGCAAACAAAGGGGCTAATGGAGAAGATATCCTATTATTAATCTTGAACTAGACTATTTGTTATAATCTGTCTAGTTTCTTGTAATTCTTCATATCTAATTTATTTCAAAGTATGAAGAAAGGAAGAATTTGGATTCTTATTTCTTTAGAAACTTGTAAAATGTTGTGTCAGGTTGTTTTTTATTTAAATCAAACTATACAAGAAGAATCAAAATTAGATTAAGATGTATAAAATTCAAATGAAATATTTATGGAAACACACTAAGAAATTTTAGTAAGCAATTAATAAAAGGATATGGAAACTTCTTATCACTCCTAAACTTTTCTAGCTTTGTAAGCTAGGCTAATTTACAAATCAACATTGTCAAAATTCAAAGTATCAAAAGAACATTAAAATTAAAAACAAACAAATGGAAATTAGCTGGAACCTTATCAAACTCTCAATAATATCCATTTTTTTTAAAAAAAAAGTGTTAAAGTATGTTATAGAGAAGGAATCTTCACTCTATTTCACTTTTTTCATACTCTCTTCTGAACTAATAATAAAAAATCTAAAGCAATTTATACATATTGCTACCCCTAATTAAGGGGAGGCCTGACTGCTTCGGTAGCCCGCTACCTCAACAACATATGCTACCTTGGCAGTGGTCTTTCGTCGTAGTCGAGGGGGGGGGGGGGAGGGGAGTTCACAACCCCCTTTATTAATTTTTTAAATTTTTTTTTTTCAAAGAAAATAGTAAAACATAAAACCCCCATTCAAAACACAGAACCAAAATTTTAATTTGGTAAATCTCAAAAGCACCAATATATATATAGATAACATTATCACAATAAATTTATTTACTATGGTAATTTTATATATATATATATATATATATATATATATATATATATATATATATATATATATATATATATATATATATATATATATATATATATATATATATATATATATATATATATATATATATATATATATATATATATATATATATATATATATATATATATATATATATATATATATATATATATATATATATATATATATATATATATAAACAAATTTCCAATAGGAACCTGGTATAGAAACCTAGATCAAACAATCAAACTTATAAATCTACATTCTGATTATAACAAATCCAAATACAAAATTCCCATATTCATCAAATACGGTTTTCAAAATTAATTTCATTCAAAGATGTCTTTCAAGAAACAAAGAACAAAAAATTCATAAACAAGGGTTTCAATTCAATTGAAATTCTGAAAATAGATCTAAAAACATGAAGAAGGTAGATATTTTCAATGAAAGAACTACTATGCAAACCCCACAAGATCCTACCTGGATTTGATGCTTAAACAATGAACACACGAAGTTCACAAGCCAATCCTTTTTCTTTCAGAAACCTTGGCTTCTCCAAATCTTAGTATCAAGAAATGAACTCTAATTTCCTAATAAAGAGTTTTCTCCCAAATTAGGGCTTTGATTGTGGAATCACGTGAAACCCCTTTTCTTTAATTACTTTATTATATTTTAATTTTTATGTGCACCCTTTTGCAATTTATTTAAAATAAACTTTATTAAATCAATTTCTTTCTCTCTCTTATTAAACATAAGACACTTTTAAATCAAATATTTATTAATTTAGCTCATAACATTATTTAGAGTTTATTATTAAAATAAAACTCCTAAATAATAAATATTAAATTAAATAAATTTAATTATGTCAAAATTAGATTTTAATTAAATATTTTAAATTTAATTCTTTTAATTAATTAATTTCTTAATTAATTAAATATTTAATTTTCCTTATAACATTTTTATTAAATTAAATCATTGAATTATCTTTTAAATTTAATTAAAAATCACCATAGACCCACAAGACTAAATACGAAATCCCAAAATAAAGGACAACGTAGATTCAAACTCCAAGGTCAAAGTCACAAATTCACATCACTTGATGAATTCAGACAAGTAAACAACTTAGATACTTGTCCTACTTTTTAAGACAATTGGCTTAGGTTAGGATTTGGACTCAAGAATTATCTACCCTCTTTTATCATTGAGATACTGCGATAGGGGAGGCTCATCTTGGCAATTCAGGGAAGTCGATGCCCGGTACCTACAATCTACATAAAATTTGAGCATGTACATACACATACAATTCTAAACTAAATAGGCAATGGTGGGGAGTGGTACATCACGTAGATCCCGACTAGCAGGTGACTACAACTCCCTCCCTCAACCACATTAGAAACGTTAATCATAAAGTAAAATATACAAGTACAACATACACATGCAAGTATGGGATAAGTATCCATAAAATCTGCATATAAATCATTCATCTAACTAATCATTATGAGATAATTGAAATCACTATATGAACATACATCTATCATCATAGAAATAATCCTAAACACACGAAATAACTAAGTAACTCATCACATAAATCAACTAAGTATGAAATCACATTTAATCAAATCCAGTAACCAAGTATCAATAATCATAAGACATAACCATCAAACTAGCCTAAAGAATTTGGAAATCCAACAGGAAAAGTCAACTAGGGGTAGGCATTACATCCACCCCCTTAGACTTATGCTTACTCCTAGAAGCCTACAAGAAAGATAAAACTCTAACACTCACAATGCGGGTCCTATTGGACTCGTTCCCCCTATAGGAGGATAAGACTCCACTAAAAACACCCAAGCAAGAACAACAAAACACTCACAAAGTTAATTAAAGGGATAGCACCTTAAAGCACAATCATAAAAAGACATGTTTGAAATCCAACTCAAGAGTTATTCAAGTTTTGCCTTTTTCTATGTTTCAAGAAATCAATTCTAAAGTTTTCAAGTGTTCAAGTTGCAATAGATACATAAACTGTTTAAGTTTTGTTTTAGTTCAACTAGTTGACATCTAACAGTATTCCAATATACCTAGAGCTCCCAATGTAGAAACTCAAGCTTTGATACCATATTTAATGTCCACCGGGGTGTTGGAAATATGATTGAAAAGATCATTGTGAGAAGAAGATTGATTGCAAAGAGGGAGATTGTTGATAAAGAATGTTTTCAATCATTGTTTTGTTATTAATGTCAAACCTGCTATTTGCTAAAATGACAATTATTTATAAGATCCGAGTACTATCACTTAGTTGATTGATGAAGAGGATTTAATCAACAAGATGTAACAAGAGCACCTAAGGGAAAGGTTGAGTTATGGATTTGTAATGAAGTACAAGGATCAGTTAAGACAATGGTAAAATTATGTATTGATAGTATAACAGAAGATACAACTGTTGGCCACACTTAGAAACCTAAGAAGAATAAGTTGTAAAAAGATTGACTACAAAGCTTAACTAAGTTCATTAGTGAGTGTCAAGCAAGCTAGTTCAAGCCAAAGAAAATTTTCAGTTGGAGTCAAGCAAATGCAAAATCTAGTGTGTGCCGAGTGAAGTTCAAGTGCCGAGTGATATAAAAGGAGCTGAGCAAACAAAAAACTTAGTGGATGCCGAGTGAATCCACAATAGGTGCCAAGCATCAGTAAAATGTAGTTGATGCCAAGTAACACAGTATGTGTCGAGCACCAAAATTTCAATAGTGTCTAGCTATTGCATTATTTGAAAAGTCAAAGATTCGCTAGATCTAAGCTAACAAAGTTGTTACATTGAATTTTGTGAACCTGTTGGAGGATAAGGATGATGAGCTGGTGGCATAGAATTCTATGTAAACCATTTTTTAGCAAATTCAAGAGGATTCTTCATGATGTTTCTAGAAGAAACAAGATGTGGGTTAGATTCAATGAATCCTACCTAATCCATTTGAACCAAAACTAAAGGAGGGAAGAATCAAGCAGGAAAAGCAATTCTAGACTTCTATTTAAGGAGTCACAGGCCAAGAAGTAACAGTTTCTGGTGTGCCAATTGCGAAGTGGTTGAAGGGTGTCAAGGAGAAGACATCAAGGAGAAAGAAGAACATAGCACAGAGACCCTGCTTTGATAAGTGGTCAGAGAGAGATGATTGCACTAGTACATTGAGCATGGAGACTCAAGGAGACAAAGCTTGAGAGGAGGACAAGCTATCAAGACTACAGAGACTGAAAGCCAAGCAAAGTGTTATGAGCTGAAGAGTGATGTGAAATCTATAAGATAAGTTGTATGTTGTAATCAAGTCAAAACCCCTTATTGTTACTCTCTAGCAATTGTATCAGTTAGGGTAAAATCCTATGGACTTAAGTTGGTTTAATAGCCATTTGTAAATCCTTTAACAAGGTGTCATTCCAAGTGAATGTTCTAAAGTCCTCTAACCAAGCCCATTTCTAATAGGGTGGATAAATCATTTAACTAGGTCACATTTAACAATGTGTTGTAGCCTTTAACAGGGCAGACCTTTCACAAGGCATCACTTCAGAAGAGTGAGAATTGAGTAGCATGTTACTAATGGTTTTTCCCAAATTGGGTTTCCACGTAAATCACTATGTTATGTGTTGATTCTTCATGTGTTATGCTTGCATGTTGATTTATAGTAACTTGCTAAGTATGAAAGTTTAAGCTTGGATGAATGAATAGTTTGATGGGCACACTTTACTTGATGAAAAGTTTGAATTGGACATTTGGACCCTAAATAATTGATTCACCCCCTCTCTCAGTTATTCTAAAGAATTTCTAACAATTGGTATCAGAGCCATCTGTTGATTTAGTTTAAAGGTACTAGAAGCAGGAAGATCAAGATGTCCAAGAAAGTTCCCAAGCTCAACAGAGATAACTTCATTGCATGGAAAAGTCTAATGAAGCTACACCTTGGATCAAAAGGTGACTATGCAAAAACCTCAATTGGAGTGGAACATGTAGACCCAACTGGACCCCTTTCTGCAGATGATCTGAACAAAAGGAAGGAGCACTATCAAGCAATGTTGGAGATTACCTCTGCACTAAACTATGTTGAATTTGATGGCATCAAGGGATGTGACACTACATTCAAAATTTGGAGAACCTTAACAGATATCTATGGAGAAGATTAGAATGTTCAAAGAGCAAAAAGAGAAAGCCTCAGAGGAAAGTTTGATGATATGAAAATGGAGGAAGGAGAGAATGTTGCTCAATATGCTATCAGATTGAAACAAGTGGTGAGTGCAATAAGAAGTCTAGGTGGTCAATTGGAAGATGATACTATCAATAGAAAATACTTAAGAACCTTGCTCCCTATCTATGCTATTAGAGTTTCAGCCATCCAAGAGTTAAGATGTATACCAGGAAACACACTTACCTTTGAAGGGATAGTAAGAAGACTTAATGCATTTGAATTGTCCAATTTTGATAACTACAGACCTGAGAATCTTGAATCTGCTTTCAAGGCCAAGTTGACATTGAAAGACATTAAGGAGGTGAAATCAAAGAAGAAGAGTAGAAGAGGGAAATATGCATCCAGTGATAGTAGCACAAATGAAGAAGATGTGAAACAATTGGAAGCATTACTAGCCAGAAGATTTCATAGAGGCAAAGGTAAATTCAAATGGAAGCTGCCTATCATACATTTTAATTGTAATGAAGTAGGTCACATTGCTGCAAGGTGTACATAGAAGAAAAACTACAAAGAAGGAAAGAAGTACAAGAACAAAAGAGAAGATGATAGTAGAGATTACAAGGACAAAGGCAAAAGATGCTACATTGTTGAAGAGGATCCTGATGAGAATGATGATGAAGTAGTCTATGTAGCCATGAAGGATGAATCAAATGGAGATGAGGCAACAATACTAGTAACCTATGTGAACAAAAATGACAAGTGGATCATAGACAACGGATGCTCACATCACATGACAGGAGACAAAAGAAAGTTTATTACCTTTACTCAATATGATGGAAATAGTGTTAGATTTGGAAATGATGCTCCATGCCAAATAAAAAGAAAAGGTTCCATTAAACTTGCAAAGAAAATCTCATGTGATAATGCATACTATGTTGAAGGATTGAATTATAATTTATTGAGTGTATCACAGTTAGGCAATGTAGGTTGCAAAGTAGAATTTGGAAACAAAACTACCAAAATCTATGACATTGATGGAAATCTGATAGGAAAAGGTGAACAAACTAGGAGTAACTTGTTTTATCTAGATATGGAAGATGCAACTTGTCTTGTTGTTAGACTTGATGATGTTTAGTTATGGCATAAAAGGCTGTGTCATGTTAACTTTGACAATCTGATCAGCATCAGCAAAAAGAAGAAAGTTAGAGGTTTGCCTAAGCTAAAGAAGCCTGAAAATACAATGTGCAAACAATGTTAACTAGGAAAGATGACTAAATCTAGTTTCAAAAGAAAAACATACACTTCCAAGGAAGTACTAGAACTAGTCCATATAGACTTATGTGGTCCAATAGAAGTATAAAGCTACTAGGGAGACATATACATAATGTTATTTGTGGATGACTACTCTAGGATGATGACTACCATATTTTTGAAGCAAAAATCTAATGCATTTCAAATGTTTAAGTGGTATTTGGCCAGAGTTGAGAAAGAAATAGGAAAGAGTCTAAAGTGCCTAAGATTAGACAAAGGAGGAGAGTTCACATCAAAAAAATTTGAAATATTTTGCAATGATAAAGGAATCAAGAGATAAAAATCAACACCAAGAACTCCACCTCAGAATGGTATTGCTGAAAGGAGGAATAGATCAGTGATAGACTATGCCAGGACATTGATGATGGAGAAAAATGTTGCTCTAAATTACTAGAGAGAAGTTGTAAGCACTGTTGTTTACACTCTAAATCGAGTTCAAGTCAAGAAAGGTACAAATGCAACACCTTTTGAACTATGGTATGGTCACTCACCTAATGTAAAACATTTCAAATTATTTGGTTGTAAATGCTATATTCTTAAAGATACTAGAAATGGCAAGTTTGATGCAAAGAGTGATGAAGGCATATTCCTTGGATACTCCACTAGAAGTAAGGCATATAAGCGTTTGAATACTAACACTAAAAAGATTGTGGAAAGTACAAATGTAAATTTTGATGAGCATGCAGAAGTCCAAGTTGATGAATCTAAGAAACTAAAAGAATACAAATCCCTTGTATACTTCTATGAAGGAATGTCTATTGAAGATGATGCTACCAATCAAGTTGGGAATCAACAACAAATTTCAGTATCAACCGAGTCACAACCAGTTAATGTCGAGTTGCAGAATGAAATCAATTCAAAATCAAACTCAAAAGCTAGTACTCATGAAAGAGATGATGATATACCAGAAAGAGATGTGCATAGTGACTTTGAAATTGAAGAACCAAACATGGAAATAAGGACATAACCAAGACTAGCCAAGTATGTGAGAAGACATCACCCTGCAAAACAAATCATTGTTGACAAAGATGCTAGACCGATGAAAAGGAACAAACTAAGGAATGAATCATGTCTGATGAGCAAGATTGAAATTAAAATAGTGAAAGATGCACTACTAGATGATGACTGGTATAAAACTATGAAAGAGGAGATAGATCATATTGAGAAGAACAAAACCTGGACCCCAGTTCCTAGACCAGCTGATAAGAATGTAATTGGTACCAAATGGATCTTTGGGAACAAACTTGATGAGAATGGTGAGATAACAAGAAATAAAGCTAGATTGGTCTACAAAGGTTATGCACAAGAAGAAGGATTAGATTATGAGGAAACATTTGCCCCTGTTGCAAGAATGGAAGGAGTAAGAACATTACTTGCTTATGCTACCTACAAAGGTTTCAAAGTATACCAAATGGATGTAAAGTCTACTTTTTTGAATGGCATACTGGAAGAGGAAGTCTACATAGAACAACCAGAGGGATTTATTGATGACGACAACAAGGATATGGTTTGCAAATTGCATAAAACACTCTATGGTTTGAAGCAAGCACCTAAAGCATGGTATAAGAGATTGCACAAATATCTTGTGAAGATAGGATTTAAGAGAATAGATGACAACAATAACCTGTATATCACGGCTAAAAAAGGTAAAGACATTTTGATATTTGAAATCTTTGTTGATGATATAATATTTGGAGGAAAAGATGTTCTATGCAAAGATTTTGCTGATCAAATGAAACATGAGTTTGAGATGTCAATGTTTGGAGAAATCAAATTCTTTGTTGGATTGCAAGTACATTAACTAAAGCATGGAATATTTATGACTCAATCCAAATATATCAAGGAGATACTCAAGACATTTGGATTAGAAAATTCAAAACTTGTCAGTACACTAATGGTAACATGACATAAGCTATCAAAGAATGATGAATCTGTTGAAGTGAATTAGACACTGTACAAATCAATGATTGGAAAGTTATAGTATGTTGTACATAGTAGACCAAAAATTGCATTAGTAGTTGGAATAGTAGCAAGATTTTTTGCAAATCCAAGAGAAAACCATCTGATGGTAGTGAAAAGAATATTGAGGTATCTAAAAGGAACTGATGACTTTGGTTTGTACTACAAGAAAAGTGAAAATTTTGAGTTGAGAGCCTACAATGATGTAGATTGGGAAGGTAATATTGATGATAGAAAGAGCACCAGTGGAGGAGCACTTTTCTAAGGGAAAAGATTGGTTACTTGGACCAGCAAAAAGCAAAGTTGTACCTCACAGTCCACAACAGAAGTTGAATATGTTGCAGCTGCTATCAACTGAACCAATATTGTATGGATCAAACATCTATTGCAAGGTATGAAGGAAGAGGTAATTGAACCTATGATACTCTATTGTGATAACACAAGTGCCATCAACATACCAAAGAATCTTGTAATGCATGCCAAAACTAAGCATATTGCAATTAAGTATCACTATGTAAGAGAATTGGTGGAAGAAAAGCAAGTGAGAATGGAATATGTTAGTTTAAAGGAATAGATTGCTGACATCTTCATAAAAGCATTACCTAAATATGCATTTGAATATCTTAGAGGTAAGTTAGGGGTGATACCCCTAGCCAAGGCTACTTAAGTAACAACAAAGATTGCCTTGCATCAAATGAGTTGATTGTTGAAATGTTACATTGATGTAGAGGTTACTTACTTTAGTATTTCTCCTAAAGCAATCAAAGTACCAAAGTTCCAAATCAGTCATAAGCAAGGTGACAGAGGGAGAAATTGGAGTACCTGTAAAAGCTACACTTGCATGTTAAGATGCTGAAATAGTATATCTTTGGCATTGTTGTCAAAGAGGAAGAAGTAATAAAAGATTGATCAATAGTTGAGGGAGAAGAATGGAGAAGCTGATATCAGAATAGTAGAAGATGAGAAATGCATAGAGAGGGAGAAAATAGTGCAAACAAGAATCAATCAGAAGAATCGCAAAGCAAAGAAGGAGAAGATAGTTTATCAACAAAAGAATTCAGAGGAAGTCAAAGAACTTATGCTACTAATAGAATGAATAATTTTGAATATATTTTTCTTTTTGGCTTTTGACTTACTATTTTCACCTAGTTAACATTTTGATAACTTGGTTGAATATTTTGGTTTGATGGTTGATCAATTTGATTTGCCATCAATGCCAAAGAGGGAGATTGTTGGAAATCTAATTGAAAAGATCATTGTGAGAAGAAGATTGATTGCAAAGAGGGAGATTGTTGATAAAGAATGTTTTCAATAATTGTTTTGTCATTGATGTCAAACCTGCTATTTGCTGAAATGACAAATTTTTATAAGATCCAAGTACTATCACTTAGTTGATTGATGAAGAGGATTTAATCAACAAGATGTAACAATAGCACCTAAGGGAAAGGTTGAGCTATGGATTTGTAATGAAGTACAACGATAAGTTAAGACAATGGTAAAATAATGTATTGATAGTATATTGGAAGATACAAATGTTGGCCACACTTAGAAACCTAAGAAGAATAAGTTGTAACAAGGTTGACTACAAAGCTTAACTAAGTTCATTAGTGAGTGCCAAGCAAGCTAGTTCAAGCCCAGCAAATTTTCAGTTGGAGCCAAGAAAATGCAAAATCTAGAGTGTGCTGAGTAAACTTTAGGTGCCAAGTGAAGTTCAAGTGTCGAGTGATATAGGAACTGAGCAAATAGAAAACTTAGTGGATGCTAAGTGAATCCACAATAGGTGTTGAGCATCAGTAAAATGTAGTTGATGCCAAGTAACACAATATGTGTCGAGCACTAGAATTTCAATAGTGGCAAGCTGTTGCATTATTGGAAAAGTCAAAGATTTGCCAGATCTGAGCCAACAAAGTTGTTACATTGAATTTTGTGAACCAATTGGAGGATAAGGATGATGAGTTGGTGGCATAGAATTCTATGTAAACTACGAGAGGATTCTTCATGATGTTTCTAGAAGAAACAAGATGTGGGTTAGATTCAATGAATCCTACCTAATCCATTCAAACCAAAATTAAAGGAGGGAAGAATTGAGTGGGAAAAGCAATTCCAAACTTCTATTTAAGGATTCATAGTCCAAGAAGCAAGAGTTGCTAGTGTGCCAAATTGCGAAGTGGTTGAAGGGTGTCAAGGAGAAGACATCAAGGAGAAAGAAGAATAGAGCACAGAGACCCTGCTTTGATAAGTGGTCAGAGAGAGATGATTGCACTAGTACATTGAGCATGGAGACTCAAGGAAACAAAGCTTGAGAGGAGGACAAGCTGTCAGAACTGCAGAGACTAAAAGCCAAGCAAAGTGTTATGAGCTAAAGAGTGATTTGAAATCTGTAAGATAAGTTGTATGCTATAATTAGGTCAAAACCCCTTATTGTTACTCTCTAGCAATTGTATCAGTTAGGGTAAAATGCTATGGACTTAAGTTGGTTTAATAGCCATTTGTAAATCCTTTAACAGGGTGTCATTCCAAGTGAATGTTCTAAAGTCCTCTAACAAGGCCCACTTCTAACAAGGTGGATAAATCCTTTAACCAGGTCACATTTAACAGTGTGTTGTAGCCTTTAATAGGGCAGGCCTTTCATAGGGCATCACTTCAGAAGAGTGAGAATTGAGTAGCATGTTACTAATGGTTTTTCCCAAATTGGGTTTCTACGTAAATCACTATGTTATGTGTTGATTCTTCATGTGTTATGCTTGCATGTTGATTTACAATAACTTGCTAAGTATGAAAGTTTAAGCTTGGATGAATGAACAGTTTGATGGGCACATTTTACTTAATGAAAAGTTTGAATTGGACATTTGGACCTTGAATAACTGATTCAACCCCCCCTCTCAGTTACTCTAAAGCATTTCTAACACAGGGAACTTAAAAGAAATTAACCTAAAATTTTACTATGTTTGTCAAACAATTTTTTTGAAGATAATAACATCAACATATAACATAACAAAAGCAATAACTCACATACATACAACCATCCTTACACAAATTACATCTCTTAAAGGTCCCATGACGTTGAATCACATTTAAGTTTAATTAATACTAAATCTAACACATAACCAAAATCCTCATCATGGAATAATCACAAGTATGAATCCAATAAATAATATATAATTACAAAAGATGTCACTTGGCATAACTAGAATTCATAATCATCCATTGTACAAATCACATGGTACGAAAAGCTCAAAGAATATACATCATAAAATAAATTACATCATCTCATAAGATCTCTGATAAATAAATACAGTGCAACATAATATAACCATCCAATTTAAATATAAGATCAGAAAGAAAGGATCAACTACATAAGGACATCCAACATTGACATCTAGTTGTCATATCTCAATGATATAAGAAAAATGCACTACCACCCAACCTCGTGGAACCTAAATGGCCCACTCCCACCATGTTGAGGAGATAAACTCAAGCCCCATATGAATACCAATCTCAAAGGTAATAACCAACATATAGGTCAAGGAAACACCTAAAAACAAACTATCTCAAAGGGTACCAAGACACAAGTATCATCTAAACCTAGAGGCAACAAAGACACGTAGAAAATCTACTATGTAAGTGGGCAAGTGTCATCGCATGAGCCAACTCTAAGGTTACCATACACATGAAAGTATGGGGTAAGTATCCATAGAAACCACATATAAATCATTCATCTAACTAATCATAATGAGATAACTGAAATCACTGTATGAAATATATGTATCATCATAGAAATAATCTTGAACATATGAAATAACTAAGTAACTCATCACATAAATCAACTAAGTATGAAATCACATTTAATCAAATCCGATAACCAAGTACTGATAATCATAAGACATAAACATCAAACTCGCCTAAAAGAATTCAACAATCCAACAGGAAAAGTCAACTAGGGGTAGGCATTACACACTAGGAAAGAAAATAAATTGAAAAACCCCAAATTGATTCAAAATCCAAGAGAAAACACCTTGGGTAAGGGATGACCTTTCCCCTTCGTCAACAACTTGAGTGTAAGGGACAACCTCATCCCTTACCTAAGGGTTTCTAAGTCTCTAGATGACCATCAATATTTTAGGGATAGAAAAAAGAAGAGTAGGAAATGAGAAAAACTCAAGGAAAAGTAACAGTTCAAGCATAAATGCATCCATGGACACAAGAGATCATTAGAAGGAGGACTAAAAGGTCGTACAAGGAAAGTGGGCACTTTTTATGATGATATACTAACATTTACAATTTTTTCCATACAAAGTAGAAGAGAAACAAGAAGTTAGCTATGGAGGAAAGAGGTGGTTAGTGAATGAGTTTGGAATAAAACAATGATTGTCCATTTATAAGTAGTAGATGGGTAAAGAGTTGCAAATGAATCTTTAAATTATAAAATCATCATAGAAAAGTGGTTTAATGAAATTATTGTTTGTTCTACATTTTTTATTTGGTGTTTGAGTTTTATGAATTTACAAAGGGTGATCTCTCACTCAAATGTATAAGATGATCTTATCGTGACTAAGTATATAAGAAAGCAATCAAGCCCCCAAAAGACTTGAGTCCTTGTTGAATCCAAAATCATAAATAGAGAGACACCAATGACAAAAAGGCAAAATCAAAAGAGGAGTGTGATTACCTCACCTAGTAAGATTTGTGTCTCTTACTATGAATCACACAAAAAAATCATGTTGCAAAAGAGATAACATTAAAAACGCACTAGGTTTGTGTGGCATGCTAGTGAACCCATCAATGATACATCCTCAATGATTTATGTCTCCAAAAAGGGGAATCCAATAAAAGATGGCCCAAGCATTAGTAATCCAATAAGGAATCAAAAGATGTAAACGATCATGAAAAAAAGTGTGTGTGTGCAAACTGCAAGAGTGGTAATCCAATAAGGGAACACTAATATATATAAATGCAAGATAAGAAATTTAGGTGTATATATTGATTATCCTTAACTTTAAATGTCACATTAGGGGAAGCAAAATAATGACCTCCAAGCATGATCTTTCAAAGGGCCCAAATTAGATTGACATTTTCCAAAGTGGATGTAAGTAGTGCCGGTATTGACTCTATGTCCTTTTCAAGTTGTATACTCAAGAAATCACTTTATATAGGATGTTCTTTCCCTTTATTGTTATGTTATTGGTTGGTTTTATTATGTGTTTAATTAATGCAAGTAAAATGGCCAATGGAGATGTAAGTAATGAGAAGCACATATCAAAATAAAACACTTTAGAGGAGTAGATTTTATATTTTACATTAAGCACTATGAAATGAAAAATGAGAAACCAAACTCACCTTGGGGATCAATAGGAAGGACAACTTCATGCATGAGAATTGGGTAGCAAACATAAATATAAACTAAAACAAAATTGGATCTAGGACCCAAAAATGGTATCTGCAAAATTTGAGAATCCAAACATCTCTAGATAGGTACAACTTGGGTCAAGGATGAGGTAATCCTTGACTTGTTCTATACAAAATTTTGGAATCTAAAGCAATGCCAGATATCTAAAACCCTAATTTTGATATTTGATTTTGTTGCTCCAAAAAACTTATAAATCTACACCTACACAAACAAAAATAGTATTTATTAAGGAATTAACCTTGAAATAAGAAAGAATGTAAAAACAAGACAAATGTAGATATTCAACTCACATGTCAAATCTCTAAGGATGGATCTAGATTCGCTATCTACAAAGATGTGTAAATGCTTGTATGTAAATGTAAGTAAGATGTAGAATGATAATGTAGGATGTCTCCACAAATGCACTAGATCTGCAAGTGTCAAATCATAGATCCATGAAGTATAAGTATTCTCTTGAATGCCTGAAGGGTTGAATGCTTGTGCAAAGCAAATGAATTTGGATCCCCTTCCTTGATGGTCAACTCCACTATCTCCAATGAAGAAAGAAGCTAGATATTGAGAAGGAAACACATTATTGATGACATGGAAATGAGAGCCTTAAATGAACCCTTTCTTGCTTGGCTTGAACTCCTTGAATGCACCTTGAAAGCTTGAAAGAATGATGATTTAAATGGATCTTGCTCTGGAAATTGATAGCATGAATATGTACAACAATGACACATTACCTTAGATGATAATGGATTACAAAGAATTCCTAAATGAAGTGAGTAAACCTTCTTTTATTTAGTCAAAATCGAAAGAGCTAAGAATGTAATGGGCACCCACTGGTTATAACTTCATGAAAGACTTTGCAAGAAAGCTCTGATACCACTGTAATGGGCACCCAGGAATGCCCAAAAGCTGAATCAAGGCTGAATTTATATTAATGTTGAGAATGCTGCAATCAATTACAAAGAGATGTATTCCAAAGGCCAAACCCTAAGGGAATGACGTCTAGAATGTTACAACAAAGAATGAATGTCCCCTATTGCCAAAAAAGAGTGTGATTCACACATCCAAGCTCTTATCAAATGCAAATTATAATCATCTGATGCTCATCAATGAGAATTTCAGCCCTATTTATCCTTTTCTTCATCCTTCTGGAAGGAACTAAAACATTAATTAATTGCAAGAGCTAGAAGCTTCCTCCTTCCAATAATTAATGCATACCTTAGAAATTCCTCCCTGGCAATAATTAATTAAATCATGAGAGGCTTCCGTCCTTCCAATAATTAATACAAACCCTAAAAGCTATTAATACAAAGTTACCTTTTAATTTTAATTGAATGACTTTAATTTTCTTATCCTCCACTTAGACTTTGGAGAACGTGAAGGCTAAAACATGGGAACATTATAGGTCCGCCCTCCTTGAAATTGCTTGCCCTCAAGCAATCTTAGTTCGGTTTGCTGTAGCACTTGCTCACTCTCCCAAGTAGCATCTTCCTCTGGTAGATATTTCCATTTGACTAAATATCTTTAATCAACCTGCTTCGCAGAGTCCTTTCCCTAGTATCCAGAATAGCCTTAGGAATTAATACAAGCTTCCCCTCCTCATCTAATGGTGGTAATTCTACCGAAGGCACAACTATGGCTTTCTTAAGCCTTGACACATGAAACACATTATGCACCCGACTATTTTCTGGAAGCTCTATCTCATAAGCAACCTCACCCACCTTGCGGATCACTTTGTAGGGGCCATAAAACCTAGGCTTCAACTTCTCTGCTCCACTTTTCTTGAGTGATGATTGTCTATATGGTTGTAGCCTCAGGTAAGCCATATCCCCAACTTCAAAACTACGCTCTATCCGGTGCTGGTCAGCATACAATTTTTGCTGATTTTGGGCTTGCTATATATTCTCCTTGAGCACCCTCAAAATATCCTGACTATCCTGCAAGAAGTTTTTTGCTTTGGGCACTCTACTATCTCCCAAAACTAGATCCATGAAACTAGGTGCTTCATAACCATACAGTGCCATGAATGGAGTCATCTTAACGGACATATGATAAGTGGTGTTATAACAGTACTCCCCCATATGTAACCATTTGACCCAAGCCCTCTGTTGTGTAGTCACATAGTTCCTTAGATATCCTTCCACTCATTTATGCACAATCTTTGTCTGTGGATGATAACTAGTGCTAGGTGTAAGTTCAGTACCACACAACCTAAACAACTCTTGCCAAAAAGTTCTTATGAATTTACTATCCCTATCACTAACAATGAAAGTAGGTAGCCCATGTAATCTGAATATCTCTCTAAAGAAAAGATCAGCCACTTGTGTTGCTGTATAAGTGGATGGAATAGTAAAGAAGTGAGCAAACTTCGTCAGTCGGTCAACTATCACATAGATGCAATCTTTCCCTTGTACTCGTGGTAACCCAGTGATGAAGTCCATGGAAATACTTTCCCATTTCCTATTTGGAATGGGCAAAGGTTGTAACAACCCTGCAGGATATGTGTGCTCTCCCTTATTCTACTAGCAAATTGTACACTCCCTGACATACTTCTGAACATCATCCTTGAGCCCTTTCCATGTGAACCGTTCACGAATCTACCTGTAGGTCTTAAAGACCCCTAGATGTCCAACTATAGGGCATCATGAAATGCCTTCAGTATTACTTCCTTATATTGTTATGAAGGAATCAAATATATCCTGCCCTGAAACTTTATCAACCCATCAAACACCACATAGCAATCATCATGTATGGTGCCTGCAATTACTCCAAAAGCCCAAGTGTCCCTCACATATTCTTCTGTGATCTTATTTCTTAGAACTCCTATAATCTTAGCTAGAGCACAAATATGGGGCCTCCTGGATAAGGCATCTGCAACCACATTCTTCTTACCTTTGACAAACTCAATGTCAAAGTCATAAGCCTGCAACTTTGTGATCCACTTCTATTGTCTATCATTCAAATCACATTGATTCATGAAGTTTTTGATGCTGTTGTGATCAGTTTTGATAACAAACTTTCCCCCAACTAGGTAGGACCTAAACTTGGCCAATGCATGCATTATAGCCAACATCTCTTGATCATATATGGAATAGCTTCTCTCCACTCCACAGAGCTTCTTGCTCTAAAAAAAAATGGGATGCTTCTCCTGCATCAAGACTGCTCCAATCCCATCTCTTGATGCATCACAATGAAGTTCAAATGGCTTTGTGAAATCTGGTAGAGCTAGTACTGGACATGATGACATCACCTTCTTGAAATGATCAAAGCTTCTCTGAACTGCCTCTGTCCATGTGAAGGCCCGTTTCCTAGTAAGGTCTGTCAAGGGTGTAGCAAGCTGTGAAAATCTTTTAACAAATCTCCTGTAAAATCCATAGAGACCAAGAAATCCCTTAAGCTGTGTAAGATTTTTTGGAGTAGGCCAATCAACAATAGCCCTAATCTTTTCAAGATCTACTTGAACTCCCTTTGCACTGATAATATGTCCAAGATATAGTAGCTCGATCATTCCAAACTCTCACTTAGATTCCTTGGCATACAATGATTCTTTTTCTAAGGTAGACAACACCATCTCAAGATGTTGTAAATGCTCCTCCCAAGTCTTACTAAAAACTAAAATGTCATCAAAGAAAATCAAAACAAATCTCCTAAGCTGCTCCCTAAATACTTGATTCATGCAACTTTGGAATGTAGCAGGGGCATTGGTTAACCCAAATGGCATAACCAAAAATTCAAAGTGGCCATAGTGACACCAAAAAGCTGTCTTCTCAATGTCCTCCTCCCTCATCCTGATCTGATGATACCCTGAGTGTAGATCAATCTTTGTAAAAAAGCATGCACCATGTAACTCATCAATTAGCTCATCTATTTGTGGGATGGGATATCTGTTCTTAATGGTCTTCATGTTTAATGCCCTATAATCAATGCACATGCGCATTGTCCCATCCTTCTTCTTTACCAACACTATTGTTGAAGCAAAGGGACTCTTACTAGGCCTGATATGTCCTATTTCCAACAACTCCTTAATTGCCTTCTCTATCCTATCCTTATGTTTCTTAGGATGACAATAGGGAGTAATCATGACTGGTTTGGCTCCCTCTTCAAGCTCAATAACATGTTCTATCCCTCTGTTAGGAGGAACCCCGTGCGAAATCTTGCCAACTACCTTAGTGTGCCTGTCAAGTATCTCCTGAATCTCTGGTGGATGACTCTTCACCTGTGGCTCTTGTGAAGTTGGCATAGTGAAGTATTCTGCTGCCCACTCTATGTTATTATGTCGAAAAAGTTTTTGTATTCTCCTCAAGGAAACTACTCTGCAACTCCCATCTGAAAGTCCTCTAAGTACCACAGTTCTTCCCTCATGCTGAAACTTCATCTCCAATTTTGCTAGGTTAAGTGTGAACTTTACTAGCGAGGCCATCCATACCATGCCAAGGATGATATCATAGTCTCCCATGTCTACCACATAGAACTCATCTTCCAACTCATAGCCATCTCCAAGCTTGATGTGAAGATTAGATATCTTCTGAGTGCATAATAGCTTGTCACCATTGGCTACCATAACTCTAAATCCGGCGTGCTCCTCAGTCTGTAGACCTCTCTTGGCTACAAATTGTGCATCTATAAAATTATGTGTAGCCCTAGTGTCAATGAGTGAGATCATTTTTTTCCCTTGGATAGTACCTCTAACCTTAAATGTGATTGCCTTCTGAGCCCTCGTTAATCGTGCTAATGACTTCTCATCCTTAGGAATGCTGCTCTCCTTTGTAGTGCTATCATCATCTAAATTTGAGTGTTAATCCTCTCTCTCTGACTGTGACTCTTCTGCTGAGAAATACTCCACTTGATTTGCCTTAGCCTTGAGTGGACACTTATGAGATAAATCCCAAGGCTCTCTACAATGAAAACATAACTTTTTCTTTCTTAAATCATTCAAGGTGTCATTATCCAACTTATCTCTTTTGGGCTGAACATCCTTGTGAAAAGGTTTTTTGTCCTTCTCCTTGTCCTTTTTCATATAAGAATCCTTTTGCTGAAATCTGCTTCTAAATGAAGAAGGTGCTAAGTCACGAGCCTTTTTAGTGGCCTCCTGCAACGTACTTGGGTCATGTCCCTTGACCCAACCTCACAAAGGTTCTGAGAGTCCATCCATAAACAACACTACTAACCTCCTCTCTGAAATATCTGTGACCAACACAGCTAACCTCTGAAACTCACTGATATATGTTTCAACTGATCCCCACTGCTTGAGTTGTGCCAGCTCCTTAAACTATAATTCAGGATCCCTAGTATCAAATCTCTCTATGAGCTTCTCAATGAACTCCTCATAAGATGTGATTTGATTATGTCCCAAGGTTATCATGCCATGGTGCCACCACTCATGTGCTGGTCCATCCAAGTGAATAGTTGCATACTTTATAGCCTCCTCTTCAGGCATAGGATTCAGCTGCAAGTATGTATCCATCTTCTGCACCCAAGCTCGTGTGGTCATCTTCCCTGAAGCATCATAGTAAGGCAAAGAAAGTTTCCCCACTTTCTTTCTCAACTCAAAGTTTTGACTTCGTCCTCCTGATCTAGGCATGCGTCTCATCCTCAAGTCCAAGTAATCTCTAAGAGAGATATCCGCCTGAAACTCTGGCCCACTGGCCTCCCAATCCCTCCTAAACCGATCCTGTAACTCTACAATCTGTGGTTCATTAATCGGTTGAACTAGTTCTCTGGGTGGAAAGGTCGGTAGAAGAGGTCTCGAGCTAGTTGTTCGAGTTTGTCGTGCAACATGTCTAAAGTTATCAGCCTCATTTCCATTGTTGTCATGTCCATTATTACCATTAATGTTGTCTCGGCCTCCATTATCATTACCCCTATTATTGTTGTTTCCATTGTTGGCATCACCTGGATTAATATTGATGCCCATCTGTCTAGCCATTAGCTGCAACATCATATCCATTCGCCTATTTTGCTCCTGTTGCATCATATTCTGCTCCCGTTGCATTCGTTGCCCCTCCTCTAATGTACCCAGTAACCTGAATATTACATTTTCTTGGTCGGAACTGGTATTTCTATCATCTTGGTCACCCATGCTGTTGTCTTGTTCAAAGAATGTCTCCTCTGTGTTTGTATGAGTGGATTGTATGTCCCCCTGTACAAACAAACTATCCTATTCGTTAAGTGAGTTCGAACTCCTACTTTGTCTTGCTCTGGTATTGCGAAAATTATAAAGCCCTTGTTGCATGCTCAAACATAAATATTGAAGATCTCCACAGGATGACAGGACTTATAGCTCTGATACCACTGTAATGGGCACCCACTGGTTATAACTTCGTGAAAGACTTTGCAAGAAAGCTCTGATACCACTGTAATGGGCACCCATGAATGCCCAAAAGCTGAACCAAGGCTGAATTTATATTAATGCTAAGAATGCTACAATCAATTACAAAGAGATGTATTCCAAAGGCCAAACCCTAAGGAAATGACGTCTAGAATGTTACAATAGAGAATGAACATCCCCTATTGCCAAAAAAGAGTGTGATTCACACATCCAAGCTCTTATCAAATGCAAGTTATAATCATCCGATGCTCAACAATGAGACTTTCAACCCTATTTATCCTTTTCTTCATCCTTCTGGAAGGAACTAAAACATTAATTAATTGCAAGAGCTAGAAGCTTCCTCCTTCCAATAATTAATGCATACCTTAGAAATTCCTCCCTAGCAATAATTAATTAAATCACGAGAGGCTTCCGTCCTTCCAATAATTAATACAAACCCTAGAAGCTATTAATACAAAGTCACCTTTTAATTTTAATTGAATGACTTTAATTTTCTTATCCTCCACTTAGACTTTGGAGAACGTGAATTAATTGAATGACTTTAATTTTCTTATCCTCCACTTAGACTTTGGAGAACGTGAAGGCTAAAACATGGGAACATTACAAACAACACTAGCTAGGTAGGAAAACAAATTGAAAAACTCAAAATTGGCCTAGGATCCAGGGAAAACACCTTGTGTAAGGGGCAACTAGTGGTAAGTAATGAGCTTGTTGCTAACTTGAGGGTAAGGGATGACCTTGATCCTTACTTGAGGGTTTTTGAGCCTCCAAATAGCCATTAAGATTTCAGGGACATAAAAAGAAGAGTGAAAAACAAGAAAAAACTTGAGGAAAGACAACAATTCAAGCATAAATGCATCCATGGACCTAGGAGATCGCTAGGAGGGATAAAAGGTCTTACAAAATAATTGTACACTTTTTTAGATGGTACACTAATATTTGCAATTCATTCCATACACAATAGAATAGAAACAAGAAGTTAGCTATGGAGGAAAGAGGTACATAGTGAATTAGCTATGAAGGAAAGATGTAACAAGTGAATGAGTTTGGAATATAACAATGTCATAGCCAAGCATAAGTAGTAGAAAATGGGTAAAGAGTTGCAAATGAATCTTTGAATTTTAAAATCATCCTAACAAAGTGGTTCAATTAGATGTTTATTTTAAATTTCTTTGTTTGGTGTTTCAATTTTGTAAATTTGTGAAGGGTGACCTCTCTCACCTTGCTCCTCTCCCATATCTCCATATTGATTGTCTATACCTCCCTCTTCCCCTCTCTATCTTCTTATATCTATCTCTCACTCTATCTCGCCATCTTCTTCCCCTCACTTTGACATACCAAATACACACCAAATCACACTATATAAATATATACAACAAAATACAATTACTAATTACATATCAATGTAGTAATTTTATCAACTTGTTTAGATATATATATATAATTCTTGAATAAAGCCGTTAACAAATAGGAATAAATTTCCCCATCTCTCACAAAAGTATCAATATTCTTATTCATAGATCATTTGATTCGGATTTCCACTAGGACAAAATTCACATCAAGTGCATTTTTTAAAGTGGAAGAAGGTGGATGTGTCATGTGTTCCCACGAAACCCGCAAAGGAAGCTACCAAACCTAACCTTACCTTCGTCGCAATAGCGCTCACCAACTCCCACTTCGGTCAGAAGAGCACCATTCAAACCAAATACCGTCAGCCAGTCACACTCCTACCAAACTCGAAGCAGCTGCTCTCCAGTCCATAACAATACCCAACCCTTCAAAATGCAAACATATTCCACCAGTTGTAAAGATCCATTTAATCGCGGAGGTCAAGTCGGACTAACACAGATTATGTGCCATTTTACGTCGTTATATTTTTGGTAGCTTCTGAGTCTTAAAATCAGTGGCCTCTTAAAAATATTTAAGCAATGGCATCATTTAAATGCGCAGTTGGGAAAAGCTCGGCATTTGATTCTTTTCACAATAGTATTGATCAGCACAAGACAACATGTGGACATATGGGATCCATTTCGAAGGCTGATATCACACGAAGTGCCTCAAGGCATTGGCATCCTAGTGCTCACAGGATATCTTTCAGGTTTCAAACACTCAAACCTATATGACTTCATTCTGATTCAAAATTAAAGCGAAGACATTTTCAATCGTGCTTTATTTTGGGTATGTGTTTAATTAGTTTGGATAAGCAATTGTGTTCATTTCATCAGATCTCAACCACAATTGCTGGAATTACATATGATTAAATCCGAAATGAGTCATCTTATTGTTAGGGCGCTTTCATAAGGCTTTTGGATGTGTGTGACTGGATTGAACTGTGTAGATATTTGGATTTGAGGTGTTTGTTGTAAGACAAAAGAATTGCTCAAGTAGCCATCAATTGTACTTTCTATGGTTACTGCAGGTGCATATCCGGATACTCATTTTTGAAAGTCTTATGATTTATTGGTTATATTTTTGTTTTGTTTGTTTTGTTTGGTTAAATGTTATTGTTTATTTCTTTTTATGAACAGGGGAGAAGACTTACTAGTTGAGCACCTTATTTGTGCTTTTCAAAATCTTATGTGAAAAATTTCAAATCACTCCCAAATTTATACAGCATCTAAGTCCCTTGGGTAGGTTTGAGGGCCACCTCATGCATTTCGCCAAGGTGTCCATGACAACCCAAAAAAAAGATGAGACCAATGGTTGTGGAAAATGAATACCCATACTTGTGTATCTAATGTGGCATCACATGATTGGTTGCTTTTTACAACTAAAGGTACATTTCATTCAATTATTGGTAGTCATCATTATTGAGACAATGTTGTGAAAACAAATTAGACATTAAATTGACAAGTACAAGAATTAAGACAACAATTATTATCACAACCATAAGAATGAGTTCAGGTACTGGTTCCCTCCCCCTAATGACGATTTTGATTAAAAATAAAAATTACAGGGTGGCCTTCAAATTTATATTGTAAGGTTGATACCTATTTTAGTCTCGATAGTTTTAAAACCCATTTCAAATTGGTATTGTTTGCTTGCTATTGCTTTTGTTTTAAGAAAAAGAAAAGTTATCTTAATCATCCATATTTTAGAGTTGTTAGTGCCTTGAAATGATTTGAACAGGGTAGCTTATGTGATTAGTTGGAAGAATTTGGTAACCACATTAAGTTATTTAAATAAAATCATCTAGAATTATGATTATTTTATTGAGTAGGATCTTTCGCGGATAGTGCCGATAAACACTTCCTATTTCAGTTATCATAAGAGAAGAGCTGATGTCTGATCTGAACGTATGTGCAGTGCAGATTTCTATTTCCTAGATTTAAATTGGTGAAATCGAATTTTGTTTCATAAGGCTTCATCTGCAGGGACCTTTCTGTTTCTAATTAGTAATACTTTAATAAATGGTTAACCTACATCTTTCTATACCCATTCCTTCACATGATATGTTTGCAAAGTTTGGTCTATACATCATTTATTTGGCTTGTTAGAATGGAATATTGTGTTGATTGCAGCATTCTGAGTTCAACATGGAAGAAATGTAAACAGATATGTATTGTTCTACAAAATCAATTCTTGGGAATGCACAAGGCAAACTGAATATTTGTTTTTCTATTGAAGATTCTCTAGTTGTAGTACTGGGTTCTTCCAATACATGTCTGAGGAGCTTTTGGCAGTAGGAAATTCGAATTTCAAGAGAGGTTCTTTTTATTTGTACATTATTACTGCAAAGCATGTTTGTGGTGTGAAACATTAAACTGCTCAAAGGTCAAGCTCTTTCTCACCAAGAATATCCATCCATTGTTGTAAAAAATGTGCGATTTTTTTGGATGTTAATAATGTTTTGAACAGCTTGTATATGAGAGTAACTCCAGAGTTTGAAAATTAAGAGCAATATAGTGGACATGCCCAGCCTTCCCTTTATTGCAGTATGCATTTAAATCACAGGAAAAACGTAACAAGGTTGATCAGTGAGTCAATAAGATCAATTTGAGGTCATGTGGAAAGTTTGCATTTCCAAGTGACTACAGAACTATTACATTTTTTATAATTCTTTGGAACAGGGTCAATATCTACAGAAAACACAAATATTGATGTTTCAGATTTGATTATGGGAGATATGCAACTGAATGGAACTGATTGACATTTGCTGATTGCCAATCTTTCTTTATTGCTAATTTGACTTTAGTTTTTAGTTGCCTAAGAAAGTGATCAGTACAGTGGGAATGAACATATGATCACCGATCAGTCTATGTTTCCTATCAATAGCTATTCTAGTCTCAAAAATGATAATGTCATCATTAATCACAAGAAAAATGTATGAATTACATGTTATCTACCTGAGCAGGTCTACATTCTAGTACACTACAAGTGTCGACTGTTTATGGCATATTGTCAAACCATGAATTAGATTGTTTAAGTGGGTATAAGCTTGAATTTTCATAGTTATCAGGCAATTTCACATTTTCTTTTGTATAGAGCAGACCTCAAGGTTTTCATTGTGATTTTAGAATTTTATTTATATCAGTTTATTGTGGATTTTGTGCACATGTCCAGGTCATCTGAAAAAAAAGGAACTTATCATTCGTTAAGCATTAGAGCCATGGCTGATTCAGATAGTGTAAATGGTGTACCACAAATTGATATCTCAATAAGTCCAAGGGTGGCATCTCTTAAACCATCAAAAACAATGGCAATATCAGATCATGCAACTGCACTTGTGCAAGCCGGAGTTCCTATTATCAGACTCGCAGCTGGGGAACCTGATTTTAATACACCGGATATAATATCTGAGGTGAGACTGGACAGCAAACAGAAGCTAATGAGTTTATCTAATCTGGAACATGATTTAAAATAAAACTATAAATAACTTGAAAAAGTAGATTACCTATTTTGATGACATTTCACCCTTCTGTACAGGCAGGTATTAAGGCAATCCAGGAAGGCTATACTCGATATACTCCAAATGCAGGAACCATGGAGATTCGAACTGCAATTTGTAATAAGTTAAAAGGTTAAACTTCTCATTCTACTCAATTGCCTCCACAATCATTGTCTCCTTTGGGCTTTACGCAGAAGCATGCATGTTTTCTGACTAATGTACCACCTCTTAAGGGAAAATTAACAAGTTGTTGCTTGATATATAGAGGAAAATGGACTCTCATACACACCTGACCAGATTGTAGTCAGTAATGGAGCAAAACAATGCATCATGCAAGCTGTTTTAGCAGTTTGTTCACCTGGTGATGAGGTAAGCACACATCAATTTATGAGTTCTCTAATTTTTTTAATTGACAAAAAGTATCTTTTCTAATTATGTGGACTGCAGGAAAATGTTTCAAAGCTAATTATAAATTATAATGAATGGTAAAGTAACCCTTAGTAGAAAGAAGCAAGTATAGTAAGAAGGAAATGGAAAGCCAGCATTCTGATGTACTCACAACTGCACAGAAGTCTGGGGTTTAGGTAGTGGAATTTCAAAGCTGAGAAGCTATAAGTTGTAAATCTCTAGCTGAAATAAACACTTCTGGGCATATACTACTATTCGCAGAATATAATTCAATATTCTTTACTCATACATAATACAAGTAAAACACTACTGATAAATGGAGAAAGAGACATTATTCCATCATTATGCTTCTCCTTGAGTAATGGTCCTAAGAGCTTCTGTGGTCACTTCACAAACTTCCCATGGCATGCACACCATACTTCATGTAAGAGCCTCGACTAAATGCACAAATAATAGACAAAGAGGTATTCCAGCAATAAATATTTTTTTCAGACAACATATGCAAATTAAAGTTTATCTGTCTGACACAAATTACTATGCACACCTTATCCACAAATCTGATAATACCTCTGATGATCCTGATGACACTTTGAAACATCATTTGTTCCTTGAGGCTTTTGACACCCAAGATAGTTGGACTGCCACTTTTGAGGGTTTCCATCTCCAAATGCCATGAGCTGCTGTACACAGCTGTCACACTCCTGAGAATAAAAAAATATTTGTTTTTATGTTTTTAAATTGAAGAAATTCCTTCTATTTTCTTCCAATGCGTTGCATATTCTGTGCTTTCCTTTCTTCCATTCCTCTTATCACAGGCAATCTCAATTAGTTAATGAAAAGTCTAAGATAACTAAATCTGATGCACTTCTCAATTGTAGGTGATCCAGTTGACTGACAAGTGTGAGATTACTAAATCTGAACCAGATAACTTGCAAGTCCTGTAAGGAGTTATCTCTCCAACTCAACCGCCTTATTCCACTAAGGATCTATAACCTATCTATACGTTATTCCTATGCTACCAGCCACTCCACAATGACACTGATTAGAGGAGTGGAATCCACATTGCAATAATGTCAGAAGGGGATATTCCAATCAATGTAAAATCTTATCAGGAATGCTTCTGCCCAACATTTGAAATTTCAGGAACAAAGACAGAAATATCCTCTCGAATTTACAAATATGACTGCTGTTTTAACATCTGATATATTGCATGTGAATAACTGAATCCCTTCTGAAACAGTGACAAAAAATATTATAATAATTTTAAACTGATTTTGGGTATTATAAAAAAAATGGAGTACGGTTGGCCATGTCTAGGACAGCCAGGGATTTCATTGACACCCCAGCCACTTTTGGGATGTCTATTTTTCCTTGAAAAGTTCCTGCATTTCGGGGACATTTTCAGGATTGCTAGGACAATTTCTTTCTGATCTGGAATGCTAAGGAGATGTTTTTGAGTCATCTCATGCCACAAGTGCCAGGCAAAAAATCTCAGGGACATTTACACAAAATATTGGGCAATTTTAATAATCACTGTTCCACAAGAATATGCCCCTCCCAAAATATCTTGCATTCTTGGTAGGGAGACATTTCTGAGACTTGTGGGATTTAGGGAAAATGCTGCCCCATAGAACCACCACCTTTACCACTTCCACAGAGGTTACCATCAAATTGCTTACTATATGGAAAATTCCATTACATTCTGATTGCAACCTTTAACTTTGTCAAAACTAGTTTTCCTTCCATGGGGCAATTGCAGAGATGTTATATTGCAGATATTGCCTTGAAGATTTCAATTCACCATTATTTGAATGAACGCTGATTTGATAGAGTGGTTTTACTGATTTAATTCACCACCGTTCGTATGAATGGAGTCACCACTCTCCATTGCTACCTTTTGAGAATAATGAATTATTTTCCAAATTTATCTCCTCTGAGTATCTTCCTCAAATGAAACCTTCTTTCCTTTATATCTTCTAATGCAAGGGAGAGGTCACACCTCCTCATCATGTCTTCGCTTTGGCAAGAGCCACAATCTTTCACAATTACCACCCTTTGAAATAGTACAATACTAAATAATTTCTTCCATTTGAAAGTCACTACATTCCCTTTGAAATAGTACAATACTAAATAGTTTCTTCCATTTGAAAGCCACTACATTCACAAATTCGATCCTTTGAAAGAGTAAATAATTCCTTCCATTTGAAAGTCACTACATTCACAAATTTGATCATTTGAAAGAGTCTCTTCATTATTTACTCTCATTCCTTTCATCTTCCATTATTTCTTCCCTGGTTCCATGCTCCATTTTTCTCTTCCCTTTAATATCTAATGGTTGAGAGAGTCACAACTTTCAATTTCATGCCTTCTAACAACTCACTAGACATAGACATACATAAATTTTAATTATATTGTATTTTAACTATAATTTTATTTATATTTATTATTGAATCTTATTTCAAAAAGGGGACATTACAGCTGCTACCATGACACAGTTTGGTATTTTGAAGATAAAAACTTGGCTGCAACGTATGGAAGTTGTGCTTTTTGGCATTTACTCATGTTATAACCACAAAATCATAGAACCACCACCTTTACCACTTCCACAGAGGTTACCATCAAATTGCTTGCTATATGGAAAATTCCATTACATTCTGATTGCAACCTTTAACTTTGTCAAAATTAGTTTTCCTTGTAGAGATGTAATATTGCGGATATTGCCTTGAAGATTTCAATTCACCATAATTCGAACAAACGCTGTTTTGATAGAGTGGTTTTCTGACTGATTTAATTCACCACCGTTTGTACGAACTAAGTCACCACTCTCCATTGTTACATTTTGAGAATAATGAATTATTTTCCAAATTGATCTCCTCTGAGTATCTTCCTCAAATGGAACTTTCTTTCCTTTATATCTTCTAGTGCAAGGGAGAGGTCACACCTCCTCATCATGTCTTCCCTTTGGGAAGAGCCACAATCTTTCACAATTACCACCCTTTGAAATACTACAACTAAATAATTTCTTGCATTTGAAAGTCACTACATTCCCTTTGAAATAGTACAATACTAAATAATTTCTTCCATTTGAAAGTCACTACATTCACAAATTCGACCCTTTGAAAGAGTCTTCCTTATTTACTTCTCATTCCTTTCATCATTCATTAATTCTTCCTTGGTTCTATGCTTCATTTTTCTCTTCCCTTTTATATCTAATGGTTGAGACAGTAACCACTTTCAATTTCATGCCTTCTAACAACTCACTAGACATACATAAATTTTAATTATATTGTATTTTAAATATAATTTTATTTATATTTATTATTGAATCTTATTTCAAAAAGGGAAAATTACAGCTGCCAAAATGACACAGTTTGGTGTTTTGAAGATAAAATCTTGGCTACAATAAATGGAAGATGTGCATTTTGGCATTTATTCATGTTGTAACCACAAAATCATAGAACCACCACCTTTACCACTTCCACACAGGTTACCATCAAATTGCTTGCTATATGGAAAATTCCATTACATTCTGATTGCAACCTTTAGCTTTGTCAAAACTAGTTTTCCTTCCATGGGGCACTTACAGAGATGTTATATTGCAGATATTGCCTTGAAGATTTCAATTCACCATAATTTGAATGAACGCTGTTTTGATAGAGTGGTTTTCTGACTGATTTAATTCACCACCATTCATACGAACCGAGTCACCAATCTCCATTGCTACGTTTTGAGAATAATGAATTATTTTCCAAATTGATCTCCTCTGAGTATCTCCCTCAAATGGAACCTTCTTTCCTTTATATCTTCTAATGCAAGGGAGAGGTCACACCTCCTCATCATGTCTTCCCTTTGGCAAGAGCCACAATCTTCCCTTTGAAATAGTAGAATACTAAATAATTTCTTCCATTCGAAAGTCACTACATTCACAAATTCGACCCTTTGAAAGAGTCTCTTCCTTATTTAGTTCTCATTCCTTTCATCTTTCATTAATTCTTCCTTGGTTCCATGCTCCATTTTTCTCTTCCCTTTTATATCTAATAGTTGAGAGAGTCATAACTTTCAATTTCATGCCTTCTAACAACTCATTAGACATACATAAATCTTAATTATATTGTATTTTAAATATAATTTTATTTATATTTATTATTGAATCTTATTTCAAAAAGGGGACATTACAGCTGGTACAATGATACAGTTTGGTGTTTTGAAGATAAAATCTTGGCTGCAACACATGGAAGGTATGCTTTTTGGCATTTACTCATGTTGTAACCACAAAATCATAGAACTGCCACCTTTACACTTCCACATAGGTTACCATCAAATTGCTTGCTATATGGAAAATTCCATTACATTCTGATTGCAACCTTTAACTTTATCAAAACTAGTTTTCCTTCCATGGGGCACTTGCAGAGATGTTATATTGCAGATATTGCCTTGAAGATTTCAATTCACCATAATTTGAATGAACGCTGTTTTGATAGAGTGGTTTCCTGACTGATTTAATTCACCACCGTTCGTACGAACCGAGTCACCACTCTCCATTGCTAGTTTTGAGAATAAGGAATTATTTTTGAAATTGATCTCCTTTGAGTATCTTCTTCAATTCACCATAATTTGAATGAACGCTGTTTTGATAGAGTGGTTTCCTGACTGATTTAATTCACCACCGTTCGTACGAACCGAGTCACCACTCTCCATTGCTAGTTTTAAGAATAAGGAATTATTTTCGAAATTGATCTCCTTTGAGTATCTTCCTCAAATGGAACCTTCTTTCCTTTATATCTTCTAATGCAAGGGAGAGGTCACACCTCCTCATCATGTCTTCTGTTTGGCAAGAGCCAAACAATCTTTCACAATTACCACCCTTTGAAATAGTACAATACTAAATAATTTCTTCCATTTGAAAGTCACTACATTCATAAATTTGACCCTTTGAAAGAGTCTCTTCCTTATTTACTTCTCATTCCTTTCATCTTTCATTAATTCTTCCTTGGTTCCATGCTCCATTTTTGTCTTCCCTTTTATATCTAATGGTTGAGAGAGTCACAACTTTCAATTTCATGTCTTCTAACAACTCATTAGACATACATAAATCTTAATTATATTGTATTTTAAATATAATTTTATTTATATTTATTATTGAATCTTATTTCAGAAAGGGGACATAATAGCTGCTACAATGATACAGTTTGGTGTTTTGAAGATAAAATCCTGGCTGCAACATATTGAAGGTATGTTTTTTGGCATTTACTCATGTTGTAACCACAAAATCATAGAACCACCACCTTTACCACTTCTACAAAGGTTACCATCAAATTACTTGCTATATGGAATATTCCATTACATTCTGATTGTAACCTTTAACTTTGTCAAAACTAGTTTTCCTTCCATGGGGCACTTGCAAATATGTTATATTGCAGATATTGCCTTGAAGATTTTAATTCACCATAATTTGAATGAACGCTGTTTTGATAGAGTTGTTTTCTAACTGATTTAATTCACCACCGCTTGTACAAACCGAGTCACCACTCTCCATTGCTACATTTCGAGAATAATGAATTATTTTCCAAATTGATCTCCTCTGAGTATCTTCCTGAAATGAAACCTTCTTTCCTTTATATCTTCTAATGCAAGGGAGAGGTCACACCTCATTATGTCCTCCCTTTGGCAAGAGCCACAATCTTTCACAATTACCACCCTTTGAAATAGTACAATACTAAATAATTTCTTCCATTTGAAAGTCACTACACTCCCTTTGAAATAGTAGAATACTAAATAATTTCTTCCATTTGAAAGTCACTACATTCGCAAATTCGACCCTTTGAAAGAGTCTCTTCTTGTTTATTTCTCATTCCTTTCATCTTTCATTAATTCTTCCTTTGTTCCATGCTCCATTTTTCTCTTCACTTTTATATCTAACGGTTGAGAGAATCACAACTTTCAATTTCATGCCTTCTAACAACTCACTAGATATACATAAATTTTAATTATATTGTATTTTAAATATATATTTTTTAATATTTATTATTGAATCTTATTTCAAAAAGGGGACATTACAGCTGCTACAATGACACAGTTTGGTGTTTTGAAGATAAAATCTTGCCTGCAACATATGGAATGTGTGCTATTTGGCATTTACTCATGTTGTAACCACAAAATCATAGAACCACCACCTTTACCACTTCCATAGAGGTTACCATCAAATTGCTTGCTATATGGAAAATTTCATTGCATTCTGTTTGCAACCTTTAACTTTGTCAAAAGTAGTTTTCCTTGAATGGGGCACTTGCAGAGATGTTGTATTGCAGATATTGCCTTGAAGATTTCTATTTACCATAATTTGAATGAATGCTGTTTTGATAGAGTGGTTTTCTGACTGATTTAATTCACCACCATTCGTACGAACTGAGTCACCACTCTCCATTGCTACCTTTTGAGAATAATGAATTATTTTCCAAATTGATCTCCTTTGAGTATCTTCCTCAAATGGAACCTTCTTTCCTTTATATCTTCTAATGCAAGGGAGAGGTCACAGCTCCTCATCATGTCTTCCGTTTGGCAAGAGCCACAATTTTTCAGAATTACCACCCTTTGAAATAGTACAACACTAAATAATTTCTTCCATTTGAAAGTCACTACATTCACAAATTTGACGCTTTGAAAGTCTCTTCCTTATTTACTTCTCATTCCTTTCATCTTTCATTAATTCTTCCTTTGTTCCATGCTCCATTTTTCTCTTCCCTTTTATATCTAATGGTTGAGAGAGTCACAGCTTTCAATTTCATGCCTTCTAACAACTCATTAGACATACATAAATCTTAATTATATTGTATTATAAATATAATTTTATTTATTTATTATTGAATCTTATTTGAAAAAGGGGACATTGCAGCTGCTACAATGATACAGTTTGGTGTTTTGAAGATAAAATCTTGGCTACAGTATATGGAAGGTATGCTTTTTGGCATTTACTCATGTTGTAACCACAAAATCATAGAACCACCACCTTTACCACTTCCACAGAGGTTACCATCAAATTGCTTGCTATATGGAAAATTCCATTACATTCTGATTGCAACCTTTAAGTTTGTCAAAACTAGTTTTCCTTCCATGGGGCACTTGCAGAGATGTTATATTGCAAATATTGCCTTGAAGATTTCTATTCACCATAATTTGAATGAACGCTGTTTTGATAGAGTGGTTTTCTGACTGATTTAATTCACCACTATTCTTATGAACAGAGTCACCACTCTCCATTGCTACGTTTTGAGAATAATGAATTATTTTCCAAATTGATCTCCTCTGAGTATCTTCCTCAAATGGAACCTTCTTTCCTTTATATCTTCTAATGCAAGGGAGAGGTCACACCTCCTCATCATGTCTTCGCTTTGGCAAGAGCCACAATCTTCCCTTTGAAATAGTAGAATACTAAATAATTTCTTCCATTTGAAAGTCACTACATTCACAAATTCGACCCTTTGAAAGAGTCTCTTCCTTATTTACTTCTCATTCCTTTCATCTTTCATTAATTCTTCCTTGGTTCCAAGCTCCATTTTTCTCTTCCCTTTTATATCTAATGGTTGAGAGAGTCACAACTTTCAATTTCATGCCTTCTAACAACTCACTAAACATACAAATTTTTTAATTATATTGTATTTTAAATATAATTTTATTTATATTTATTATTGAGTCTTATTTCAAAATGGGGACATTACAGCTGCTACAGTGACACAGTTTGGTGTTTTGAAGATAAAATCTTGGCTGCAACATATGGAAGGTGTGCTTTTTGGCATTTACTCATGTAACCACAAATTCATAGAACCACCACCTTTACCACTTCCACAGAGGTTACCATTAAATTGCTTGCTATATGGAAAATTCCATTACATTCTGATTGCAACCTTTAACTTCATCAAAACTAGTTTTCCTTCCATGGGGCACTTGCAGAGATGTTATATTGCAGATATTTGCCTTGAAGATTTCAATTCACCATAATTTGAATGAACTCTGTTTTGGTAGAGTGGTTTTCTCACTGATTTAGTTCACCACCGTTCTTACGAACTAAGTCACCACTCTCCATTGCTACCTTTTGAGAATAATGAATTATTTACCAAATTGATCTCCTCTGATTATCTTCCTCAAGTGGAACTTTCTTTCCTTTATATCTTCTAATGTAAGGGAGTGGTCACACCTCCTCATCATGTCTTCCCTTTGGCAAGAGCCACAATCTTTCACAATTACCACCCTTTGAAATAGTAGAATACTAAATAATTTCTTCCATTTGAAAGTCACTACATTCACAAATTTGACCCTTTGAAAGAGTCTCTTCCTTATTTACTTCTCATTCCTTTCATCTTTCAATAATTCTTCCTTGGTTCCGTGCTCCATTTTTCTCTTCCCTTTTATATCTAGTGGTTGAGAGATTCAATTTCAATTTCATGCCTTCTAACAACTCATTAGACATACTTAAGTTTTAATTATATTGTATTTTAAAATTAAATTTTATCTATATTTATTATTGAATCTTATTTCAAAAAAGGGACATTACAGCTGTTACAATGACACAGTTTGGTGTTTTGAAGATAAAAAATTGGCTGCAACATATGGAAGGTGTGCTTTTTGGCATTTACTCATGTTGTAACCACAAAATCATAGGATATGGTTTTTGCTAAGTTTCCTAGGTATGATTGAGAGTGTTGGAATCTAAAAGTAGGTTGTGTTAGTGCAGTTTTGATATGTTCAATCATTGACAAATTAACGCATGGTCTATGGATGCACCCAAGCACATACTTACACTATTTACTCTAAGTTTTGAGTTGACGAATTGACAATCATTCTTCTAGAAGTGTGCTTGGGTTTGGGAGTGCATTTCTGTTATGATTTAGTTTGGCAACTTGATCCACAAGTGACCTGGTCACAAGTGTGTTGGTGTGGCATATTTGCCTTATGTGCACTTTTCATGTTTGTATCTTGACAACTTTACACGTGGAACCTCATGGGTATGCCCAAGGTCCTTGGAGCACTTTTTGGTTTTAATTTAACTTTGACAATTTAGGTGTAAAAAAGTGCATTTTTAATTATAATTCTTAATTGACAATAACCATGTAATTGGGTTTATCATTTGGTGGCTTAGGTTGTTATTTTCTTAGTGGGATATTATCATATTTATTTCCCCTTAGCCCTAGAATTTTTTAAAGCTTTTATTAGACTTGATTAGGTTTATAAAATGATTCCAATTAATTAATGAGCATTGGATAATTTGCTGAGGTGTCACCCTCCTAAGAGCATTTACTATTTTTAGATCACTTGGTGGTCACTTCTATTGGTTGGATTTTCCACCTCTATTGTCGCCCTACTTTTGTATAAATTCACTACCTAGTTTGTATTTTTTTGTTTTTCTGCATACATTGGCATTTGCCATTTATGTATGATGATGCATACAGTCATTATGTAACGCCCTGCTCTGGAACCCAAGAGCAATTAACCTACTATGTTATAATGTTTTAGTGAACATTTTTTTTTAAAGTTTAAAGAACGTCAAAATAACAATGCGGATGCAATATACACAAAAACAACATTTACACAAATGCAATTACAATACAAATTTCATTCCTGAAGGGTTCCTATGCATTGAGTCACATTCAAGAAAGTTTTAAGTTTAAGTCTCAATTAAAATGTCCATAATCATAAAATGAATAAACACTTACATAATCTCATATACACATACATAAAATCAACTGATATGATAAAGTGCATTCAAATAACATTATCCACGGCACATGTTGCACGGTATGCATTAATAAATACAAGTACATCAATATATAATACATCGCGTAGGATCTCAAAATACAAGATACATAATACATAGATACATCAAATGAATAGAAATTCCCAAGACTAGAACAAGAATGATAACATGAACATCTGATAATTGTCGATCTATGGGGGAACCCAAATGGTAAGAAGTCACTACCTCCCGACCGTGTGATCACCTAATCAGGCTCCCTCTCCCACCGTGCAGGGAAGATAATGAATGATTCGCATACGGATTTCAAACCATAAAACAATCCTAGGCAAGGAATCCTAGTAGCCAAATCTACCTCAAGGGTACACAATCTACTCATAAAGAAAAGATAACCAAATCAAAGAGACGAACAACTGATACCAACACCACTTACCAAGGTCAACATTCAGATACCAAGTACGGAACAAGTATCAAAATCAAGAGATAAAGTCAATGAAAGATATCCACTTCAAGCCAAAACTCACATGTCAAAGTACAATAACCAACCAAACACAACCACCATTAATAAAGAGAATTTGTCGACAAGAAATGCATCATTAAATGAGTAGTATTAATTTATTTAATTTTCAAAATAAATAAATAATAATTTTTTTTAATTTGATTTTTTACTAGTTTTTTTAATAAATTTATTTTTTAATAATTTTTTTGTGGTTATAACTTGTTATATATTTATTAATGCAAGTGGAGTTATAAGTTAATGAATATATGTACGTGACGTAGTTATATTTTAAGAAAAGTTATAGTGGAGTTCACTATATAATCATCTAGTTATGAATATTTAAATATTATGAAGAAAATTGTAAATAACTTAATTAAAATTATAATTTCAAGTTTGAGTTACTTGTAGTTGCATATTGAATTAAAGGAAAAGTAGATATTAATATTAGACTTAAATAGAGGTTATATTAATACTTTAGAAATGGAATTGACATCAATGTTTAAATCTAATAATATGTATTTAAGTTATTAAACCATTATTGATTTAAAATTATTTAAATTAATAACGTGATAATATTGCATGATATTTTACATTCACAAAGAGATTGACATTTAAATATTTATTCATTTAAATAAGTATATTAGCTTAACTATTTATGTTAACATGTATATTCTTACTTTAATGTTAAACACATCTCTATGGCCCAAACTAAAGAATAGAAAATGATGGAATTAAACCATATGGCTGAAAACTATGTGTTCTCTTATATTCTATCTATATCAGTGTTACCAGCCTTGGACTTGGCTTGGACTTGGTCAGGCCCAAAATGGGTCCGGACTTGGTCTCGGCGGCTGGACTTGGTAATGACTCGACAAATTAAAAAACCCATGAAATTCAACGGTTTTAAGTTTTTTTCATGCATCATTTAGCCACTTAACATCAAATACACAATAATTGAGATAAATAGAAGCTACTTTGCACACATATACAACTTTTCATCGATCACCTAAGTATAAATGCGATTTTTCAAAATAAATTACATAAAGTTAAACTGAATAACATAATAGAAATCTGAAATATAGTATAACAATTAACTGTCAAATGTCTACAATATGTCAGTATTCATGGAATATGCAATCCATGGAATCAAAAGGTCAAAACATATATCAAAAGAAAGGCTCATAGTAGCCTATGTCTTCCTACGAGTATGCCTAAGATAGGTCATGGAAGCCTCTAGAGCCATCTTCTCTCCCTTTGTCTGAGGTTGAACCTCAGTAACATGATCATCCTTCTCATCCTCATACTCATCCTCATCCTCATAATCCTCATTATTAGAGTCAGATCCATCACTTTCGGCCTCAGGGTCTTGCACTGGGTCTCCTCGTGCTCTAGTCTCCTCTATTGCTAACACCACTGCCTCTGCCTCTCGATGAACCTGATCAAACCCACTCCAAGTCTTCATCACTAAAGACAAGATCATCAACCTCTGTATTCCACCCTGCTTGTATATCAGCCTTCTCTAATACAATGAGAGATGTGTTGCTGGTCAAAATCTGTTTGTGGCAGAAGCAAAGGTTGTAGTGAACAAAAACAAGATCATTTAACTTTTTTGTTGTCAACCTATTGCGCCTCTTTGAGTGTATATGCTTAAACATACTCCATTTGCATTCGCATCCTGAAGCACTAGATGACTGGCTCAAGATATGAACAATTATCCTCGGTAGATTTGGCACTGCCAAACATCTCTCACCTTACATTTGAAACAAGAAAATTTTAAATTAGTTCTATACATTTGACTTTATCAATCTAGATTCTAGATTCTAAAGTGGCAATAAAATAGAATTTAGAATTTGGAGTCATATATTTTACCAGGCATCAGTTCTGTTCGGTTTTTCTTGCATAAGTCTCATGAAAAAAAGTCTCCTAGTGCTTTCTTATACATCTCTATCTCATGGACTATAACTGTTCCAATAGTTGCATCAGGTGACATTCTCTCTATAACATCATAGAGGCCACTCAACACCTCTTCATCAACTTTAAAATTGGGCTGAATTGGTATGCTGGATTAAGAAATTGGGCAACTGCACGTGTAGGCCTATGAAGTAGATTGTGCCATCGCTTATCAATGACATCCCATATAGGACTATATTTTTCATGATTCCCTACATAAAAAGCTTGGATGGTCTCTTTTGCACTATCCATACCCTCATAAATGTAACCCATGGAGGGCTTCTCTCCATCAACAATTCGTAGGATAACAATAAGAGGCTCTATGAACTGTAATCATTGTAAAAAACAAAACATTAAGCTTTAAGTTTTCCATTTAAAAATGAACAATGTGAATTTCAATAAACATAAACAAGTGTTTAGAACTTAAACAAAAATAGTGAAATAAAATGGAAATGAGCATAAAAAAGAAAATTACCTCCACAATCTCCTTGGTGGGTTTCCAAAAGCCACTCTCATCAAAAACCCAATCAACCACCTCAATTGTTGCATAGATATTTGAATATAATGAATTTGTCCACTCCTCACATACAAACATGCCTTTCAAACCAGCATTTGCGTTAAGAAAAGATATCAATGTGAGAATTTTTTTTGCAAATCTAGTGATCGCTGAACGAGACAAATTATTATTCTTTGTGTGTCGCCTCATAAGGTTGAGGACCCAAGCATGATTATATATGAACTTGCAAATATTTCTTGCTTGCTCTACACATTTTTTTATTCAAGGAATTTTACCTAGATCCTCCAACATGAGGTCAAGGCACTGGGCAACACAAGGGGTTCAAAACAAGTGGTGGTGCCTCTCCAAAAGAAGTTTACTAGCAACAGCATAATTTGCTGCATCATTTGTCACAATTTGCACAACATTCTCCTCATCCACCTCCTTCAACACTTCCTCCATTACCTCACAAAGATACGCAACATTTTTGGTCTTCCTTGAGGCATCAACTGATTTCAAAAACATCGTGGAACTTGAGAAAAATAAAGAAATTTAGTACAATCACAATGATCATTCAATTTACTATTAAATTATTAAATTCTAACTTTCTAAGTACAATATTAAATTACTTGATGAGGAGACAAGCAAATTTAGCAGTGTTCTATTTCTTCTATCAGTCCAACCATTGATCATGATGGTGCAACCCTTCATGATCCATACTTTACACTGCTTCTCAATTATAACTTTTTACATCAACAACGTGATGGGCCAAAATAGTACCTTTTAGCTCCTCATCATTAGGGGCTTTGAACCCCGGACCACAAACAGTAACAACATCTATGGCAATTTGCCAATAAGGAGACGTAAAAGTTAAAACAAATTAAATAAACATTATAAGTATACTTATTATGCAAGCAAGGGAAGACATACAAATTAAAAATTAAAATTATAAGTAGCTTGTTGTATTAAATGGAAGGTTGTTGTAGAAGAAGAAATCTCCAAGTGCCAACTTTGCTTGCTCATGCTTCTCCTTATTCCAAGCCATGCTCTCAAATGATGGTTGTGCGTTTGGAGTTGTGCGTAGGACAAAGATGGAATCAAGTGAGGATCTTTGCTTATGCACCCGAGGCCCAATGCTCATAGTCTAAGATGCAGTAGTAGAAGAAGGTAGAATTGGAGAGTGACCATGTCCATAACTTGAAGATCCCTTTACACTTCTAGTTTTAACTAATTGTGCCATCTCTTCTTGTTGCTTTTTTCTAAATTCTTTCTTCTCTAAATTTTCTTCTAAGAGAGCTTGCATATCATGCATAACATCTTGAGGTACCTCTTTGCATTTTTTGATATCATGCTTTGGTATATATGCAAGGTGATATTTCAATCTATTCATGCCTCCCCCATTATATGTTGTCATACAATGCCAACATGTCACAACTCCTTTCTTATGCCTAGGAATAGCATGTTTCCAAGTCCTATCCCTTGCTACTGCACTAGGGTCAGCATCAAGGTAAGTTTTAGGCCTAGTTCCACTACCCTCAGGTTGAGACATGATGTTGCTGCTGTCGCAACAATATTACCATAAATTAAAAAAATAAGCGTTTAAAATATAGAAAATCCAATTTACAAGCACTAGGGCTGCTTACTTTTTAAGTTTTCCATCACCATAAAATAGAACAAATCTAAAGAGTCCAAACACATGCAAATAAAAAGAGTTTCATGAATGTAAATTTTTTTTTTGCAAAATAACAAGAAAAAATATACTTTACCTCTTCAAATTTGCTCTAAAAATGAAAATGTAACCCAAGTTTGAAGAAGCTTCCTCAAAATGCTTCTTTTAATTCCTCTCAATGCATATATGCAAGCTACAAAGTGACACAAACAATAAGCAACCGATAGATGAGAGCCAACTGGTTTGCTAATTTATCTCCCAAAACCCCAATGCTCTTCCCTCAACTCTTTTCTCCCTTTTTCTTGTGTTTGCAAGTGATATAATGACTATTTTAGGTCTAACTTATGCTTTTCAATGTTAACATACCAAAAAAAAAATAACAAATAAAAAAACAACTTTTCTGCCTTGTTAGGACGTTGACTATCAGTCGAGTCTCCTTGATGGGACTTGGCAAGTTAGGCCTGACTCGGCTAGGACTTGACCGAGTCCAAGGCAAGAGGCCATTGGCCTTGTTTTGCTTGCCTTGCCTTGGGACTTGCCGAGTCTTGTAACACTGGTTTATAGTCTTGTGATGTTTATTTTCGTGATGTTTTTTCTTTTGTGGCTTGTTTAGTTGGTCAAGTTAGGATGTGCACCAAAGGCATTTTTTGAGATTTTTTTGATGACTATTTGACTAGATGTCATGATGTATTATATGATTCAAATTGAGATTTATTTTATGAGATATCTTGTGATGAGCATTTATGAGAAAAGTTGCATGGATACGGATATGGATAGAAATACGGATACGATCTTGGGTACGGATACAGCCATTTTTTAAGATCCTTAATATGGATACGATTGGATACGACATCATATCATATCACATACACATATTTAACACAATTTTCTAAGTTATTAGACGAGTTTTCCATTAGCTCAGAAACAATATGGACATAGAAATGCTGCATAAATATTTAGAAGTTATTTTTACACTTTACAATATGCAGAAATAGTAGAGTTGCATTAGAAGATAACCCAACAAAACGGGTTGCTGAATATAACAACATTTTAGTTGTCTTTCTCATTTGGTGCGGGTTTTGTTTATACTAGTTTTTAAAATAGTTGTATTTTTATTTTTATTTTACATTAAATTTGGGAGGATTTACGCCTAACCTTAAGAAACATCGAATTATGTAGTATTTGGCGCGGTTGGAAATCAACTTTTTTTGGGTTGACATGGGTGCAATATTCAACGTGTATCCAAGGAGTATTGGATACGTTTCCAAATTGGATATGGGGATACGTTTCCCAAGGAGAGACAAAGGAGTTTCTGGCAATTCTGTTTATGAGAACTTGTGTTTTGAGAACCAATGTTATTTTCGGGTTGCCTATTAAGGAACCAAATTTGAGCAATATTACTTTTGTGTTATCGGACACAATTGTGGTTTATGAGTTTTGAGAAGGTAGTCTAGGTGCATGTCTATGAGAGTGGCTTGCAATGGGGGTCGGAGCCCAAAGTGGCTTCCAAGGTAACTCATTATAAGTTGTGTAACAAGCGATAACATTGTAATAAAAATACTTTCCTCCCTTATGCCTTGAGATAAATTAAAATGATAAGTTAGGGATTTTTCCTCATCCATGCCTTGAGTGCCTGTATAGGCTAGGGATGGGAACGGGATGATACCTTGAGAGGTATGACTAGTTTTGTCGTCTTCATGAGAGGGTATTCTGGTTTTGCCTAGAGTCGGGGGTCGGGGTCCTGAGAGACTACCAGGGTAACCTTAGAGTTGTCATGTGATGGTACTCCGTAGAATTAGCTTGAGTCTCCTCCCTAGATTTTGTATTTGCCTCTGGTGGTGTATTTATTGGTGGTGATTTATTGTTGGATGCATTTCTTGTCGATGACTTATCTTTATTAATGGTTGTTGGTGTTCGGTTGGTTATTGTACTTTGACATGTGGCTTTTGACTTGAAGTGGATATCTTTCATTGACTTCATCTCTTGATTTTGATGCTCATTCCGTACTTGGTATCCAAATGTTGACCTTGGTATGTGGTGTTGGTATTGGTTGTTCGTCTCTTTGATTTTGGTTATCTTTTCTTTATAAGTAGATTGTGTACTCTTAAGGTAGATTTGGCTACTAGGATTCCTTGCCTAGGATTGTTTTATGATTTGATATCCATATGTGGATTGTTCATTATGTTGTCTGCATGGTAGGAGTGGGAGCTTGATTAGGTGACCATGCAATCAGGAGGTAATGACTTCTTACCATTTGGGTTCCCCCACAGATTGATAGTTATCAAATGTTCATGGATATAGTTGTACTTTTATCATTCTTGTTCTTGTCTTAGAGACTTCTATTCATTTGATGTATCTACGTATTATGTATCTTGCATTTTGAGATCGTATGAGATGTATTGCATATTGATGCACTTGTATTTATTATTGCATACTGTGCGACATGTGCAATGGATGATGTTATTTGAATGTACTTTATCATATCAGTTGGTTTTATGTATGTGTATATGAGATTATGTAAGTGTTTATTCATTTTATGATTATGGTCCATGGACATTGTAATTGAGACTTAAAACTTATTAGTAAAACTTTCTTAGACGCGACTCAACGTGAAGGAACCCTTTAGGAATGAAATTTGTATTGTAATTGCATTCGTGTAAATGTTGTGTTTGTGTATATTGCTTCCGCATTGTTACTTTGATGTTCTTTAAACTCTAAAAAAAGTTCAGTAAACTTTGTATCATATTAGGTTTATTTCTTTTTTGGTTCCCGAGCGGGAGGTTACACATTACCTTATAGTTTCTCTTTGAGCTCCTAATACAATATTGTCCTCTGACTTTTGCACATCTCATGGAGTTTCAGGTCTGTAATTTGGTGTTCTGTTTATAGCTTTGTAGATTATCTTTCTCCTAAAATGTTCCATGGTTTTGCATTTGTTTCGGATCTCTAACACTTGTAATTCTTCATTGACATATATCACTTAAGTGAGAAGCGCTTTCTGAGCCACTTAAGTGATGTATTTCTTCATTAACATTGAGAATTGCAAGCACTTTATGACCAAAGTGGTTTTTGCCATACAATATAATACAAGACCTCCTTGAAATGCACCCAAGCTTATTGGAGACAGTTTTTAGTGATTTTGGCCCTTACATACAATTTTCTCTTCATTTGATGTGTCCTAGACTACATGCATGTCTTGTTATGACTTAAACCTTCCCTTAGGTACTTTTGCTTCATAAACATGCATCAAAAGTTCTTCATTCATTTGCCTGTCTATACACTTAATTGCTTCTCCCAATATCTCAGCTGACACTATGTCATGCCTCTAGTTTGCAGCACCATGAGGATAGCTGACGAGCATTAAATACTAGTAATTATTAACTACAGGTATAAAGCTGGCTGACCGTGTTCCTATATCTATTGCTGGCCAACTTTCTTTGGTAAGAATAAAATACATATCAGCTATGTGTTATACAAAAGGAAGCAAATGATCTCAAATAGAGAGGGGGATTAGCATTAAGAAAGGCAGCGATCTGCTATAAGTAGCATCAGCAGTGATTATGTTATTAAAAAAAATAAAGGTAAAGCAGTGGTCATGAGACAACATTTATGAAGGCGGAGATCACAAAGGATTAATTAAACAATTAAGACAACAACCTACAAAAGCTAAGATATAATCAAAATAACAATCAACATATTTATGAGGTACATGGAAGAGATGTTATTCTTGGAAAAGGAAAGGAATCTCCTAAGGGACACAACTCTCCAGCAAGTCAAGAAGATATTCAAGAGGCAGAAAGTCATTGTTAAAGGGCATCAAACCAGGAAGAGGAGTCCATCCAAAAAACATCAATCCTCTGAAGGAGCAGACAGTGCCCAGCAATAAAGAAATAGATCAAACCAGGAAGGTAGAATATGCAGATTTGAGGGATAACCAAGACGGATCAATGAATTTAGTCAAGTGATCAGCATGAAGAAAGGAAAATCTCTGAGATACACTAATATATATCTGAGCATAAATATTAGATCATATTTATATAAAGATCGAAGAAGAGATAAAGCATTAGATCAGAGAAGAAAGGCAGGCAAGAAAGTAAGAGCAGATCAATACCCCTTACACCAGAAATCAAATTAGGTTCAGAAATCGGTAGTTATTGCAGGAAACAGTATCGTTATCCATCTGTGGAAGTAGGAAGATTTGCAGATAATCTATTGCTTCTAATGTTATGCATATTTGATAATGATGAAGATTCCTTTAAAGCTTTTAGCCAATCCACCATCCCATTGTGGAAGGGAGATAGGGCATATGAGGAGTCCAAGTAGCATAAAGGTCCATTTGAGTAGTGGTAACTCTGAGTGGGGCTGGGAGGCCAAATGGCGGGTGCCATTAATGAGTTCTTGGGCTTGATTGATAGGCCCAATGCACCTTGTATGATTTTCTAGTTGCTTCATAATGAGGATGGGTTTTTGAAGAAAGCCTTCTGGGAATTCTGCATGCACATTATGATGGAATGCATATCAAGGATGCAAGTAGCACCCAAGTTCCATTCAAGTAGTGGTAAACACGAGTGGGGCTGGGAGGTGGAACAACATGCTCCTAGGCTTGATGGGAAGGAATAAGATTGAGATGCTTTAAATGTATTTCCAAGGAATTCCATCAATGAAATATGTTATATCATATGATTGAGTTAATGTTCCTAACCCCAGTAGCAAAGGTATGTTTAATGGATTATATTTCAATGATTAACTAACTCAACTGCAGGGTGTCAACCAAGATCTATCTTACTCCATAATCAGTAAATGATATCACTAACTCTATTCTATTTCTTGTTTTACTTGGAATTAAAATTTTAGGGCCAAAACTAGGGCCTTTTATGATGTGCTTGAAAAACTCTCTCTTAAGCCCTGCCAAAATGTTAGCTTTAATTGGCAATAACAACATTAGCAACTAGTGGTGACACAGGATTTAGAACTGGCGCATAGGGGACAAATGATAAGTTATGTGCCTGTAATTTAACTCATGAATGAAAAATGACAGTTTTGTGGCTTACAATTTGACACTATGAGAAAAATTTTATGGGTACATTGTATGATAGTCAGCACAATCAAAATAAAGAAAAAACAAGGTTACAAGTTGGCACTTGAGTTAATCACAGTAAATGTACATCATTAACCAAAATGTTCATGGCAAGTTGCTATCAATGCAACAGAATAATTGAGGACCTAGGTGCCAACTTAGCAAGGTACAGGTTGAAAGGGTGGATAGAGGATTCTATGATCCTTGGGAGGAATTTATGCTAAAGACTATTTGCAAACAAAGTGATACAATCATATTGATATTATATATAACATTGAATTATTTTTATACATAATTTTAACATGAAGTAATATAACATAGATGAACAAAATTCTTTAAAATCTACTTTTATTTCTTGCAATCCCAAATTTCAATGAAGGAAACATCTCTTAAGTTCTTGGGAAAAGCTTGAATGGCAGCTCTTGAACCTGACTAATTGCAATCTCAGCTTCTAGATATGTTAAAATAATTGTGAATATGCCTGCTTTATCTGCTAAATAATATCTCTACCCATTTGTAGTCTCTGGGAGGGGCAATTGGTATGACTTTTTGTAGTGTGTATTCTTTTTTGAATTTATGTTTTATCTCCATGCTTGATGCTTTATTTTAAGATTCATGACTAAATGATCAGGAATCAGGAGAAAATGCCTTATTTGATATACTTTCCTTTTGATTGACTTATCTGAGTGACTCCCTATTTTACCCTGTTTCAGGTTATTATCCCAGCTCCATTTTGGGTTAGCTATCCTGAAATGGCTCGGTTAGCAGATGCAACTCCAGTAATAATACCAACATCATTGTCAGATGATTTCCTACTGAATCCTGATGCTTTGTCTTCAAAACTGAATGAAAGGTCAAGGTTATTGATTTTATGTAGTCCTTCCAATCCTACTGGGTCTGTTTATCGTCGAGAAGTTCTTGAAGAAATAGCAAAAATTGTTGCAAAGCATCCCAGACTGCTGGTAAGTAAAAAGTTATAACAAAGTTACTGGGAACATGCTTTCCTCTAATGCCTCATTGGCTTACTCTTCATATCTGGAGTGTTTTGTCCAATTTTGATTAATTAGACTTACTAGAAAGATGATGTTGTTAAAAGATGGACCTATTTGACATTCGATCCATATAAATGTGATAAATCAGGTTTTGTCAGATGAAATCTACGAGCACATTATATATCAGCCAGCAAAACACACAAGCTTCGCTTCTTTGCCAGGCATGTGGGAACGGACATTAACTGTCAATGGATTCTCTAAGGTGAATTATTTGTCACTAATATTGTTAAATTTAAGTTATAAGCACTAGACTTAATGTGGCCAATCCTCAGCACTTTGTTTATATGTTTTTTTGGCAAAACATGCATCTTTTAAATGGCAGAAAAGAATACGAATACATCATACAGTGTATCAATTGGACATGCATTATTCCTAATACGTATTGTACTTATTTCTTAGCATTAGAAATTAGGGTTTACATTTCCAAGACAAACACTCAAACTAGGTTGCATTCTACTTGCAACACAACACAATACAATTAATCTTAGAATGTACTAAACATAATTTTGTCAACCATAACTTTTTTCTCAGAAATCCTCCAGTAATTGTGCCAACCAATAATATCTTAACAAATTTCATAGGTGTCGAGGATGTCGATTTATTGCCAATAAAATCTTAATATATCATTTTACCCAGGCTTTTGCAATGACTGGTTGGCGACTGGGGTACTTGGCTGGACCAAAGCATTTTGTTACAGCTTGTGGCAGAATCCAGAGTCAGGTTTGTACTTATAAAAAATGTGCTTTTTAACCAAAATATGTAGTAATTAAATGCAATACAACACTTCGACTCCTTTAATGACAAGTGACTCTCTTTCTTTGTGGACTTCCTAGATGGCACCACATTTATAAAAATGTTGATTATGTATTATAAATCTGTTTGGACACCATATAACTAACCACCAGTTTCTATTGGGATGATTACTTGCTGTTAGTCCACATCAGGGGCTAGCAGTATCTCACAGAAGGCAGGAGTCGCTGCTTTAGGCTTGGGTAATGCTGGGGGTGAAGTAGTTTCTACCATGGTCAAAGCATTCAAGGAGCGAAGGGACTTTTTAGTTAAAAGATTACAAGCTCTGGAGGGTGTGAAGTTATCAGTGCCTCAGGTATGTCTTCATTGTTATAGAAAGTATTATTTTCTGCTTGATAAAAAAAACATTTATTATGATTTGAAAGATTTCCTTACAATATTTCACTTTCTTTCTCTTGTTTGAAGGGTGCCTTTTATCTATTTCCTGATTTTAGTTCATACTATGGCACTGAAGTGGAAGGCTTTGGTATTATTGAAGGCTCGGAATCTCTCTGCCGTTTTTTCCTTGAGAAGGCACAGGTGCATGTTTATTATTATTTTAATCTTATCTTGATTTTTAATTAAGAAGGCGATATACTGAGATGATACAATTATACGAGTATTATCATATATGTTTCAACTGGGCAAAATTTTGGTAAATAAAATAATAATTTTTGAAGCTTTGGTGTGCATATTCATTGTCTCAATTTTTTCTGGGTTCCCTTCATTCAAATGAACCTTGAAGCTTCCGAGACAAAAATAATATTGCTTGAAAGTGATATAAGTTACAGTTTCAAAATTATGAGTGCTACCTTCAGTATATACTGTTATCTATTGCTTGTATAATGTGCTTAAGCTTGGCCTCAAATGCAGGTCGCTGTTGTCCCAGGAGATGCTTTTGGAGAAAATACGTGCATCCGTATCTCATATGCAGCATCTATGGACACACTTAAATCTGCCATTGACAATATTGAGAAGTCTCTTACTCTTTTGAAGCCTGCTGCTCCAGCTAAGCATAGCTAACTACTATGTATTAGTTGCTGACTTCGATGAACAACTATGTTGTACACACTTGGAATTGTTATGTTCTGCTTGCTTATTACTGGTTATAAAAATGCCAGAGGAGTTTATAGAAGTTGAGCTGAATATTTTATTTTTCCACTGGTATCAAAAACTTTCTTTCCATGTGTGCAATTAATTATAATGATAGAACAAGCAAGTTTTCAGACTTAGTAAGAACAGTTCCAGATAGGTTCCCAACTTTGAATTTCCTGTTGGATGTTTGTAAGCAAGTCTGTATATAACCATTTTTTGGTACTTAGCTTTCCAGTGGTACCAAAATAATGCTTCCATGCATGCATGTTGTTATGATGATAGAAAAGCAAGTTTCCCAATTTCATCAGAATAATTCCAGATAGGGTTCTGGTGAATAGTTCCAACTCATAATTCCACATTATATTTTTTGTAAGAAAAATCTGTATTTAATCATTTTCTTGTGCAAGACAAATGTTTCTATGCAACATAATTTTGCATTGATTCATGTTCGCTTTGTTGCTTTCGACATGATAAAATTATCATTAGCGTTGGCTGATGCAAAAAAACATACATAATTAAAAATGAAAAACATTCCCATAATAGCTGACTACGTTGAAGTAGAATGTTATGAATAACCACTTGACTGCAGAATGTTATGAATAGATAAGGCCATTCTAAAGTGGAATACCTCAATTGTATGCGTAGTCCCTTATCTTTACTTTAGCATAAAAATCAGTGGTATTGCAGAAGATGATCTCTTGTGCATACATTGTATAACAAGATCAAGTCGTTAGAAATTCAGGCAGAGTCACATAACCCCTTGAACTATCTTTCATGTTTTAAACAGTCTTGCATTGTGAACATAAATTTTGATCAAGAGATAAAACATTTATGGTTATACTCCTAAAAGTCTCTCTCCACTTCAAACTTTTCATCTATCTTCGAATACATTCCTAGCTCATGAGATTATACAGATGCATGCTGGCAGTGCAAGGAGATTTATATGTCCTTATAACATCAACTTTCATTTGGAAATCAATCTTATCTTTGAAAGTGGAGCAATTTGCAACATGGCACCATTGTTTTCTTGTAACATCCTTCTTGGTAATCTTTGTATGTGTAAACATTGTAGTGGTTATATATCGCAACCAAAAAAAAGGTTGTAGGAGGATCAGATTAGATTCCTTATTTGATTGAGTTAAACACACATTTTTTCATCTTAAGGAATTATCATATATAGGACATCATAATAACATGAATTTGTTGCAAATCTCTCTCTTTGTGAATTGATCAATATGTTTTATCCTGAATAACCATCAAAATTTGCATCATTATTATATCATCAATATATGGAACAAGTTTGCATTTAAAATGCTTCTATGCTGCTTCCTAATCTCCCACATCATGTAAACTTTGATGATAGCTGCTTCTTGTTTCTATAAAATACCTTACCTAGCACACGGATGTAACTACCCTTTGCAGTGAAATTGGTTATGCTATACAAGTTCACATACGTAAAGACTAAGAGAATTTCAATCCATGGAGTTGAAGAGGGCCGTAGGTGGTCCCAAAAATGTGACAATGGAAGAAAGGGAGTTATCAGCACTTTATAAAACCTTGGTGTAGTTGTATTAAGTTCTTAAGTATTTATGTGCATTTGAGAGACGGTAAAATTTCATAAGCTTTGGGAAAGCAATATTTGTCAATAAGCAAGGAGTAGGATTTGCGCTAGAACAAAAGATTTGTAGGGTATGCCACGATTCATATCATACCTTCTCCACTCATCTTTGTAGAGTAATAATAAAACATAAGCATAATATAGTTATGAATAAGGATGGTTTGTAAAGGGGTCGAGTAGTTAGGCATAGTGAAGGGATGTGTCTATTGGTTCTCTTAACCAACCAAGGATATATTTAAGGATTCTCAAACATAAAAGATGTATGAACTATTTTTGGAAATAAATAAATAATTGTTTCCTTTACATTAATATGGTATTGATTGTGCTATATATTATCAATAGTATTGAGCATTAATAGAATACATATATGTTCTAGTAATTCTCGATATAAATCATCTACATTTTTGGTGTAGTCACTTGTTTCCGAATTTGGAGGTCTTGTGATAATAACTTTATGACAATGCAAACAATGGAGTGATGGGTTGCCCATACAACAAGTACTAGTCACAAACAATCACAAGGAAGAGGAAGAAGTAACAAGGAAGGATCAAGTAACACAAGATTTTGTGGTGGCATGGGAAGTTCCCATTGACTAGTATGTGCAAATGGAAGTTCGAGAGAGCAATTCCTGAGACAATGGTACAAGACAAACTTCTAGTCTCACCAATAGTGTACGATCTCCTTGGACAAATACCTCAGTTACTTGCAAGGATCCTAGTATGATTGGAGGAGGAATGGGTTAAAGTACAACGCAAACAATAAAGACAATTAAGTACTCCAACAATTTGTTGAGAGAAACCAACATGAAAACTAGGAGCGGGATATTCCAAGATGTAGGACACATAGGCACCAAAACAATTAATGCCCCTAATTCCAAACAAAGATCCAAGGCAATTACTAGAAGAAGAAACTGAGGGGAAAGCTACCCTACAACATGCCTTACGTAATAGGGAGTAGGAGGAAGGACATCATCATCTAAAAGGTCTTGTTGGTTAATCAAAAGTACTAAGCCAAATAGAAGAAACTTGATTAAAACCATAATAAGAAGAATCACAGACTTGGCAATTTTGGAAGAACTAGAAATAAGGGGTGAATGGATAGACTTGGAAACACCAACAAACACAGAACATCGTGCAAGCCACAAAGAAAACTCTAATCACATAGAAGTTTCACAAGGAGGGGGAGAAGTAGCCTTGCTAGGAAGAAAGACTCGAGGAGTAACCTTGTCGGGAATAAAAACTCAAGGAAATAGTTAGAGAACTAAGATGGCTAGAATAGCAGATAGACAAAAACTTTCCAAATTCATAGGTGATAGGTCAGATGATCCAATTCGTCACTACAAGATTTTAATAACTATAAGGCAAGCAAATGGAGAAAACAACGAGGGTAAGTGGCTAAAAGCATTCTCGGCCACCCTGAGGGGGATTGCCATTGACTGGCATATAGAGTTAGAGATTGGCAAGAAATCAACATGGAAAGACCTTCAGACGAATTTTGAAGAAGAATTTAGACAACTATGGGATGGTGACAAGATACTTACACAAACATATACCACTAGATAGGCCAAAAATGAATCAATGTGAGCCTACAATAGGAGAATGAAAGAATTAATAGGAAAATTGGAAAACAATTCAGTGAACAAATTGGACAAAAAGATGGTTTATTGAAGGGCTAACTCCATCCCTGTGGCGTAAGACAAAAGTGGTACCACCATCCTCCTATGCCAATGCTTGTGCACGTGCTAGGGACATTGAAAGTGAAAATAAAACCTCAAAAGGAAGAAAGCATGGGAGTGACAATGACAATATAGAAGGATTGGCACAATCTCCTTGCAATGATCCCAAGTATCCATTGCTTTTAAGAGTGTTTCAAGGTTGGGAACTACTTCAACATTCTTTTCATGGTTTAGAGGTAATTCCATTTGTGGCAAAGGCTTCTACAAGGGAATGAGCCTCATGATTATGACATTTAAATAGAAGTAAAACTTGCTTCTTCGACTCCTTACACTCAACTCTTCACTAAGTTATTCTTAGTGTACACTCAACTCTTCATTGAAGTTATTCTTCCAACTCTAAGAATAATTGCTACAAATTCCTGAAGCCGAGGGACCCTAAACATATGCTGCATTTTTTGGATACATGGGAGAAGTTACTACCAGCTTCAGTACTTCATAACATTCTAGATCATATAATGATGCACAAATTAACAACAATAGTAGATACTTGGGATCCTCGTAGGAAGACTGTGCCAATACATGCATGGTTACGTCCTTGGCTTCCATTGTTGGGCCAGCATATGGAGCCTTTATATCCAACCATTTAATATAAATTGGGGATTGTGCTTCATGCATGACATGCAAGTGATGCATTTGCATATGCAATTTTATCACCTTGGAAAATTGTATTTGATACTACTAGCTGGGAACAACTAATTATTCATTTTATTTTACCTAATCTGATGACAATTCTACAGGAATTTCTATTCAACCTAGTTAATCAACAACTAGACCAATTTCACTGGGTTATGGATTGTTTCTTTCTAAGAATATATTCTATGATATGTTTTTGTAAAATTTCTTGCGAACTCTACCCATTTTTCCTAGTTTGCATTATTTTTGTGTAGGATCTTGAGGTAAGTCACTTAGCACGGGTTGAGTGAGTTTTATTGTTTTATTATTTGGATTCTAGAATATGTATGTAGCAAGGGTAGAGCAAGGGTAAGGGCATGAAGATCACAAGGGCATGACACGATAACACAATCACAAAGCTAGGGAATGACCATAGATTGACTGGAGATTATTACAATACAGTCAAGCTCATTCGCTGCCATAGACAATAATTTTTTTATATTAAGTTTAAGATCTCATATAGGGAGGAAGATATTCAAAGTTAGTGTGAAACAATAGAAAGACTAAATAATGATGAGAATGCATTATAAGAAAAATACCATAGAAACAAAATGTAGATCAAGGGCAACAAAATACAGAGTAAGGGCATGACTAGATTATTGTAGATCTCCACAATCTTTTGCACACAATTCTTCACAATCGATCAAATGTGAGTGATTAATGTCATTTTTCTATTATTTTGTTTATAATCACACTGATATTGCAATTATGACACCAACACCAGTATTATGACGGCATTAGGGACAACTATGGAAAAAAAATGAAAATTACCACAAATTACATCGCCGTCGCAAATTGCCATCATAATTCAACCCCAACTATTGTAGTGTCAATATCTTTGACCCTATAATGAACACTTTTATAAAAGACAAGTAAAAAAGGGATGGGGTGGTGTGGATGTCCCCTCCCATGGGCTAGTTAAAAGCTATTGCTGATGGGTTTGCTAAAGGTAATCCAGGCAGAGTGAAGTGTGGGGGAGTTTTAAGGGACTATTATGGTAGGGTGGTGGATGCTATTGCAATGCCCATTGGCTCCTCTTCTAGTCACAAAGTGGAAGCATCTACTGCTTTGTAAGTGGTAAGAAGGGCAACAGAAATTGGATACTGGAAGTTGTGGATGGAAGGTGATTCCTTAAATATTATTAATACTCTTAATAACAAAAACTCCACTACTTGGACTATTGAAGCTATCGTTGTGGAAATTTAAAAACTCTTTAATAATTTTGATAACATTCACATTTCCCATAGCTACTGGGAGATGAATAAGTAGCTGACTTGATTGCTAACTCTATCATTAGTGTTAGGAGACAACTAACATGGAAGGATGATCTAAGGAATAACACATATTTAAAGGGGATAATAAATCTTTATATGACTAATGTAGTGGTGGGACAGATTTTATAATTATTTTGAAATGTGTTACGAAAGCTTTGGTAATTATGAAGAGTTTTATCAAATTTTGAGGGGGTACTTTTCCATTATTACTCTCTTAATATGGCACACATTTTGGGTGCTATAGAAGGATAGTTTTTTAAATTTATTTTGTTTATTTCTAAAATGCCATTTTCCTTCTGCAAAAGTGAACAACCAGTCGGGTTTGAAATGTGGGAGAGGAGTTGAGGAAAGAGGAGCCTACAAACTGTAAGCATTGGGAGGAGAATGCTACCATTTAGAAGATTCTAGAAAAAGATAAGGTGACTAGTTACCTTGAGAAATTACATGGATTTAAACCGCACATTAATGAGGAATTTTGTAAGAATTGGGCTGGGGAGAAAGTCAATATGTATGGGGTTTCTATGTTGATAACAGAGGATTTTATTGTAGAAATAATGAGGCTTCCTAAAACAGGGATTATGTTTAAAAAGGAAGAAAATATTTTGAATGTAGCCCTAAAGAAATCTCCAAAAACCTTGAGGAAGAGAAGAAATTGATGAAGGCAGGCGATTTTTTAGACTTAGACCAGATAAAGGAATTTTGGTGGGTATGTGCAGGATCATGGTCAACCAAACTATGACCTTAAATGGCGGTGAAAAACCAACAAATCAGGGTTATGTCAACTTGACACATAAGTTTAAAGTGGTTCTGCACTTTATGTCAAAAAGTTGTAAGAAAATAATCTATAGGAAATTGAGTGTAGTTTCTAAACTACTAGGCCTTATATGGAGAAAAAAATTGATCGCTTAAAAGTTTGAATTTTAATGTAGTACTATAAAAATTTCACGACGAAAATAAAAAAGTAGGTGTATTGTGATATTGCTATTAGGATTTAACTGTGTGATTTTTGAGTCAAACTCATTGACCCATGTTTCATGAGTAGTGATTCAACATGAATCCATCTCTCATGAGAATAAATGGAACACTTAGCACTCATTGGATCTAGGTGATGCTCATAGGGGTGAAGCACGAGGACTTCCCGAGAGGTCACCCATCCCAGTACTACTCCAGCCTGAGCGCGCTTAACTACGAAGTTTCCTCCATGGTTAAACCCAAAGCTTACAATCTCATTTGCAAGCTTAATAAAAATCAAATGATAATATTTTTAAATATAATTATAGATATAAAAAGTAGACTCATGCCCAAATGTGACGCATATTTTTGGGTGCTTTTATTCCAAATAAATAATTAAGTATGATTTTCTACTATAACTTTTCCAGAATAAACAACTCTCGTGTTTGACCACCTTAACTAATTGAAAACTTTACCAAATTAATCTTTTTTTCCTTATACTAGGGGAAGAATAGAATGTAATGCAACTTTTGGATTTCAAAAATGTTATACCATTTGAAAGTTATAGCTATTTTTCAAGCAGTATGTTAATCAACACTTTACAATCATCTTCATTAAAAATTAACTAATAAATACTTATCAAACGCACAATTTGACAAAAATTATATCGATGGAATCTTGGGAGTGTTATAAAAAAACCCTTTTTGTTTCATTGAATTTCAATGAAAATAACATTGTCAAATGGCTACTTGAAGTTTGAATGTTAGTGAAAAAAATTTCAAACACATTTTTTTAGTTGACCAAATAGGTTTGGTAAATACCAAGCCTAATCTAGTATCTGATTTGAGATCGGATACCTAATATGGAATCAGGTACCCGAAAACTCCAAATTTTTCAATTTTTGAGATTTTGGAGGGAAACGACCCATATTAGAGGGAAACAAAAATTTGAGAAATGTGGGCATTATTATTATTACATATGATTATGATTATTATTATTAACTATTATTATTGTATATCATTATGATTATTAACTATTATTGTTATATATGATTATGATTATAATTATTATGTTAGAGTAGTTTTTAATCTCCTAGTGGGTTATTTATTTTTCCCTATCTTGCTAGGTTTTTCCTACACTTTAAATAATCTTGCTTAGGTTAATAAAGCATGTCTTATTTAGAAAGTGGTTGCGAGGTGTCACCTTCCTACATGTGAGCATCCATTAACTATTTTAGGAAGATACTTTGCTATCTTTAGTTTGATAGGTGGTTGCTCCTCATTGGTTGGTGTTGCCACCTCCTCCCTCTTCCTAGTCTATACAAGCATGCTACATGGCTTGTTTTTGTAATCGATTTCTTTTGCATCCTCTTAATGCTATTTTGCTTCTAGCATTTGCATTACTCTCTTGGAGACTAACTCTATGTTGCTATTTTGATTTTGTATCATTTGTATTCATAATTTAGATATCTATTCTTTGCACTAGTTTTCTAGGCTATCAATCTTTTTAGATTCTAACATATATATATAGTAAAATATTATTATTATATATAGTAATTATTATGATTATTATTATTAAATATAATAGTATCATGAAATGCATCAAAAGGGGTCATAAGTTAACCTATGACCCCTTTCGACGCATTCCAAATGGGTCCTTAGCGGCCCTAGGGCCCCTATGACCCCTTTTGATGCATTTCATAACAACATATGCCCCTAGGGTCCCTACAGCCCCTTGGGACCCATTTATAATAATAATTATTAAATATATATAGATATATTATATAGTTATTATTATTATTATAAATATAATATAGTAATATATATGATTATTATTGTTATATAATCTAGTAATATATTATTATTATATTAAAATATATAGTATTATATTATTATTAAATATAATATTATCATGAAATGCGTTAAAAGGGGTAATAAGTTAACCTTTGACCCCTTTTGATGCATTCCAAATGGGTCCCTAGCAGCCCTAGGGCCCCTATGACCCCTTTTGATGTATTTCATGACAACATATGCCCCTAGGGTCCCTACAGCCCCTCGGAACCCATTTGGAATGTGTCGAAAGGGGCCATAGGATAACCTATGACCGTTTTTGACACATTCTAAATGGGTAACCTATGACCCCTTTCGATGCATTCCAAATGGACATATCTTGTCATGAAATGCATCGAAAAGGGTCATAGGTTAAACTATGACCCCTTTCGACACATTTGAACAAACCAAATAGGTCTCTACAGGTCCTAGGGCACTTAGGGACATATGTTGTCATGAAATGCATCAAAAGGGGTCATAGGTTAACCTAGGACACCTTTTGACGCATTGGAACCAACCAAATTGGTCCCTAGGGGTCCTAGGGCCCATAGGGATTATGAAATGCATTGAAAGGGATCATAGGTTAACCTATGACTCCTTTTGACACATTGGAACCAACCAAATTGGTCCCTAGGGGTCCTAGGGACACATGATGTCATGAAATGCATCAAAAGGGGTCATAGGTCAATGCATTGGAACCAACCAAATCGGTCCTTAGGGGTCCTAGGGCCCCTTGGGACATATATTGTCATGAAATGCATCGAAAGGGGTCATAGGTTATACTAGGACCCTTTTCAATACATTCAAACTAACCAAATGGGTCTGTAGGGGCCCTAGGGCCCCTTAGAACATATATTGTCATGAAATGCATCAAAAGGGGTCATAGGTTATACTAGGACCCCTTTTGACACATTCAAACCAACCAAATGGGTCTCTAGGGGCCCTAAGGTCCCGATTGACATATGTTGTTATGAAATGTGTCGAAAGGGGTCATAGATTACTTTCGATGCATTTGAACCAACCAAATCGGTCCCTTGTTGTCATAAAATGTGTCAAAAGGGGTCATAAGTTAACCTATGACCCCTTTCGATGCATTCGAACCAACCAAATCGATCCCTAGGGGCCCTAGGGCACCTAGGGACATATGTTGTCAAGAAATGCATCAAAAGGGCTTGTAGGGTAACCTATGACCCCTTTTAATGCATTCAAACTAACCAAATCCATCCCTAGGAGTCCTAGGGTCCCTACGGATATATGTTGTCATGAAATGCATCCAAAGGGGTCATAGGTTAACCTATGACACTTTTCAATGCATTTGAACTAATCAAATTGGTCCCTAGGGTTGCTAGGGCCCCGAGGGACATATGTTGTCATGAAATGCATCGATAGGGCTCATAGTTTAACCTATGAACCCTTTCAATGCATTGGAACCAACCAAATGGGTCCCTAAGGGTCTTAGAGTCCCTAGGGATCTATGTTGTCATGAAATATGTCGAAAGGGGTCATAGGTTAACCTATGATCCCTTTGGACACATTCAAACCAACCAAATTGGTCCCTAGGGATCGTAGGGTCCCTAGGGACATATGTTGTCATGAAATGCATCGATAGGGGTCATAGGTTAACCTATGACCGCTTTCAATGCATTGGAACCAACCAAATCGGTCCCTAGGGGTCCTAGGGCCCCTAGGGACATATGTTGTCATGAGGTGCATTGAAAAGGGTCATAGGTTAACATATAACCCCTTTCGATGCATTTAAACCAACCAAATCAGTCCCTAGGGGTGCTAGGCCCCTAGGGACATATGTTGTTATGAAATTCGTCGAAATGGGTAATAGGTTAACCTATGACCCCTTTCGATAAATTTGAACCAACTAAATCAATCCCTAGGAGTTCTAGGGCCCTTAGGGACACATGTTTTCATGAAATGCATTGAAAGGGGTCATAGATTAATCTATGACCCCTTTCAATGCATTGTAACCAACCAAATGGGTCCCTAGGGCTCCTAGGGCCCCTAGGGACATGTTGTCTTGAAATGTGTTGAAATTCAACACATTTGAACCAACCAAATGGGTTCCTAGGGCCCCTAGGGCCCCTAGGGACATATGTTGTCAAGTAATGCATTTTAACCGATGACCCCTTTGGATGCATTCAAACCATCCAAATCGGTCCCTACGGGTCCTAGTGCCCTCAGAGACATATGTTGTCATGAAATACGTCGAAAGTGGTCATAGGTTAACCTATGACCCCTTTCGATGTATTCAAACCAACCAAATGGTTCCCTAGGGGTCCTAGGGTCCCTAAGGACATATATTGTCATGAAACACATCGAAAGGGGTTATAGGTTAACCTATGACCCCTTTCGACACATTTGGACCAACCAAATCAGTCCCTAGGGGTCCTAAGGCCCCTAGAGACATATGTTGTGATGAAATTACTATATTATATTTAATAATAATAGTAAAAATCATAATAATATAATATAATAATCATATATATATTAATATATTATATTTATAGTCATAATAATAATATATATATTACTATGTTATATTTAATACTTATAGTAAAAATCATACTAATATAATATAATAATCATATATATATATATATATAGGTCAATAGTAACAATAATAACATATATTACTATATTATATTTAATAATAATAGTAAAAATCATAATAATATAATAAAAGAATCATATATATATATTATATTTATAGGCCATAATAATAATAACAATAATAATATATTACTACATTATATTTAATAATAATGGGAAAATCATAACAATATAATATAATAATCATATATAATAATCAAATTTTTTCACATTGCCCACAAAATTTGTTCACTTTCCTCCAAAACTTGGGCATCCATTTCAAGTACCTAATCTCTTAGCAGGTATCAGATTTGGGATTAGATACTTGATATGAGATCGGGTACTTAAAATATTGGCATGCTTATCCCATTATATTCCATGTCACTGCAGACTTGACAATCACATTTTTTGCCAGCCATTTTTATAGATTTGGAGAAAACTAATTTTTTGGGGCCCATACGATCAAAAAAGGTTCTATAATATATAATTAGGTGTCCGATATTATTTTCTGAATGAGGAGTAGTAGTTGTTAAAAGGAAAAATGCAAAAGGAAGGTATCAAATGAAGACATTGTAGCATATAGGGAAAGGGACAAGCTAAATCACCGAAGGAAGAGACAAGGTATGTTAAATATGAGTCAAGTTGATGATGTATTGATCGAAGGTGAAATCATAGAGTCAGATAATGAATATGTGCAGTTGGGGAATGAAAATGTACCAATTGATAACGATAATGTCGGGATTGAAAATTTAGAGAATGACAGTTTGGAGAATGAAATGCTACCAAGTCATAATGTAAATTGCACGATTGACCTGTCGAGAATGACAATGCACAAAAACATTACATATCTCCTAACTATAATCAACATGAAGGTTCTAGAACACCAAACTAGACAATTGAAATTGATGAAATGATTATTACCAATTTGGAAGGGAAAAAATTAGAAAAAATCATTCATATGGACTTCAAGACTATATAAGATGTTTTTCGACAAGACAGTGGTGGAGCAATGTCAACTTTTTATGCACTTATTAAAGATGCAAAAGATGAGACCTATGCTTTCCAAATTGAAGATTCGTGTCAATAAAAAATTGGAAAGAAATGCCATTATTATGAAGAATCTTTTCAATGCTCTCAATAGTATTGGGAAAAATAGTAGGGAGAAGGATAAGAGATGTTTGAAGGGTTATTACAACCTTTTTGGTAAGTCATCATTTGAGAAAGGGTAGATATATGAGACAAACTTGTATTCACTTGAATCTAAATTGTACTACTTTGAGAAGAGCACTTAGTAGACGAGAGAGAATTGATGATTCTTTTCAAAATGAAACATGGGCTTATGGTGGGAGACTTCCACATTTTGATAATAAGCTAGACAATGATGTGAAGGGAGAAATTACACAATTTTGGCACTCTAGCTCAAGAGTATCACCCAATGCTAAAGACGTATTAAAGTTAAGAATTAGTATCAGAGACTGCACACCACATCCTAAACACCACAATTTAGAGAGAGTCATCCAAGATTTCATATATCAAAAAGGGCTTTTGAATCTTTGAAGCCATTTTATTGCATGTCACTTAAAACTAAAAATACATGTTGTTGCAAATATCATGTCAAGTTTTCTATGCACCATGAACTATTATGCTCCATCCGTTCTACTTTGCATAGTAAAGAAATGTTGGAGAATTGTGATGCTAGTGGTCTTCCAAAATCATCAAGAGACTTGCAAGATCAATTTTTATGTCGTAGAGTTGATGGTTGTTTCTTTTATAGAAATACTTGCTTAAATGAGAAGTGTTTAGAATGTGGTGGCTTATCCAAGTTTGACACATGTTTCCTTGATGGGTGCAAATAAGATCTTGGAAAGATAATAGTAAAAAAAATGGTATATGAAATGGTGAAATACACATTGAAGAGTGGGGGTGAGGGCTCTAGATGTGAATTGGTTGCAAAAGAAATCAATGTGACTAGTTTTATTTCAGATTTCAAGAAAAATCTTTTCTACAAGTATGCAAGACATAGTCATAGGTCTCAGTGGTTGGATCAACAATTTAGAATGTGTAAAGAGACTTTTCCCATTGGCACTATTATATCAGTTGTCGACTTTGCTGAGAACTACACATTGCAGCCTCAAAATGAGACACAATCTCACTATTACAACTCTATTCAGATTGCTATTTTTTTCCACATAACATATAGACATACCCCTAATAGTGCGGAAGATAATCAGAAGATTATTAGAGAGTACCATTTTTATATGAGTGATGATAGATCTCACTCTCACGAGTTTGTGCAACATTGTTTCAAGAATTATTTTGATTTCTTACATGAGCATGCAATTTCTATGGATAGACATATCATTTGGTTAGATAATTGTACAGGTCAATTCAAGAATGCTTGCAAATTTTATTGGTTGTATAGGATGCATGTAGAGAGGGGGTGCCTCATATTTGGAGTTTTTTTGAGTCTGAGCATGGGAAAGGGGAACATGATGAAGTAAGGGCATGTGTGAAGAGAGCTCTAGTTAAGGAGCAATTAAAGATTTTAGGAGTAGAGCTTCTTGATGCTCGTAGCATTGTTGATTGGCGTAGTTCAACATTATCACAAGGGGGGACTCTTGATTTAGTAGTATGTAGGTTCTTTTGGTTGGTTGAGGAAGGGTTCATAGGTGATAGATCAGATTGTGCTACAATGAGAGACTCGTCAAAAATGTATTCATTCTGGATCTTTGATTCTATTACATGCACCATTTCACCATTTAGACATGACAAATAGTTTGCTTTTGTCCTAGTTGTTTTTAGTGTGATTGGGATCATTGTGAGTTGAGTGAGTGGGTGGACACATGGGCTCCACATTATCTTACTCCATTGTCTATCATACTCTCTATCAACAATGATGACATGGAAAGTTCACTTGAGCATAACCATCTATCAGATCTTCTTTAGCCAGGACATGTCTTTGCATTGGTTACACCATAGGAGAATGATGAGAAATCAGATTATTGGTTAGCACATTGTGTAAGAGGTAAACAAAAGCTTGCACAATCGATCACAGATGATGATGGATTCACATATCCTATTGGTTCAGTGGTTGTCACTGGAACATGACTATGGACATACATGCTTAGAAGGAATGGAATTCCTGCATTCAAAGACTATCAGAAGCAAAAAAACAATTCTCATATATTCGCATCTTATTATAGAAACAAATGTAAAGTTTTTGAAGCATCAAAGAAGACCAAAAGTAAAAGAACTTTTTACTATTACTAATGCTGATCGTGAAGCCCTATTGGAGACCCTAAAATAGAGAGAGGACCCTATTGGAACACTCAACTAGGTATATTTACTTCTTATGTTATGTTTTTCATAATGATTTAGTGAACTGATGATTATCTTGTTTAATACAATAAGTTACTAATATTGTTTATGATATTGGAATGTAGATACATCATGAAGAGTAGCCATGCATGAAGCTAAAAAACTAAGGAGCAAAATGAAGAAAAATCCATTCTATTTTTGACACTACTTTTATTGACACTATGATTTTTGACAATACAATTTTTGGTAGTTGTGTATTGATGTAATAATGATGAAACACTTGAGATATTGTAGATGTAAACTTGTTGATTTAATGTAAGAAACAAAGATGATTTTACTTAATGCAATTTATGTGGAGGGAACTAAAAAATGATGATTTTAATACATATTAACACCAAACTTGCACTGTGCCCAATGCCAAAAACTTGAGAGAGGTTAAAAAATATATTTTTACTTAATACTAACCCTAGTGACACCCTTGTTCTAGCCACAGGGAACCTCCGTCGTCCGTAGCCAACTTGTACTGAAGAGTCTCCAAGGGGTCAATCTTTCGAGGATCTTAACTCGAAGCTCGTGGGGGATATTGATGAAATGTTGAATATTAGAGGATAGTCATGCTAAGGCATAAAATAACCTATTTCATTTTTGAGAGATCACATTCTGTTTGGATTTAGCACAACGATCTCGCTCGATGCCAAAACTCGCAGTGTGCCTCAATTCATAGGTGCATTACAACGTAACTTTGAAACTGTTGATCTTGGCATCAAATCATTAGCACCATTAGCTCTGGATGGGTGGGTGAACCCTAGAGACACCCTTGTTCTGGCCATGAAGAACCTCCCTTGTTCACGACCACCATGTATCAAAGAATCTCCAAGGTGCTCGAAGTGCATGTTGAGGTCAATCTTTCGAGGGTCGTAATTCAGAGCTCATGGGGACTATCCATGGAATGTTGAATTCTACAAGACAACCATGCCGAGGCCTAAAATAACCTATCTCATTTTTCAGAGATTACATTCCATTTGGATTCAGCACAACGATCTCGCTCGATGCCAAAACTCACAGTGTGCCTCAGTTTAGAGGTGCATCACACTGTAACTTTGAAACCACTGATCTTGGCATTGAATCATCAGTTCCATTAGCTTTGGATGGGTGGGAAAACCCTAGTGACACTCTTGTTCTAGCCATGGAGAGCCTCCATCATCCGCGGCCACCCCATATCGAAGAGTCTCCAAGGTGCTCTAAGTGCATGTTGAGGTCAATATTTTGAGGGTCTTAACTCGGAGCTCATGGGGATTATCTATGAAATGTCAAATGCTACAAGATGGCCATGTTGAGGACTAAAATAACCTATCTCATTTTTGAGAGATCACATTTCATTTGGATTCGGCACAACGTTCTCGCTCGATGCCAAAACTTGCAGTGTGCCTCAATTCATAGGTGCATCACAACATAACTTTGAAACCACTAATCTTGGCATTGAATCATTAGTGCCATTAGCTCTAGATGGGTAGGTGAACCCTAGTGATATCCTTGTTTCAGCCATGGAGATCTTCCATTGTTCGTGGCCACCTCGTATTGAAGAGTCTCCAAGGTGCTCTAAGTGCATGTCGAGGTTTATCTTTCAAGGGTCGTAACTCAAAGCTCGTGAGGGCTATCGATGAAAAATAAAATGCTAAAGGATGGTTATGCTAAGGCCTAGAATAACCTATCTTATTTTTGAGAGATCACATTCTGTATGGATTCAACACAATGATCTTGCTCGATGCTAAAATTCATAGCATGCCTTAGTTCATAGGTGCATCACGATGTAACTTTGAAACCACTGATCTTGGCATTGAATCATCAGTGCCATTAGCTCTAGTGGGTGAACCCTAGTGACACCCTTTTTCTAGCCATGGAGAGCATCCATTGTTCCCAACCACCCTGTACCGAAGAGTCTCCAAGGTGCTCTAAGTGTGTGTTGAGGTCAATCTTCTAAGTGTTGTAACTTGGAGCTCATGGGGGCTATTGATGAAACATCAAATGCTAAAAGATGGTCATGTAGAGGCCTAAAATAACCTATCTCATTTTGAGAGATCACATTCCATTTGGATTCATCACAATGATCTCGCTTGATGCCAAAACTCACAGTGTGCCTTAGTTCATAGGTGCATCATAGCATAACTTTGAAACCACTAATCTTGGAATTGAATTGTCAATGCCATTAGCTTCAGATGGGTAGGTGTACCCTAGTGACACCCTTGTTCTAGCTATGGAGAGCCTCCATCATTACAACCACCCCATACCAAAGAGTCTTCAAGGTGCTCTAAGTGTGTGTTGAGGTCGATCTTCTGAGGGTCATGACTCAGAGCTTGTGGGGGCTATCAATGAAATGTCGAATGCTACAAGATGGTCATGCCAAGGCCTAAAATAACCTATATCATTTTTGAGAGATCACATTCCATCTGGATTTAGCACAATGATCTTGTTCGATGCCAAAACTCATAGTGTGCCTTAGTTCATAGGTGCATCACAACGTAACTTTGAAACCACTAATCTTGGAATTGAATCATCAATGCCATTAGCTTCAGATGAGCAGGTGAACCCTATTAACACCCTTTTTCTGGCCACAGAGATCCTCCATCATCTGCAGCCACCCCGTACCAAAGAGTCTCCAAGGTGCTTTAAGAGCTTATCGAGGTCAATCTTCTTAGGGTTGTAACTCAAAGCTCGTGAGGGATATCAATAAAACATATAATGCTAAACGATGATCATGCCAAGGCCTAAAATAACCTATCTTATTTTTGAGAGATCACATTCCATTTGGATTCGGTACAATGATCTCACTCAATGCCAAAACTCGCAGTGTGCCTCAGTTCATAGGTGCATCATAGTGTAACTTTGAAACTGCTAATCTTGGCATTAAATCATCAAAGCTATTAGCTTTGGATGGGTAGGTGAACCCTAGTGACACCCTTGTTCTAACCATGGAGAGCCTCCATCGTTTGCGACCACCCCGTACCAAAGAGTCTCCAAGGTGCTCTAAGTGCGTGTTGAGGTTGATCTTCTAAGGGTCGTAACTTAGAGCTCATGAGGGTTACCAATTAAATGTCAAATGCTACATGACAATCACACTGAGGTATAAAATAATCTATCTCAGTTTTGATAGATCGCATTCCGTTTGGATTTGGCACAACGATCTCACTCAATGCTAAAACTCGCAGTGTGCCTCAGTTCATAGTTACATCTCAGCGTAACTTTGAAATAGCTGATCTTGGCATCAAATTGCCAGTGCCATTAGCTTTGAGTGGGTGGGTGAACCCAAGTGACACCCTTGTTTTAGTCATGGAGAGCCTCCATCATCCATAGCCACCCCATACCAAAGAGTCTCCAAGGTGCTCTAAGTGTGTATGGAGGTCAATCTTCTGAGGGTGGTAACTCAAAGATCATGGGGGCTATTGATGAAACATCAAATGCTACATGAAATTCATGCCAAGGCCTAAAATAACCTATCTCATTTTTGAGAGATCACATTCCATTTGGATTCAACACAATGATCTCGCTTGATGAACTCGTAGTGTGCCTCAATTCATAGGCGGATCATAGCGTAACTTTGAAATCGCTAATCTTGGCATTGAATCATTAGTGCCATTAGCTCTAGATGGGTAGGTGAGCCCTATTGACACCATTGTTCCAGCCGCAGAGAGCCTCCGTCGTCTGCAGCCACCTCGGTGCAAGAGTGCTTAGGTAGTCTAGTTTGTACGTAGTGCTTCTTTCTTGTCATTTTGGTTTGTAGTTATGCTAGCCACATCACTAGTGGTTTAATAAGACCTATTACGTCCTTAGGTAAGGTTAACTTAGTTGCTAAGTGGGTTTTTGCTCCTAGGTTACTGTTATGTATATAAGTTGCTCAATAGGGGTTAGGTTGACCAAAGTGGTAGAAAAGTTGACCAAGGGTCAAAAACCATCTTGGAATGTCTAAATGAACCTTATAGGACCCCTTAGAAAGTTTGATAAACTCGTCTAATTAAGAATTTTAACTTATAGCAAAAATTGCTCAAAATTGCAATTTTGCAACTTTTTCTTGCAAAGTTGAAAATGAGTGCAAAAAGTTAGTTAGGGGTTTGAGCACGATCGTACAAGGTTGGAAACACCTATATAAGGTTTGAAATGACCTTGCTATGACTGTGATTTTAATGTGCTAACAACAACATCTAGTTGAAATTTGTTTGAGATATTGATTTTTAGTTATTGTAGAGCTATTGGTTGATCCAAACTCATACATATCAATGTCATGATGCTGATGGAAGCCTTGAATCCTTCTTGCATTGCCAAAATGTCATGTGGGCTTGGTAAGCTGAATGTGTAGTAAAGTCTCATAATAGCACTTGTTCTCATTTTTCTTTGTAAAGTTGATGTACCAAGATGAAGGAGGTGGATCATAGTTTGATCCAAAGTGGAAGAAGCAAGAAGAAAACAATAAGGTCTTGAAATTGACCTTTGGAAGTCCTAAGAAGGACTAGTCAGTGTGAGAAAGCCTTGTAGTACATCACACCCTGTACCAAAGAGTCTTCAAGGTGCTCTAAGTGCGTCTCAAGGTCAATCTTCCAAGGGTCATAACTCAGAGCTCGTGGGGCTTATCAAAATGTGAAATGCTACAAGATGGTCATGTCGAGGCCTACAATAACCTATCTCATTTCCAAGGTGCTTTAAGTGTGTTTGGGCGGGTGAACCATAGTGACATCTCAAGGGATTGTAGAGATTATTTCAAATTAAACATATATGATAGCATTTCAAATTAAAGATTGCATCAAAATTTGAAAATAAAGGCTGTTAAAATGTTATTCAAAAATTATTGCATTTGAATCAAATATAATAAATATGATCAAAATGAATGATATTCCATAAACATGAACAGTACACATGATCCATGATAAATTGAACAATATTATACTAAATTAATATGCATATCATTGTGCACATAAATAACAAAAATATTTATCAAAATACATGTATCCATAGACAAATTACACAAATATATATCAAAGTTCATGTATCCATAGACAAATTACACAAATATATATCAAAATAAATAGATCCATATATAAAATGTGGCTGATCAGCCATCAAAATGTGTATAATATCAATGTTTTTGTAAACAATGTGGCATATACCATCTCAAAGTGTCTCATGACACATCCTATGACAACTATACTATACTAGGCTGCTGGTGGATGATTAAAATGCAACCTCTTTGCTGAACTAGGTGGATCAGATGCCTCCTACATAAACAAAAAAGGAAAACCCAAAGTTAGACAACTCAATTTATATGATTCCATGTATCTAACATTGAATTACTCAAATGAATAATGATCTTTTTTAATGAAGATTTATAGTATTAAACTTTCATCATAAATACCTCTCTTGTTGACCTCTTACACTAGTCAAGAGTACTCTCCTATGTCCTTTGCAATGCTTGAACCTTGTTGATTGTGGCCTGTGTATCTTCAAGTATGTTTCTTAGATGAATCTACAACTTAAACTATAACATTATAATTCATACTATGCTAAATTTATAATATATATTCAAGAATTCAAACTAAAACTTACTTGTGTCGGCTCCTCCTCTAGATATAATGGCTGTGTCAGCAAAGATACAAAACTTTGGCGTCCAACCTCCTGTGCACTAGGTGTTTCCTATGAGATACAAAATACTAGTTGTTAGCATCACATAAATTCATTTTGAATTTATTTATGAAAATAAGGAAAATAAAAAATAAATGATACTTATTCATAAAATGGGGCTCTCAGTGCAAATGGAAATGCCAGAGTGTTTACGATGTGGAATCTTCCTGGACTCATCACCAGTAGTCATGCCCTATACAATAAATAATGTAATTAAATTCCATTACCAAAAACATTTTACAAGAATGCATCAATATTTAATCAAATAGAAAGCACCTAATTACCTTTCCTTTGTCAATGGGTCATGCCTCATCCTCCGCACTTTGCCCCCACTGATAGGTGATACCTACAAGAGAAAAGAAAGATTAGAAACCATATATGCTACAATATCAAATAGAAAAAAAAATGAAAGCACAACATAATGTACTGTAGATGTATCAAGGAAAAATGAAATAGCCAAGAGCGTGACATTATCAACCTGTTTGAGCTCCTCCTTAGTCATCAACTAAACATAAATGAGCATCACATACATGTATAAGTCAGTATGGGTTAAAAATTAAAATTACTCTATTATAAAAATTAACTTTAAATCACATATGTCGTAACAAAAAAATGTATACATGTACCGGCATGGAAGGAGTTCATGCCTCTGCCTGCCCCTCCTCTCTCACGTCAGGGTGTGTAGCCTTTGTACACGCATCTGGTGTATCCTCCTCAAATACAAACTAATACTTAGAAAGATCACCTATGGGACCCAGGCAAATATTCTTACATGTTATGCAAGTATGGGGCACACAAACATGTGATGAGCTTGCCGATGATGAACTCATGCCAACATCATCAACATAGGGAGGCAACATTGACCTAGCCTAGGATATCAAAAGGCTACTCAATCTATGGATGGCTCTAATAGTCTAAGAGCTAGCCTCTACAATGATATTAGAATGCTGCACTTGAGGAGGAGGCGAGACATCAGTAGGAGGGACAAAAGTGCCAACTTTCTTTCACTGGGAAAAGGGTCTATCCCGAGGAGCTCCTCCTCCTACACCCATGTTGGGCTTCATGCTCCAATAGTTCACCTTGTTGTGCATCCAATTTTCTAAGGAAATAAAATGGCACCTCTAAATTGTTGTGTGGAGGGATGTCAAAAACCATCCACCAATGATCCCAAAAGTTCGCACGCATAGCCTCATTTGTGCACCATTTAATTGATAGTTTGGGCTTTGTGCATTTGACTTGTTTACTAGTTTTTGGGTCCACAAAAAGGCTAACCAGATCATCTTTATATTTAGGGCCACAACCTCATCATAGTCCAACCCATCATCAAACATGGCATGCATTTGGTCATGGCAGTGAAGAGTAATATTTTGTTCATTGGTAAGTGTTTCAATATTATCCACTATGGTGTTTAATGTGGATAACATGGGAGCCAATGTAGGTATAGTATTATATGTGATTTGCAAAACCCTCAATTTGGTAAGATTTTCAAATATCAAATCTTTAATTTGAGGAGGGTTTTGAGGGGGTAGGGGATTGTTTAGTGGACAATTTCAATAATTTCTATTAAAAAAACCTAATTTTTAAAAATTCAATTAAAAATAACTAATTTATAATAATATTCATTCAAAACATCAAAAAAACAAAAAAATTACTAATATCGTATACCCATTCTAAGATCCAATATCGGAATAGAGGGAACTCTTGAACACAAAAAATCGCGACGTGAAAAGAGCCCTTGGGTTTTTTTTAAATCAATGTGACAGGTTTCGGGTATCCGATTTCATATCGGATACCCGATAAGACTTGGTCCTAACTTTTTTGCTTTGGTATTAGGATGGGTGGAAAAAAGTTAGAGTATATTTTGAAACACTTTTAGATGTTTTCAAACTCTATTTTTTTCACATCGCCACTTTTTGGCACACCATGATTCTGCACATACCCTAGTAGGATGTTTTATTCTGTATAAGGGAATGTTTATCCTTGATGGTTGGTCTAAAAGAGTCCATAATTATCACTTTGTCTTCCTGAATATTTTAGACATAAGGATATGGTGTCCTTCCCCTTTTATTTAAAATACTCTCTATTGCAAGGTCTTAGTGCTCAGAGAAAAAAGGTGAGTAGGATCATCCTCCATGAGCACTTAATACTACTAATTGCATAATATAGTAGAGATAGGTCTTCAAGGGTTTCCTGTCATCCACAATAAAAAATGTAGAAATTTGCAAAAGGATCCTCGGAGAAGACTCATCTTGAGAAAAGGAAGGAGGTTCATGTCAAGATTAAGGTTGCAAAGGGTTTGGGAAAGTGTTTGCAAAGATGATGAGGAAGAAGTGATGACCCAAGATAGAATGGAGAAAAATGCTACTAGAAAGGGGCATAGAAAGGCCAAGGATGTAATTTTGGAAGAGGAGTTTGAGGATGAGAAGGAGGAAATATAGGAAACTACTAGTGGTCATCAGGGGGAGGCTGAAATTGATAGTGGGGGTTGTAGCTCAAACAATGATGGTTATCTCGTAAGCTAGGGTGATACTTTAGTGAAAAATATGAAAATTAGGAGCAATGAAAATACTCCAAAATCTAACAAGTAGGAGGAGATTGAGGTTCCAAATATTACTTCCTTAGAGGATACAAAGACTCCTGTAAAGGATAATTTATCAACACTTGAGACGAGTGAGGAGAAGGCTCAATCTCTAGAGATGAAATATGGGTCTCCCAAAGCTCAACCTACTCAACCTAAGAAGGATGAACCAATTAATACCCAAAATGTAAATTTTTTGGGTGAGATTCAGGTTGATACTAAAGAGAAGCATGGAGTAATTGGGGAGGATGAAATAATGCCTAAAGGTTTTAATAATGATCAAGGTATTCTATAGGGTAATATGATTATTGAGGAACCTAGTGATTTGGAGGGTGAGGAGTGAAGTGGGAACCCGAAATTACTCCACAAGGAAAAAATGAGAGATGATGTCTCTCTTATGGTAGATACTTGGCTATATAATGAAATTATTTCTTTGAAGAAGAATGTCTAAGAGTTATTGGAAGACCTTGAAGATGAAAAAAAAAGAATGGATCTAGAAGTAAAGTTTGGGAATACCCCTCAGAAGTTACTTGATTATGAGGAAAAATTGTGGTAATTGGTCAAAGACAGTTGACAACATATGAATATGGTTACTTCTAGTCTATGTGTGATGGCTACCAACCTTAGAAGAAGGAGCATAGGGAGACTATTTCCCATGTTGTTTTATTGATTAGGGATCCCAACAAGAGAACTAGGCTGAGTACTAAGAAGGCTATTGATGTTGCTTTAGTTTTGACTATAAAAGATTCAATTGAAGATTCTACCAACATTGGGAAGAATATGGCAAGAGCTACAAAGGAATTGGTGTAGGGTGGTTCCCATCTAGCCAATCCTTTCAAACATTGGTTATGGTATCTAGTTCTGGTATGTGGTGATGAATTTTATCTATTTTTATCTTTTTGGGACTTTGATCATTTCTATACTTAGGTTACAGGTCCTTTTAAAACTTACCTTTTTTTATGGATGTTTCTGACTTTAGGTTCCAAGTCCTTCTAAAACCTAGTTTTTTGGTTAGCTTGATGGACTATTTAGTGATTATGGTTTAATCTTGTATGGGGTTTTATGTCTACTTAAAACCTTCTTTTACATTAACCCAAAACCTTATAAATTCTTACCCAAGCATGAAGGGAAGATAATAGGAGATACAATATAGACAACAAAGGGAGATGCCATATGCATATAAGGAAGAGCAGAAAAGGCAACATTTGTACAGTGTATGAAGGAGAGAAAATTAGTTTTAGTATGAATACAAGGGAGAGCATACAAGGAGAAGACATAGCCTTTGTGTGGTGTACAATTGTTTAAAACTTGGCTAATGAAACAATAGTTTGATGTACAAAGATGGGTGTACGAGAAGAACTAGGGATTTTGATTGAATGACATACGATTGAAGAAAGGAAGAGATCCCATCATATGACATAAGAATAATATTGAGAAGGAGAGAGGAGTAAAAATACAAGGCAACTATACATAGGGAAGGTGTCTATATAATTCCAAGGAGTATAGATTTGTAGAAAAGTGCACACAAAGTATGATACATGATAGTAAAAGAACATGTGAAGGAAAAATGTTGGAAAGTGGAAAAACTAACTAAAAAGAAAGATGGGGTATTTAATCAATCTATTATGGTAAAGATGTCAATGGGAAATGCCAACAAGGCCAAAATCATAGATTATGGAAGAGATAAGAGGTTGCAGGTAAAAAGTATGACATCTTCCAAAGTGAAAGGAAAGGGAAGGATAGCAAGAAAACTACAACTGAAAATATTACATTGGAAAACATTTTTGGAAGTAAATGTCAAGCTTGGTGGTAGAATTCTGAAGAGAACCATGTGTTGAAGAAGGAATTATGGGAAAAAGAGATAGATAAAATTATTTTTATGCCCATTTTTTATTTGAAGGAATTTGAGCCTATTCTAAGAATAATGATTGCTAGGTATGGGAAGAAAGGCCACAAATCTGTATTCTAGTACCTTCAACAAAGTATTACAATTTCTTATTCTTCAAAGAAGTTGAACAAGGTATTTTGGGTTCCTAACCAAGGGAAAGACCCAATAGTAACCCCAACTAAAATGAAAATGGAAGAATAAAATTAAAGAAATGGCTTGGACTAATGTGCAGGGATGATCTTATAGATAAAGCCATGGTTTTAAAAAGGCTTTCATTACTAATAACGAATGGAGATTTATCCTTGATTTATTCAAGAGTAATCTTACAAGGGGGTGAACCTCTAACATAGCCATATGGATGTTGTCATTTGTGAATGGATTGAACATGGGGAGGGTGGATTGGGCTTAACTCCTCTTGGAAAGACTAAAGGAATTATTGGAGGTAAGGCATACAACCTTCTGCATGCATCCTCATTTCATAGCCATGTTTTTGGAAGCTCTTTTAACATAGGTTTCTCCAAAGAATTGTAGAGAACTTGTCCCTACAAATAGAGTGGAAGCTTACAGAATTGCAATGACATATTGGCTACACATGAGCAAATTCAGAGTTGGAAGTAGTGAACCATGGAAGAAAAAGGTAAGACAAGAAGCTTCCATTTAGACATAGAGCACAAAAGAAGAAGAAAGTTTAGATGATGATGAAGGAGAAACAAATAAAGATACAAGTATGGAGGACTTGCCTTCAAGTTCCTAGGAAAATAAGTTTTGATTACTAGACAATAGTTTCAAAGGAACATCTAATGAAGTTATGTTCCTACTAGTTGAAGAAGGACCCTTACCACAAGCCATACCTTAGGAGGACAATCTTCAAGAACCAACCCAACATAGGGAGATATAGGAGGAAACCAATCGTACCACTAACATTATGCAAGCAATTTTCCTGGTAGAATACATGAGTATGGAGAAGGTGGTTGTATAGACAAAGTACATACAATGGAGATAAAACATGGTTGTAGGGGAATAAAATTTAGGTGTATGGTGGAAATACCAAAGGAAGTGCATATAATGGAGAGAAAATGTAATTTTACATCTAGAGAAGGTGCCCGTACAATATATATAGGTAGTTGTTGTCATATGACACAGTTAGGTGGAGACACTCACAAACTAATAGAAGAATGTAGTACAATAAAAGGGGCTAGTTGCACATCTCAAGTAGGGGGCTTATAGTAATTTTCAGATTGGTGAGCTAAAAAAAATCACTTACAACATCATAATTATCTTCTATAGAAATTTGGTTTCCATATAATAGATACCCCAGGAAAAGGTGGTGGATCTCTAATCCCATAGGAAGGTACCACATACTATTAGGATCACCACACCATAGGGTATAGAGACAACGTAACAAATTTTCCCAGTGGTTGCACCTGTAATACTCCAAAATTAGCTCATTGCCATCTCAACCAATTCTAGTCTATTTTGGTCAACCCTAAAGTCCTATTTCATTAGGCAATTCTCATTTTGATTTTTCCTACTTGACTTAATTGTCAAATGTAGAAAACCCTAATTTGCATTAATCATGCTATTTATTTATTTCCTAAAAGTATTGACTCGAATTAGCTACACTAAACCTATTGATTAAGATTTGATTTAATTTGAAGTGTTTATACTTTAATTAAATTAAATTATCTCCTAATGCTAATGTACCAAGGAATTAAATTTATTTAATTTAACAATGCTCTCATTTTAATTATTGAACGTAATTATTCAATTAATGGGAATATGTATATATGAGGTCATATCTCATTTTTATTAAATTAAATAACCTTCCAATTTCATCTCTCCAATTCAGGAATGGGAATTCCAAGTGATCTATACTCAAATTGGAATTGGCTTAATCCACTTATTCTCACTTTTGGGTGAATTCCAGTTAACTTTTTAGTACACTGAGGATCTGAATTAGTTAACCTCACCTATACTGGGAATCTTCCATCCTGACTCAATCTCTTCTTCAATCTTGACGATTGATTTGAGTTGATCTCAACTGTTAATTGATTTCAAGAATTATATTTAAGAGGCTTCTAATTCCTCATTTAGGAGGTTGGGACTTTGAATTGCATTGAAATACTATCAAATTGCATACTTAATTACTCAATCTTGTCATAGCTTTTTAAATTGTTTAGCATTAATGTTATATTAGATTAGAAATGCATCCATCTAGTTTAATTCTATTTTACTTGTTGCTAGATTAAACTACACATCATTTAGCTTAAATACAATTTCATATTATTGCATAAAATCCTTCATATTAAAGGGTCTGGTTGCCTATTTCTTGGTCTGAGAGTGCATAGGAAAAATTCCTCTAATTAGAAGGCAACAAGTCGCTCTGTTGGACCTCTTAGATGGACAATTCAATGTTTGTTCCAGGATGATCTTGCAAGTAAGGACCATGTTAAAGTGTATGTGAAGATCCAAGGTCACATTTTTTGTATATACATTTCTAGTGCCCACTGTGGGGCCAAGAAAAACAAGTTTTCTAGCCTCATTTATCGTATTTTATGATATTTTTGTCATTCTATCGTACCTATATGTACAAACTTCCATATTTACGCGCAAAAAATCTCATTTTCGTGCAAAGATTTGAGGATTTTACCTGCTTCTCTGCACTTTCTCATACAAAAAAGTTCCCCATCGTGTTGTTTCTCGTGCATCACCTCATCTTCTCACGCGGGTATGTATAAGAGTTCACATGGATCTGCATAAAAGTTTGTGCGAGATCTTGCAACAACATATTTAAAATGTAGGTTTTCAATGTTGTTTATCATTTCATTTCATTTATGCATGGTCTCATAAGCATCTTTATTTCAATTTTTTGACTTTTTGCAACATAATAGTTGTCTATAGGATGTTTTGACAAAGATTCCTTTTTTACACAAAATTTTCAAACATGAACTAATTGTGTGTTTGCATGACACTATCAAAGATACAATTGTCAAAGACCAAATTTAATACCCACATAAAAAATTGTGTCTTTTTCTTGCTTTCCAAACATAGCCTAATTAGGGCTTGCGAACTTTGTAGGATGCAAGACAAGGGAATAGGGGAGTATGCTCTTCACCACTTGGAGTTCATGACCAAGGGTGAATCGGAAACCTAGAAGCCTCTGAAAGATGACATCCAAGGGAGGCAAGCAACTTAGTGATTCTCTAGTGCGAATCCACTTCTATGACAAGATGATGATTTGCTTTTAGGGAATCATAATATTTAGAAAGGATAAATCTAGATTGATTAAGCTAAGTCGATGATTAATGTGTTTTGTGTGTTTGGGTGAGGTAATAAGGTAGAGGAGTATGCTCTTTCCCCTTGAGGGAAATCAAAAACTCAGACCCTTAGATCTGAACCACTAGTCCAAGTCAACCCTTAGAGGGCCTGTCAGAGTGATCCAACCTTCAGGAATGATCCAAGTGAGCACACTCCTTTTGTTGGAGATTGCAACTACTATAATAAAGAAGCTTTATAGAGTGAAAGACTCCAAAGCCATATTAATTTCCTCTCCTTCATTCTTGATATCATATATCAAGGGGAGGCTTTGTCTATTGCACTGGCTGGCACCGACCCTAATCTTGCTAAGCAAGTGTGTGCACTTTCAGATGTTGGTGTAGCCTACTAGTCTCAATTCTTCTTATGGAGCCATCAAGGATTAATATGAATAGAATCCAAGTAAAGAACTTTAGTTAGAGGCTACCCGATTCAACTCTAAAAGGGGGCATACTATTTGTGCAAGGAGGGGGAATAATCTCTCTTGTAGATCTCACCATAGGCATGCTACTGGGCATTGGAAGGTGGTATATGCACTTGACCCCTACCAAAAGGGTGTTCATTTAGTGTATATGTTATTTAGCCCTTTGAATACACCAAAAATATGGGCACCCCCTAGGGGGTGACACGACTATGTGAGGTGCACACATGCACATAAGTTGTGGGACAAAGGTTTTTGCCTTCTCTACCATTTTTAGTTTTAGGGATAAAGTGTATTTGTTATCATGTCTTAAACATGTCCAAACCTATCTAAAAAAACTAAAGGTCAAGACTCCCCTATCCCTTTGAGTTGCTTTGTCCTCAGTTGGATTGCATTTGACTACTACTTGCTTCCTGTGTCTTGTTCAAAACACTTTTTCTTGTTCAAAACCAAATGCTATTAACAACTTGAAAGCCAACCTTGCAATCTATCTAAAATCTATCAAACAAACCAACAATCTATCCAGAACAATCTAAAATCTTCAAACTCTCTTCAAAGTCCAATTTTAGTTGTCATTCTGGTTTCCATTTTCATGCACAGTTTACAAAATTTTGCATGAGTACCTTTTGTAATGTCATTTCTTCACGTGGCTCTGTCTAGGTCCTTGCATGAGTCTGTGCAAATCTTTGCATGAGATCTTGAAATTAACATTCTATCTTGCTTGTCAAATCTTAGCATTATTTCATGCAAAATTAGATTGTTGTTCTGAGTCTTTGCCTATGCCTGTGTACTTACTCGTGCATGTCTCTGAGAATCTTCGTGTGGTATCTTGCACCCAAACTATCAAAATTGTCTGTTTGAACTACCTATACCCTCAGTCTAGTCTATTCCCTACAACATTTTACCTCTTTTTCTGTCTGCAAATAGTCCACAAACAACGACATCCTGCTTAGCTGATGACTTGTGATCCACATTTCAACTAGTCTTGTATCTTAGTTACCTTGTTCTTGTCCTTTAGTGCTGGTTGTAATTTGTGTCATGATAGTGATAATCATTGGCTATTCTAGCCCTTACTCAAACTACTCATACCTTAGCGTACTGCACTCTTATCTTTCCTTTTTTGAGACTATATTATAGTGTGGTCCTTGTCTAGGTTTTTGCTTATTGTCCTTGTCTATGACTGTGGCAACAAGAAGTGGAAACATTTTTTATCCCCTTAGACTTAGAAGAGGTAGAGCTAGGGGTCATAATTGTGGTAGAGGTCACATTCTAGTTTTTACATGGTCTATGTCTAGTTCATCTAGTGGTGAGTCTTCACGATATCCATCACCTGTCAGATCACCTTGCATCTAGAGAACATTCTCTATAAACTTACAACAAACCAAGAACCCCTTGTATCAAGAGGATCTTGAAACTAGCATAGGTCCCACATCTCTGAATGACATAGCTAAATTTTTATTTAGAGGACCTTTCCAATCGAAACATCCTGAAATCATTCACATTCTTGTAATGGATGATCACGAACCCAAACATGGTGAACATAGCAGAAACCAGGACCAATCTAGGAATGATAAAGAAAGAGATGATTCCACTGATGAGGAGTAGGAATAGGTGGAAATACTTCCTAAATACATAGAAAAGTGTTGTAAAGATGAAAACTTTCAAAAGGTCATGGAAATCTTACTCAATGAAGAGAAAGAAAAATACTTTCTCAAACTTGCCCACGAGAGAGCTAAGCTACCCCATCATTTCAATGTGGAGAATATCATCACTCCTGAGGAGGAAACTAAAACTTCAAAACTCCAAAAACAATTGAAAATCATGCAATACCATCTAACTCAGATGATGTGTGATAAAGACAAACCCACGAAAACATAAACCTTAGACGCTCTTTGTCCATTTCCATTTGAAAAGACCATAGACATGCCTTCATTTCCAAGAGAAGTAGAGTTACCTAAGTATGATAAGTACTTTGGAACTACCGATCCCCAATATTATTTGTGAGAATTAGGCGCCTTATCTATGGAATTTATGCATAACCAGACATATCTCTTGCATTTATTCTCAAGAATTCTAGGTGGTCAGGTTATGGAGTGGTTTTCATACTTGCCTCCTCGTATCAAAACATTTGATGAAATTTCCAACTTGTTTGTCGAACAGTATTCTCATAACATTCAACACCCTGTTAACATTCAAGATTTGTGTAATCTTAAGTAGAAGGTTAAGAACCTTTCCTCACATTCATTCAGAGGTGGAGACAACTTTATACTAAATATTCACAAGATTCCTGAAATGGAAAAGCTTGACATCTTCACTGATCATCTCCTACCCAATTTTGGGTATACAGTCCAACTTCAAGGTCCACGCATCTTCAAGGACATGGTCACACAAGCTATCCACATAGATGAATTCATGGTCAAGAAGGGAAAAATTAGCCTTCAGAAGTACATAAAACAAGGATCCACCTCTAGCAAGGACAAACCCAAGTACGTCAATAAGAACCAAGAAATTGTACATGATGGGGTTGTTGACAACGTCACTATTAAACCTACTAAGACAACCTTTAATCTCACAGATAGTCTCAATACAACCAAGAATATTGAGAAACTTGTGTCACAAGGTCTAGTACATGATTGATCATGGTGACATTGTGGTAGACAGACATAACAAGAACTCAGATCACAAGGCTTTCAAGGAACCCTTCCCGTCTTATGAAAAAGTTGAGAGCTCAAAACGAAAAATCTAACAATAAGGTCAACTATACATACTCTAATGACAACAATGTGATCAACATGGTTGAACCTATGGATTTTGAGTACTGTGACATTATTATCATCAAGGGCAAGCAAGATAAAAATAAAACCAAGACACCATTTTTCTTGAGGGGCCCTACTTCCCACACAACTGACTATAAATCTTCACAATATTGTGCCAACACTATTACAAATTCTCACACCAAGTTGGTACTCAAAGGCCTTGTGCCTTCTACTCCTGATCTTGAACAACACAAAGATAAAACCCTTGATGGTCCATTTAGCAAAGGTACAAAACTCACAGCAAATTTATTAGCCACTAGCTACAGTGTTCTCAGTCAATTAAAATGAACTAATTCTCAAATCACAATCTTTGAGCTGCTTAAAATCTTGCCTACCCATAGGAAAATTCTTGACAAAGCCCTCACTGAGGCAAATGTTCCTCAAGATCTTGATCTTGAGCGATTTCAATCTATGGTAGGTCATCTAACCTCGCCTTACTATATGTCCTTCTCTGAGGAGGATGATAATTCATTGAGTCACCCACACAATCAACCTCTACACATTGAGGTCATGATACATTAGACATGTGTCCATCAGGTACTCATTGATAATGGAGTTGGGCTGAACATTGTCTCCACTGCTCTACCGAGACAATTAGATTATTCTAAGGACTCTATTGATCCTCATCCCAAGATCACTATCAAATCATATGATGAAGTCAAGAAAAAGTCTCTAGGTCTTGTGGTGTTGCCCCTCCACGTCGGTCTTGTAGAAAGGGATGTCACTTGTCAAGTCCTCAACATTCCCTTAGCTTACAATATTTTTCTAGGAAGGCCATGGATACATGAGATGCACGTTGTGCCATCCACATACCATCAATGTGTAAAATTACCAATTCATGGCTCTGAAGTCACTATCCCTACAAGTACTAGCTATACCTACAATATGTTGAAAGCTGCTGAGAATTTAGTACCTGCTAATAGGGAATCTGCTGATTATCCTAATAACAAGCTAAAGCAAATTGAATAGTCATTCAAGCTAAAAGAAACTAGCATGGGTCAATACCACATTGAACCAGTGTTGTCATTAAAATCTCTCCCTAAGTCTTCCTGTCATTATGGGAGACCATCTAAGCCAAAGAAGCCATTTGTGTTGACACCTCAAACCAAGTATAATGGTACTTTTGTTAAGGCAACAATCCCCTTAGAGGATGAAAGTGAAAATAGAGCCATTTTTGCATGGCTTTACAAAGAGGAGACTTTGGTTGACCTCACAAAACAAGCTCATGAGATCACTCCTAAGAAATATGGCCTTGGTCTTAGACTCATGAAGTGCTTTGGCTATAAGGGAACTAGTTCTGTTGGATGTAATAACAATGGTTTAGTTGATCCTAACAAAGCAATAGCTCAAATAAACAAAGATACATCTAGTCTAGGCTTTAAGAAGGTTCCCTTCCATTTAGGGATTAAAAAATTCATACTAGAGCCTAAGAGTTCATCCAGAAATGAGTCACAAGCCGAGTCTGATACTCAAGAACATAATATTGATGATGAGGATCCTTATCCTTATCCTATTCCTCACTATCTTGCTAAATTCTTTGCTAAGCTAGATGAATTTGTGCCACGTGTTAGCACTATGGATGGTACTAGTGATTCTTCTGAGGACAATACTGATCCACATCATGCCCATTTAGAATAGGGAAAGTCTAGTTAGGCATTACATGTTGAGTACCTATGTAAAAATCTAGATGATGAAGGAGAGTATGTCCCTATCACTGTTGGGGAATTCTACAGCCTATCACCATGTAGCACTAATTCTAGGGAATATGAATTTGAGTCCCTTTCAAAAGTAACTACAGATAAAGACATTGACCAAGTTCATGTCTATGAAAACCAACTTGAAGTAGGTGAAGCATCTAGGGTTAGGTCAAATGGGTCCAACCTTGGTAAATGGGTGAACCTAAGTAGTTTCCTTGAGTCTTCAATTGATGACATTAGTACTTAAAGGCATTTGAACACACTTGTGGACAAATTTGCTCTAGGTCTCGAATTGTTGGTCCAAGAATTTAATAATTATACTATGAACATAATCAAACCTGCCACTACTCTTTCACTCACATATCCCAAGGTTATAGATTAGAATTATAATACATCTAGTGAAGTCCCCACATTCTAGAATGACTATGCTCTTGCCTACTACTTAAACACTATCAAACTAGTAATGTCTTCCACTAATGAAAAAAGCATCAACATGACTAAGGATGACATAAAATATCTGTCATACAATCAAAAACAAAAAATAGAAGGTCTGATGGTCAAAACCACATTGTGGTAGTGTCAGAACCTAAAAAAGTAAAAATAAAAGAAATATCCAAGGGTGAAAACCTCTCTGAGGTGCCTATAGATGAGATATTTGATGCACTTCCTAGTCATTTTCAAGAGAGATCATCAGTTTTGATAGAGCCAACATAGCCAATCAACTTGGGCAAAGAAGAGCATCCTCACATGATACATCTGGCACACTCACTATCTCTAGAAGAAAAAGAGGAATTCATTGGTTTCTTCTGAGAAAAGAAGATAAACTTTTCATGGACATAGTTTGATATGCCAAGACTAGATCCTAATCTCATTATGCATCATTTGTTCATTGCACTAGGCATTAAACTAGTTAAACAAAAACTTTGGAAAATGCATCTTCATGTTGCATTGTTCGTCAAAGCTGAATTGGAGAAGCTTCTGAAAGTTGGTTTCATCTGTGGTATTGATTATGGTGAATGGATATCCAACATTGTTCCAGTCTCCAAGCATGAAAAATCTATCAAAATTTTTTACTAACTTCTGTGATCTCAACTTAGCATGTCCTAAGGATGATTTTGCACTTCCCAACATTGATAGGATAGTGGACATGATAGTAGGATATGAGATGTACTCACTCATGGACAATTTTTTTGGTTATAATTAGATCAAAATTGTACCATAAGATTAGGAAAAGATTGCTTTTACATTTGCATGGGGAACCTTCCATTGGAATGTAATACAATTTGGCTTGAAAAATACTGGTGCTACACATCAGAGAGTAGTCACTATAATTTTTCATGATATGATGCATAAGACCATGGAGGATTACGTGGATGATACCTTGGTCAAGAGCACAAAATGCAATACTCATCTGCAAGATTTGGGACCTATCCTAGATTGCATGGAAAAATTCAGTCTCAGGCTTAATCCTAAGAAATGTGCATTTGGCGTCACATTAGGGAAACTACTAGGATACATTGTGTCTATGAAAGGAATCAAGGTGGATCTAGAGAAAGTTAAAGCAATTATGGATATGCCTCCATCCCGTACTATCAGTCAGATGAAAGCCTTACAAGGAAGACTTCAATCTATTCATAGATTCATCTCACATTTGGAAAATAGATCACAACCTTTCACCAAGACTCTACATAAAGGTGTAAAATATAATTGGAGTCAGTATTGTGAGCAAAGCTTGACACAAATAAAACAATATCTTGCTAATCCACCGATATTGATGCCTTCTATCTATGAGAAGCCTTTGATTTTTTATATCTTTGCCACAAAAACTTCTTTGGGTATCTTACTTGCTCAAGAAGACAATGATAAAAAGGAAAGGGCTATTTATTATCTAAGTCATACATTGATCTCTTATGAGATGAATTACAGTATCATTGAGAAAGCTTTCTTGGCAATTGTCTTTCCTTCCCAAAAGTTGAGGCATTATATGCTCGCTCACACTACAAGATTGGTGGCTAAAATTGATCCACTGAAGTACTTACTTAGTAAGCTAGCTCTAATAGGGAGATTAGCTAAGTGGGTCATGATACTAAGTGAGTTTGACATTCAATATGTTGAGTGAAAATATATAAAGGGATAGACAATTATGGATCAGCTCGCAGATGCAACTATGCAGAGTCTTCTCCCGATGAACGTCAATTTTTGTAATGAGTCAATTCTGACACTCACACAAAAAACATGGGTGATGTTCTTCAATAGGTCCTTCACACAATAGGGATCTGGTGCTAGGATATTCTTCATAATATGACAAAGGTATTGTTAGGAACCTGTGTGTTCCTTCTGTTTATTTTGTTAGAGTAGAGTTGTTGGACGCATATGCTTTGTAAGTCATCCCGTGAGTTTATTTTATTATCCCACATGCATAGGTAGTATTACTTTTCTAGATCGTACCCAGTATATAAGAATAGGTTGAGGCCCTTGATGGGCACAGACGAATTTATTGTATTGAGCTTGCTCAAAGGAGGTTACCCCCTCGAAGTGGCCTGCGATCAGTAGATTTATTCTGAGTTCTGCTATCACTTTGTATTCTGTTATTTCGAGCATTCTCACGACATTGCTATAAGGAGGTTCTTCTCATCTGGTATCAGAGCACTCTCTTGGGCTCGCTGGGTGGAAATTACATCAAATTTTTTTTTGTCGTGGCCTTCAGGTTCCTCTCACTTCTAATATCTCTTGTTATTGCAATAACTCTTTTCAGTTGTTCTGTCTGTGAGTGAATTTTTCTAAGTCGACTGTTCAGAAAAAAAAAAAAAAAAAAAAAGAGTAAAAATTTTTCTGTTTTTTAGTCGTAGCTTCCTTGTTTGCTTTCTGTTTCTGCTCATACTTCCGCAGAACGTCTGCAATATCATTTCGCATACTTCCTTCCTTGGCGACCCAACCCCAAATTTTACATATCAAAGCCCTAAATCCCTCATTTATCTAATTTTAGGGTTTGCCCTATCTTTTTCACCTCTCATCCAATCGCCACCAAACTGAGCCACAAGATTCAATTCCTCATTTTGCTCCCTTATCCCTCTTGGACTGTTCACCTCATTTCGCCTCCCTACCCTTGAAACCCTCATTTTTCTTTTCCCTTGTCCCCAGATAGTCTCCCACCACCCGTCGAACACCCATTTCCTATATGAGTTTTACCCAAATCCAAGTTTGCCGTAACTAAAAAAGTTTTTGTTTCTCATCTTCTACCCATTTCCAAAAAAAAAAAAAAAAAAAAAAAAAAAAAAAAAAAAACCTTGTTTTATGGTTGTTACGCGTACAGGAGCAAAAATCATGGAAGAGGAAATTGCATCCCTCAAAACCAGACTTCAAGATCTGGATGACAAAATTCTGGGTCTTAACTTTCAGCAGTCAGCCATGAGCCGAAACCATTCAGGAGATACTGGGTCCTCTTCTGGCAATTTCCGTGGACCAAAGCTTGATTTTCCACGCTTCGATGGTTCTGATCCGACTGGATGGATCTATAGGGCAGAGCAGTATTTCAGCTTGCATAATACTTTGGATAACCACAAAGTCTCCCTTGCATCTTTTCATTTGGAACATGAAGCTCTTCAATGGTTCCGTTGGTACATCAAGGCTAATGTAGGCCCAACGTGGAGCGAATTGTGCACCCTCATTTTGGAGCGCTTTGGCCCTAGTTCCTTTGATGATTTCACAGGAGCACTCACTAAACTGCGTCAAACAGGCACTGTAAGAGAATACCAGACAGAGTTTGAAAAATTAGCTAATCACACAGAGGGCTTGTCTGATGAATTCTTCCGTAGTTGTTTTGTCAGTGGTCTGAAGGATGCACTTCGCTCAGAAGTCAAAATGTTTCGACCTACTACAATGATGGAAGCCCTTGGGTTGGCTAAGTTAGCGGAAGACAAGATTAGTGCTCTACAACGCTCCAGATCTAATTTTGTTCCATTCAGAAATACAGGTTCTCACAACCCTCCAGTCATACCAGCTCCCAGAACTACTCCGATCAAGCACTTGTCTGAAACAGAGATGCGAGTTAGGCGAGACAAAGGGCTTTGTTATAATTGTGATGAGAAATGGTCTCGGGGCCATAGATGTGTTCAGCAAAAGCTCTATCTCTTGGATGTGGATTCTCCACCAGAACTGGAAGAATATGTAGATGCTCAGGAAACAATGGATGCTGAGGTTGAGCCTCACCAGCCTGAACCTCCTTCCCCAGAAGCTCCACCAGAGATATCTGTCCATGCTTTGGCAGGAGTCACTACTCCACAAACCATGCGGGTCCAGGGTTTCTTAAAGAAGATCCCTCTTACTATACTCATTGATTCTGGTAGCACTCATAACTTCATTGATCCACGAATAGCCAAACAGGCTGATTGCTTTATCCATCCCTGCTCTAGCTTTGAAGTCATGATTGCCAATGGGGGCACTTTACCTTGTAAAGGGAAATGTCGCAATGTGCGTCTCTCTATTGGAGATTATAACATGCGCTCTGACATGTTTGCCTTACCCTTAGGTGGCTGTGATGTGGTTTTGGGTGCCCAATGGTTACGCACTCTTGGCCCCATTCTCTGGGATTTTGCTGAACTTTGGATGCAGTTTTCAGCCGAGGGGCACCAACACACTTTGAAAGGCTTACAACCAGGGTCTCTCAGCATCATCAGTTCACACCGTATGGAAAAACTTCTTAAGAAGAATTCACATGGTGTCATCGCTCAGCTCCATTCCATTCAGATGCAGCCATCAGCAGTCTCTAGCACTCCTGCCGATCTCCAACACATTTTGGACAAGTATTCTGGTATATTTGCTGAACCTGTGGGATTACCTCCTTCTCGTCCAGAGGACCATCGTATTCAGCTCCTTCCTGGCAGTGTTCCGCCCAACATCAGGCCCTACCGCTACCCATTTCATCAGAAGACCGAAATCGAGATACTTGTCCGTGACTTACTGAAGCAAGGTATTATTCGCCCTAGTACCAGTTCCTTTTCTTCTCCAGTTCTACTTGTTCGCAAAAAAGATGGGTCATGGCGACTCTGCATTGATTTCCGAGCACTTAATCATCTCACTATAAAGGACAAGTTTCCCATTCCAGTTGTTGATGAACTTCTTGATGAACTTCATGGGGCTCATTTTTTCTCCAAGTTAGATCTTCGTTCTGGGTATCATCAAATTCGGGTTAATGAGGAGGATATACCTAAAACTGCCTTTCGCACACATGATGGTCACTATGAATTTTTAGTCATGCCCTTTGGCCTCACGAATGCTCCTTCAACATTTCAGGCAGTGATGAATAACATATTTCGACCATACCTCCGGAAATTCATTCTAGTCTTCTTTGATGATATCCTCATATATAGCAAAACTTGGGCTGAGCATCTCCATCATCTGGAGCTTGTCTTGCAACTTCTCTCTGATCATCAACTCTGTGCAAAACTATCTAAATGTGTGTTTGGCCAGGAGGAAGTGGAGTATCTCGGGCATATTGTTGCACACCATGGAGTGCGGGTGGATCCTACAAAAATAGATGCCATGAAAACTTGGCCGCATCCTAAAACTCTCAAGAGCCTTCGGGGTTTTTTGGGGTTGACTGGCTACTACCGCAAGTTTGTCAAAGATTACGAGAAAATTGCAGCACCATTGACAGCTCTGTTAAAAAAGGATGCCTTCTCCTGGACCCCTGTTGCTGAGACTGCATTTGAACAACTGAAACAGGCTATGTGCAGTACACCTGTTCTCGCGATGCCAGATTTTTCCAAACCCTTCACTATTGAGAGTGATGCTTGCGGCAATGGATTGGGTGCTGTTCTCCTGCAAGATGACCATCCTATTGCGTTCACTAGCAAAGCCCTCTCTGGTAAGAATCTAGCCCTCTCTACTTATGAAAAAGAAATGATGGCTATTTTGCATGCTGTACAGAAGTGGCGGCCATACCTCTTAGGGAGTCATTTTTGCATCAGAACCGATCACCAAAGTCTGAAATACTTCCTGGAACAACGGGTATCCTCTCCTACACAACAGAAATGGGTCAGCAAACTCATGGGGTATGATTATGAGATCACCTACAAGAAGGGTAAGGAGAATATTGTGGCAGATGCTCTTTCTCGCACATTTGATAATCAAGCTTCCCTTTCCGCTATTTCTAAGCCCATTCCCAATTGGTTAGCGTCTGTTCAGCAGGGCTATGACAGTGACTCTTCTTTATCTCAAATCATTCACCAGCTAGCCAATAATCCTTCTGCTATACCACATTACTCTTGGGATGGTGCTTCTCTTCGATACAAGGGTCGGCTAGTGCTTCCTCAGAACCCAGCTCTACATCAGGCTATTTTTTATGAACTCCATGCTTCTCCTTCAGCAGGGCACTCTGGCTTCCTCAAAACTTATGAGCGAGCAAGGAGAAACTTCTTTTGGAAAGGAATGAAACAGACGATTCAACAGATGGTGGCTGAATGTGATACTTGCCAACGCCACAAGGGTGAAACGACCCTCCTTCCTGGCTTGCTCGAACCATTGCCCATCCCTACACGGATTTGGACTGATATTTCTATGGATTTCATTGAAGGGCTTCCTAAATCTGGTGGCAAGACAGTGATCTTGGTTGTGGTTGATCGTCTCTCGAAATATAGTCATTTTTGTGCCCTCAGCCACCCCTATACTGCCTCCTCTGTTGCACAAATCTTCATGGACCAGATATTTCGTCTTCATGGACTCCCTTCTTCCATTGTCTCTGATCGTGATGCAACTTTTACCAGTCATTTTTGGACTGAACTGTTTCAGAAAACTGGCACCAAACTGAAGATGAGTTCGGGCTATCACCCACAAACTGATGGTCAAACGGAAATTGTCAATAAATGCTTGGAAACTTATCTTCGTTGCTTCACTTCCGAACAGCAACATCAGTGGGCCAAGTGGCTCCCTTTAGCTGAATGGTGGTACAATACCTCTTACCACACTGCCTCTAAAATGACTCCATATGAAGCAGTCTATGGTCAGGCACCTCCAGTGCTCCTTCCCTACACTCCCAACAGCTCACCAGTCCAGGCAGTTGACATAGTTCTCCGCAGCAGGGATCAGATTCTTCGTACCTTACAGGATAATCTTCACATGGCCCGTAATCGGATGAAACAACAAGCAGATCAACACCGTTCTGAGCGCTCATTTCAAGTTGGGGATATGGTTTTTCTTCGTCTACAGCCATACAAACAATCCTCCCTAAAGCTGCAAGGGCGTCATAAGCTGGCCCCAAAATTTTATGGGCCTTATCAGGTTCTGCAGAAGATTGGTTCAGTTGCTTATAAACTGGAACTTCCTCCTTCTTCCCGCATTCATCCAGTCTTTCATGTTTCTTGTCTAAAGAAAGTTCTGGGTACCACTGTCAGAGCCCAAACTACTCTCCCTAAAATGGATACGGAAGGATCCATTATCCTGGAGCCAGTGGCAATCATTGACCAGCGCACTCGCCAGCTTCGCTCTCGCTCCATCTCTGAGGTCTTGATTCAGTGGCATGGCATGCAACCAGAGGATGCTACCTGGGAACCCCTTCTTCAGATTCAACAACAATTTCCACACCTTAAGCTTTGAGGACAAAGCTTTTTTCTAAGGGAGAGGGGATGTTAGGAACCTGTGTGTTCCTTCTGTTTATTTTGTTAGAGTAGAGTTGTTGGACGCATATGCTTTGTAAGTCATCCCGTGAGTTTATTTTATTATCCCACATGCATAGGTAGTATTACTTTTCTAGATCGTACCCAGTATATAAGAATAGGTTGAGGCCCTTGATGGGCACAGACGAATTTATTGTATTGAGCTTGCTCAAAGGAGGTTACCCCCTCGAAGTGGCCTGCGATCAGTAGATTTATTCTGAGTTCTGCTATCACTTTGTATTCTGTTATTTCGAGCATTCTCACGACATTGCTATAAGGAGGTTCTTCTCAGGTATTCACTCCCCAAGGCATATAAGATTTTATTTCCTTGTACAAACAACATTGTAGAGTACAAGGCTCTAATTAATGGCATGAAGATTGTGGCTAAATGGAGAGTGGATCAGTTAAACATCTTTGGGGACTCTCAACTCATAATCAACCAAGTTAATGATGTGTATTAGACAAAGGATGAGAAATTAATCCCTTACAAATGCATGGTTGATGATATGAAGAAATACTTTGCTCACATCACCTTTCAGAAAATTCCTCGAGCAAATAATAAAGTGGCTGACGCCATGGCTACTCTAGCCTGCTCGCTACAAATGCCTAAAAATGATCTCTAACATGAGTTCTTAGTGGAAATGTTACTCTACCCTGCCTATGATACCCTTGATTCTAGGATGATATGTTCTATTATAGGACAAGTCTCATCTCATTACCACCACATCTACTCTTATCTCCATGACCAAACTATTTTGGACACTCTAACCTGGAATTAAAAATGCCACCTTATCCATAATACTTCACGATATGTCATTATTGCTGATGACTTGTTTAGGAGAGCTCTTGACAGAACACTCCTTAGGTGTCTCGATACTGAAGAGTCCACATGCCCATTAATTGATGTTCACAAGGGCATTTGTAGATCTCACTCAAATGGATTGATACTAGCTTGTAAACTTATTAGAGTTGGTTATTACTAGTCGAATATCGAGCAAGAGGCAATCAAGTACACCAGGTCCTGCAAACAGTGCTAGCTCCATGGGAATTTGATTCATGCTCCAACTAGGGAGTTGATTCCATCTACCACATTGTGGTGATTTCAACAATGGGCCTTTGATCTTGTGGGTTAGATTCAACCATCTTCTTCTAATGGACATAAGTTCATTATTATGGCTATAGACTACTTCACAAAGTGGGTAGAGGTAGTACCTCTCACAATAGCAAATGGAAAAATTGTAGCTCTTTTTATCACAAACTATATCATATGCAGGTATGGTGTACCATCCTCCATTATTACTAACAATGGAGGACAATTTGAAAACAAAGACCTCAGCTAGTTATGCACAAAGTTCATAATAATGCAACACTGGTCTTCTATCTATTACACCCAGGGTAATGGTCAAGCAGAGGCATCCAACAAGGCAATACTCAAGATCTTGCATCACATAGTCAGCAAATCTAGGATGTACTAGCACCTCCAAATTAATCCATCTTTGTGGGCATATAGAACAAGTATTAGAACTCCTATGGGTAAAACACACTTTGCTTTGGTCTGTGGAGAAAATGTTGTGCTTCCAATTGAGGTCAAGATTTCTACTTTGAGAATCTCCATGAAGGGCCTCATTATTGATGAAGATTATAGAATATCTTGGCTTCAAGAGATATTGTTACTAGATAAATGTCAGCAAGTGGCGTGCAATCATCTTCGAGCTTATTAGCAACATATGTCCAAAAGCTACAATAAGAAAGTTAAGCCACGTGAATTCCAGCTGGGTTATCTTGTTCTTAGAGAAAACCCTAAAAATCAGCAACAATGGGTCCACAAAGGGAAGTTTGAACCTAACTAGCTTGGTCCTTACATAGTCACTGTAGTGTTTGGATTTGATGCCTACCAGCTTTCTATAGCTGAGGGAGAGGTGCTCAAGGAGCCAATCAACACTCTCCACCTGAAGCAGTTCTATAGCTGATCTGATCTCAAAAACTCTATGTACATATCTAAATGCCCTGAAAAAATATAAAAATTGCAAAAAATCCTGACAAAAAATTATTACCCTGGTGAAAACCTAGCAATAGGCACCTTGGTAATATCAATTTATTTTTAAAAACTCAAAAATACAAAAAAAATGAAAAACAAGAAAAAATGCCATTGATGAAAACCTAGAAATAGGCATCATGGTAGTCAAAAAAAAAGAATCTCTGTAAAGAAGCTAAAAACCTGGTAAATAGGTGCCTCTTGTTCCCAATGCTCCATCTTGCAACACATCTTCTGGCTTCTTGTATAGTTGCTTTCCTGCTTTCACTTCTTGCTTTTCGCTCATGTATCCATGGATTGAATCTTGTCACAACTTAGGTGATGCCACCCTATAGTGCCATGGAGTCTCTCTCACGATACTCACTAGTGGTTTTCATTATGTCTGCCTATTGTCATTTGTGTGACTTTTCAAGATTCCTCTCATGGGGTCTCTTTCGTGATAGTTAACAGTGGTTCTCACTGTGTCTTCCTATTGTCATTCATGTCATTTTTCGAGATTCCTCTCATGGAGTCTCTCTAGATTCCCCTTTATGGAAGATCTCTCTTGCGTCAGTCACCAATCGTCCTAATTGTATCTGTCTACTATCACTTAGTTCCAACTAAGGTTCTTCTTCATGAAGATTCCTCTTTGACTTCAGTCACCAGTTGTTCTAACTATGTTTGTTTACTATCATCACCCTACCGAAGAGATTTCTTTCATGTTCTAGACATTGACACTTAACATCAATCTTGTAACATAGAAACACAAAAATTAAAATGATATAATTGTTTGGATATGCTGAGCATTTTATCTATTGGTTTCACTTTTGCTTCATCATGTTTCCTCAAGCAACTTGATAATGTCATCTTTGAATACAGAAGCAATGATTGGGGGCATGATATTTTCTTTTCTTTCTATTTGTGGTTTTTTTCCAATAATTTGAAGCATCCATATAAGGGGAGTGTCCACTATAAGATCCTCCATCTTGTATTGGATGGCCATGTGTACCTCAACTTCTTTTATATGGATACATCAATAATGTTGGTTCTTCTTCTTGCTTGTTGGAGTGAACTCTTCATGCCATAGTAAATACTGATACTTATCCTAATAAGTGAATCTATGGGTCACTTAGATTACATCTAGCACACTTCTATCTTAGGTTATGAATGCAAGGTTCGTTGTGCACATAATACTTATTGAATACTTAGCATATGACAGATCTCTTGTGTGTCTGGTGTGTCTACATGCAAGCAACATTCTGGTCATCTTAGCTATTATGCTTTCATGCTTATGTTAACTTGCTACATTAAAAGGGATGAATGTTATGGTCATTCTAGCTTCTTGTGCCTCAAATGCTTACATTTCATCCCGAAAAAACTAGAATAGATGTCCTATTCATATCCCCATGATTGCAATGTCAGTGGGAATTGTATGACATATGGAGCTTTGTTATATGCTCAGTGATGCAAATTGAGGAGGCTTGGTAACCAGACCTAGGGTTGCATCTACCATAGGTTTTCATTGCATACTTCACTTGGCTACACACATGATTTGATTGCAAATATGCTTCCATCCTTCATGATGTAGGATCGTTGGTCTCTTCAAAGTATCGTGTTTCTTCACGGCTGCACAAGCATTCGATTCTTTGGTTCATCTGCTCATTCCTCAAAGGGATACCTATCACTATTAAGAAAAAAAAATGAAATACTCCATGAGGTGTCAGTCCATTCACATTTGCATTCCATACATAATTTCGTCATCTATCTCATCTATACAACATCTCTAAATCAAATCAACTATGCATCCATACATTGCATCAATAATTGCATCTCATAGTCATAGCATAAACATCTCATGTACATCAAATTAAAAGATGGACAATGAAAATGACATGTGCACAGGGTACTCAATCAAAATCTCATATATATATATATATATATATATCGGTATCAAAGAAAATGTCAATACAAAAAATGAGTGCTACTTGAGCACTATCGATAAAAAATGATACAAAATGGTGTTGGCACACCAATCAATACATAGCCAGATCAAAAAATCAGAGACATAAATCAAGTCTAGCTCTCCTCGGCTCCCTCACCTCCTAGAGGAGGAGGAGGGGGAGGCCATGAAGGCACATCTAGCCTGGCTGGTGGTCATGCACCTCCTGAATCCTAAGCATACTATGAGAATTGAGGCACCTACTGAGCTTCATCGAGCACAATTGTGGAAGAAGCTACAAATTAATAGGCTACTCGAGCCCCCTATAGTTGGACCTCATCCTATAGCTACTCTTCCTTCCACTCAGCTTCCTGTAACTGCTCTTGAAGTCTAAGGATCTCATTATCCTACTCCACTATCTGAGTGTCTCTCACAACACCTAAATTTGTAGCTTCCCTAGCTGCTAAGAGGCCTATTGAATCCACTCTCTGGCTCACCTCAATGAATCCTAAGGTCTTACAATAGCTTGGTCCTGCATCTCCTCATCTAGTTTCTTGGCATGCTACTCGTCTAGTGTTTGCTCCTCAGTACATGGTCTTTGTCATTGACCTTGCTCCGTCCCATTGCCACCAACACCTAGATCTAACCCCATCTATTAGGGGGGAATTTTCACTTGCCTCACCCAGTGTCTCACCTACAATGGTGGTCCCTATGGTGGCTATTGTGCTAGATACTATATTGGTCCCTATAGTGGTACTTGTTGAGGTTTCTATGGTCTGGGAGCTACCATCCCTAATGAGTCTATTAATTGTGGGAAGGGATGGATGACAAAATATGCCTAGTAGGTAGGCATCATCCCTAAATTTGTCACAGTTGGAAGAAAGTCCCACTATGTCACAACTAGGTTGCGCACATCAATCATCAACCTCCCAGGGTGCAACCTCACCGACCACCCCCGCTTCACATCTTTGGCTAACTAGGCATATGAGCAATACTCCTGAGAAATGTCCTATGGTCACTCTATTGTTTCCATATGTGAGTGATGGGGAATCTCTCAATGATCTAAGTAGCTTAGCCTATCAGTGGCCATAATGCAAACATTTGGCTCAGCTCTTGAGGAGTGTCATCCCAATCCTCAGTCTCTCTCTAGGTCCACCATATGATGGAAACTAGGTCATCAAGACATGCACTCTATTGCTCAACCTTCCCCAAACCTGTCTAGGTAGGTTGAACCCTATATCTACAAATGTATGGCTCCATGGGCTCTCATGCATCATTAAAAATGGGCCTTGTAATTGGCAGGTGCTCCCATGCCCAGATCTATAAAACGTAAACTCCAACAGCCATACTCTTTTTCTCATGGTAGATGATCTCGTACATCTTGTGGAACATATGGGAAAGCATGCACTGTCCCCACCCAAATCTCTTAGGAGCATCTAGCATCCTCTAGAGCATCACACCCCAACCACACTCCAACCCATGTTTCCCTTTGTCTACACTAAGAAAAAATTAATGAAGATAGCTAGGACTGAAGCTAATCCATATGTAGGGTCGTATGTATGGACAAGCTTGTCCCATGTGATGGCTCACCCTATAACCAACTCTTACTATAAGATGGATCATAGTGCCTTTGTACCTACTCTTGGCAATAAGTCATAGACCACTCATGACCCATGGAATGGTATACTCATAGTGCCTTTGTACCTACTCTCGGTAATAAGTCATAGACCACTCCTGACCCATGGAATGGTATACATTGAATCTAGTAGATGTCCTCTAGTGTGATGGTCATCTCTCCTTGGGGTAGGTGGAAAGTGTTCATCTCCAAATGGAAGTACTCCACCAATATAGTCAACAAGTTGTGATTCACCAGCACTGTTGGGATTTAGCATAGATATGATAATCCCAATCTATCAATATGCGCCATGTTGGCATCATCCAAACTTCACAATAGAGCTCTGTAGGGTGGATAGTGGGACCTAAATGCGATGTCATCAAAGACAACCTACACACATGACCAACGATAATAGGCAAACAGTTAGTTCCTACTTGAAAAATCTAATGAAATCATAAAATTTGACAAAAAAATGCTAAAAGTGACACTAGTTTTATGCATGAGAAAGTGTATTCTCACATGAGATTTCATATCTTTGCACAAGAAAATAGATTCTTGCATGAGAAACGATGAAACATTGGATGAGATGTGCCCAAAATGTTGGGCATCTCACACGAGAGGTGGGTATCTCTCGGGTGAGATTCCCCACCAGTGTGCGTGAAGAAACACCAATCTGGTGTGTCTTCACATGAAAGAAGATTGCATCCATGTGAGGAACAAAATCCTCATGTGAGGACCTACAAACCCAAATTTGAAAAATACAAAAATGTGCTAAATAGGCCTAGAAATGCATGAAAAATTCACTACAAAGTGGGATTATCGACTTCTCACTGAAGGTCTGTAGTCCACCAGCTGGCTGTGTCATTGGGAGTGCTCAAAATAATGCATATGCATAGGAATTGACATTTTCATGTCAAAGCCCTCTTCTTCACTAAAGACAAAAGGCACAAATGATCTGAAAATGACCCTTTGGGCCCTTATATAGGTTTTGACTTAATTTTTCAAAGTGTTTCAATTTGTGCAAAAATCATCCCTAGCTAATTTAACTGCTCTGAATCTATTTTCACGATCGAATTCAAAATTTGACATACTTAAGTAGCTCAAAATCACATTTTAAATTTTTGTGGCTAACGCAATCAAACATTTGTGCAGTCCAAATTTTTTTGATACTTTGTGGATCTTGGAATCTTTTCAACTCAAAATTTCTTTAAAATTTTCTAAAATTTTTAGAAAAAGTCAACTATGGTCAAATCTAGTCAACTATTGGTCAGACTTGGCCTTTTTTGACCTCGAAATCATGCTGAATTGACTCCAAATTTTCTTTTAATCATTCTAATCTCTTTTATAACCTTTTCAATCATGAATTTCTTCCATATATCTTAATATATTGCTTTACATCATATTTTGGGTGTGTCATCTTTCAATTTCACTCTCAAGGGGGTAAGATGATTACATCATTTGACCTAAATTTCAACTCAATCTGAATCTTATGTCCTCATCACTAGGGGCATCTTGTTCCCCTCTATCTGGCATCATTTTTTTCATCTCTTTCATCTTTTCATCAGTTGATCACATCTTATAATAGCCTTTATCAGAGTTCGATGGATAGGTATTAGGACAGTCTAAACCTTGACTCCTGAGGATCAAGCCTCGTTTTGAGGATGATTCTACAACTCATGATTGGATCTTGTTATCTTTTATGGACTAGGTATCTAGGCATTCTATCTAGATTCCTTAATGTTAAGCTCTATTCTAGAGATAATCTTTAAAAGCTTGTCAATCTAGGTATCTAGGTGTTCTATCTAGATTCCTTAAGGTTAAGCTCTGTTTTTGAGATAATCTTTAAAAGCTTGTCAATCTAGGTATCTAGGTGTTCTATTTGGATTCCTTAAGATTAGCCTCCTTTTTGGAGATAATCTTTAAAAGCTTGTTCAACTTAGGTATCTGGGTGTTCTATCTAGATCCCTTAAGGTTAAGCTTCCATCTGGAGATAATCTTTAAAAGCTTATTCAATCTAGGTGTTCTACTTGGATCCCTTAAGATTAAGCTCCATTCTGGGGATAATATTTAAAAGCTCATCAATTGGTTTTTGTATCATCAATTGTAGAATCGATCTCATTTCTTGATTTGTGCATTATGCTTTCTGATTTTCTTTGAATTGAACATGTTGCTTGCACATTCATTCAAAGAGGGGCAAAATTTAATACCCCAAAATTGGCTCATTGCCATCTCAACCAATTCTGGTCTATTTTGGTCAACCCTAAAGTCCTATTTCATTAGGCATTTCTCATTTTTATTTTTGCTACTTGACTTAATTGTCAAATGCAAAAAACCCTAAGCTGTATTAATCATGCTATTTATTTATTTCCAAAAATTATTTACTCGGATTAGCTACACTAAACCTATTGATTAATATTTGATTTAATTTGAAGTGTTTATAATTTAATTTAATTTAATTATCTCCTAGGCTAATATACTAAGGATTTAAATTTATTTAATTTAATAATGCTCTCATTTTAATTATTGAATATAATTATTCAATTAATGGGAATATGCATTTATGAGGTCATATCTCATTTTTATTAAATTAAATAACCTTCCAATTTCATCTCTCCAGTTTAGGAATGAGAATTCCAAGTGATCTATCTCTCGAATTGGAATTAGCTTAATCCACTTAGTCTCACACTTGGGTGAATTCCAGTTAACTTTTAATTACACTTAGGATCTGAATTAGTTAACCTCACCTACGCTAGGAATCTTCCTTTGTGACTCAATCTCTACTTCAATCCTGACCATCGATTTGAGTCGATCTCAACTGCTAATTGATTTCAAGAATTATATTTAAGAGGCTTTTGATTCCTCATTTAGGAGGTTGGAATTTTTAATTGCATCGGAATACTGTCAAATTGAAAACTCAATTACTCAATCTTGTCATAGATTTTTAAATTTTTTAGCATTAATGTCATATTAGATTAGAAATGCATCCATCTAGTTTAATTCTATTTTACTTGTTAGATTAAACTGCACATCATTTAGCTTAAATACACTTTCATATTATTACATAAAATCCTTCATATTAAAGGGTGTAGTTGGTTGCTTCTTGGTCTAAGAGTGCATAGGAAAAATCCCTCTAATTAGAAGGCAATAGGTCACTCTATTGGACCTCTCAGATGGCAATTCAATGTTCATTATGGGATGATCTTGCTGGTAAGGACCGTGTTGAAGTGTATGTGAAGATTTGAGGTCACATTTTTTGCATATACAACACCAACCAAAATTTCAAAGACATGGATGCAAAAAAAACATATCAACATGATCCACCAAGAGGATAGCCCTTGTTAAGGAGTGGAAGAAGATGAGGCAGATAGGTTATTGAAGAAACACCAAATGGGAGTAAAGGAGGTATCCCCACCATCACCTACTTTGATATAGACATGAGGAGATGAAATGATAGAAGGAGAAAGTGAACACATAGAAAGTTTGATGGAAAAGAAGGAACTTTCATTTAGAGAGAAAGCTAAAAAATTCTTAATAGAATTACAAGAGATAACACAGGCTACACAAGAAATACTAAAGAGCACAAAGAAGTCCAATATGGACACGATAGTGAAGGCAACATAATTACTCCTAAAAATACATGCAGGATAGGTATAATGAATATTGGAGCACTTTTATGGGAGATGGAATTGATAAGGAAGAGGAAAACATAAATAGAAGACATCTTGCACAGTGGAGACACATACAAGGAAACTACTCCTTATGCAAGTACTAGCATAGATGGTGGGTGCATTTAGGAATTTTTTTGTTGAACTCCAACAAGAAAAGGAGGAGGTCAAAAAAATAAAAGAAGAATGGGCCCTCCTAGAGGAGAAGATTAAAAAATATAAAAAGGAATGGGAGTTGGAGAAGGTGACTTAGGTAGAGAAATTAACACTAGCAGAGAAGGACCAAATGCATTCCTTGCAACTACTCTAGATAGCTCGATCCAAGTAGCTACTAGCAGAATGAGCCTTGCAACTTTTGGTTTGTCTAGTTCATTTTTTTTAAGTCATATGAAAGATGACCTCATGAGGGGGATAATGTATAGTAATAATAAAACATTAGCATAATATAATTATGATTAAGGATGGTTACTAAGGGGCTTGAGTAGTTAGGCATAGTAAAGCGATGTGTCAATTAGTTCTCTTAACCAACAAAGGATATATACTGAGTAGAAACATAAAATAATCATGAAACACAATAAACATCCACACAATTTGGCCAAAGTATTTTGATGTGGAAACCCTATAAGGGGAAAAACCACCTAGTAACAGACAACACAATTTTTTCACTCTTCTAAAGTGAGCTTTGTTAGGAGCCAACCTTGTTAAAGGTTACATACACATTATAAATATGACTTGGTTAGATGATTTACACTAAATATAATCTAGACCTCATCTCTCCTTAATATGAGTGGCATATTCTAAAGGACTTGCAAACATTCAAGGGAATGCCACCATACAAATGGATTTACAAATAAGACTATTAAATTGACTCGGTTAAGATATTTTATGCTACAATGATTAAAGAGTAACAATAAGATGATCTGATAAAAATAAAACTCCCTTTTCTATCCTAGATCTCCATTTTTGTCATTCTTTATACTATATTTATCCTCTTTCTTCCTTCTGAGTGATCCACTCATATACACATCAAATCTTCACTTTACTTGCTAGATCTCACAATGTTTCTCTGTTGGGTTTCACCTTCTATTTTCTTATTCAAAAACATCTTGATCAATAATAATGAACATCTTGTTCATCCCTTAAATAGACAACTTATTCTCACTTCACTAGATTCTTCTATGTTTTTCTACTTAATCACAATCATCCTTTCTTCATCTAGCTAAGATTCATTGAATCAAGATACTTGAGTATCTTGCCTTCACCTTGAACTTTATGCTTCATTCCAAACTATTAAATCTGATTCATCAGATCTTCTTTGATTTTCTCATGCCATAGATCCTATAATAAATTTCATTCTTATCTTTGAAACTTCTCAATCAATCCATATTTTACTCAAATGTCAGCCTCAAATTTTTTTTTTCTCCAAACTGTTATTATTTCCCTTGATTGGTTAACACTACACTCGCTCAGACAATAATTAGCTTAGATAACACTAATCTTTTTTAGTTAATACTGACCATCCTTTATTCACTTGACATACACTTGGTGAAAATTGTAATAGCTTAGTGACTATTAGTCCTTGATTTGCCAGCCTTAATGACTAGCTCAGTGAAACTTGTTGTTTCTCTGTCTTCTCACTTCATGACTACATAACTTTCTAATACATGATCTCAACACTTAATCACATCATGTAAAAAAATCAAATCAACATTATACTATCAAAGTCAAACTCATCAAGTGCCCATTAGAACTAAACAATGATCATTCATTTATGATCAAATCCTTTTATATTAATTGTTTCATACTTAGACATCTCGTATCTACCTCTTTTCACTAATTCTCTCCCATAAGAAATCATCTCCCTTAGGAAAATTTTGCCTCCTTTAATAATAATGCTAAAGGTAACTATAACCTTCAATGAGAAACTTATAAAACCTTGTAGTTATACCTGTACCTTGCATGAATTGATTACATCTTCTACATTATAATCATTTTTAGAACTCTATGATAGTTCCTAACAAGTGAACCTCTACATCAACTTTATAACAATATTATGATCATCCATGAATTTTTTCAACACACATCTTCACTTAGTGAATATTAGATAGAGGAAAGATCCAACTTACCTCCCAGATACTCTAAAGCATCCTTAGACAATGACTTTGTGAATATATCTTCTACCTTCTCCTTAGACTTACATATACTCTAATCTGATTTATTTTTCTTGAACTTGCTCTCTCAAGTAGTGATACTTGATAGATATGTTCTTTGTCTTTGAATGCATCATCAGATGCTTTGATATGTTAATTGTACTCGTATTGTCACAATAGATGGTAACAAGTTCTATGAATTTCTCTTGCATACCTTCCAAAAATTGTTTGATCCATATAATATTTGAACAATTAATTGCAATAGCTACATACTTAGCTTCAACAATGGATTGTGAGATACAACTATGTTCCTTACTTATTCATGTTACCAATATTCCTCCTAAAAAGATAGCTCCAACACTGGTACTCTTTCTATCATTAATATTTCATACCCATTCTACATCAATGTAGACTCATAGCTCAAAATCTCCTTCATTCTTGTACCATAAACCATATTCTTTAGTTCCCTTCAAATATCTAAATATTCCTTTTACTATAGTCATATGTGTCTCCTTAGGATTGGATAAAAAAACTTCTACTATTCCAACTTCATGTGCAATATCAAGTCTTCTATGAACTACACATTACAACTTTCGAAACATAGATCTATACAATGTTTCATTCACTTCTGTCAAGTTATCTTCCCTTGTAATGCCCCACTAGGGAACCCATAAGGCCAAGTCTAAATGTCAATAAGTTTGGTGGATAATTTTTTTAAAACATCTTTTTCTTGTTAATTTCACTTAATCATAAATGTAAAGTCCTAATAAGGTTCCCTAATATCACCTTTATACACCATTACTTAGTTTCCAAGCTCAAGAGTTAACTTTTATCATCCAATCAACTCAACAAGTATTATTTATCTATTGCTTGCTTAATTTACTTGTTTTTATTCATCCTAACTACTCAAGTTAATTCATCTATTAGTTTTATGTCTACTTATGCTTTGATTCTTTATCCATCCTAATATCCATTTCCAAATTAGGAACTTATGTACTAATCTATATAATCAAATGCCTCTACTTAACTTGTAATAAGGATATATGAAATAGATTTAAATCATCTGTTGGTGTTTGAAAACTACTGAACAACAAAATACTCAATACCAAAGTGATAATACTCACATAACGTAAGGATTAGCCAATTCTTATTAACAATTACATGTGTAAACCACTTGGACCCAACTTCAACAAAACCAAGGATGCTTTTCTATTCTTTAGGCTCTGCAAAACCAAGGTGGGTATACTTAGGGACAATTCTAAAGGATATTGTTGTATGAGACTTAATTTAGTTTCATTCTAATTCCCATCCTCTATCTCACACATATGCACAACTTATCCATTTCTTTGATATTCTCTGATTCATACACATCCCTCATAAGAAGATTTGGTCACAATTCTCCTTGAGTTTACAATTATTCCTAGAAATAGCAGCTACCTAAGACTCATAAATAAAATATAAATGAGTGTTGACCAGCATTATAACTTTGATCAAAATGGAATGAAAATGATTTTGAATTTATAATTGTTTTGACATGTAGAAGCAAAATTTACTCTCAACCATTTCTAATTTATGTGACTAGTGCTTTATCCATTGGGAGCAAAGAGTCAACCATTGGCAGGAGATCTTGTTTAATTAACTTGTAATTGAATTTATCAACTATAATCACCTATTTCTATTCTTATCAAATATCATTTTCATAAACTCATGAATTTTACTGATTTACTGAAGCATTTACATAATACATTGAATTAAAAGCAACAATATAACCAACATACAACCCATCCAAACTGCATTCAATCAATTGAACCTTATTCAAATGATCTCAAAATTAACAAATTCATGAAATGGAGATAGAAATTGGTGACACAGATCTAGTGTAAATACCCTTTTGCATTATCCTTTTAGATGACTAATACAATAACCAATAGAAACTCAATGAAAAACTAGAATATCTTGTTGATTCTGTCATTTCTTATGTCATTAGAGAGTAGATAATTGGAATTAAACTAAAAAAAAACTACACACGACAAGACCAACTGTACTTTCCTTAAAAAATGAAAAACATACAAGCATTTAGACCTGTCACAGTGCCTTGAAAAATCATTTATATAAACATGAGTTGCAACAATCAAAGGGCAATTGTCATGATTGACAGGTGTCCTTTTACAACAAGAAATAAAACAACCTTTTTCAAAATATCCATGACACCTTAATACAAAAAGAAAGAACAGAAATAGTTGCAAATGACAACTAGAGCATCAAATCTTTAATTTTGTCTTTTTCTATAACTGCCCCTTGTTGGTAAAGAATTTATTTCTGTGATTGCTTCCCATACAATGACTTCTCTTTTGGTGGGCCACTAGCATGTTTTGGTTGTTGTTAATTCTCCAATAGATTTCTTTGTTCATTAATAGAAATTTCCAGAAGAATTCAATAATAGCTAACCTAGGGGGTAAATATTTGGGGAATATGTGAGGAGGTTGTGGGTATGTATATACTCTCATCAATGTGCACTCCCTAAACAAAAATATGTCCCCCCAGTTATGATCCAATTTAGTTTTCTCATCCAAAAAGGAGGGTCTACGTAACATTTTCAAAACATTTGGGGCCTTAGAGAAAGTATGGTCTAGTTGCCTCATAATTATAGAACTGAACAAATTGAAAAATACAAATGCATTTGAATAGTGGAAATTTCTATCCCAAATGTGAGTCCATAGTTGCATAGGTAACTCACAAAATTCATTAGAAGTTTGATCGATGAAGTCCTAGTTGATGTAACCAATGTTGTAATACAAGATGAAGTGCATCGGTAGTGAGAATGATGGAACTTGAAATCCTTCAATTAGCCTTTCTTTGCATTGACAATTTGATTGTGCATGTTGTCCATGATGAATGCCACATAATCATATTCTTTTTTGTGGGAGGGTTCTTGTATGTCACATGCCATCAAAAATAATGAACCGTGTATACAGTCCTCTGCACCATCACTTCCCAAAACTTTGTGTCATCCATATACAGTATTCTTGAAGTAATTCTTGAACTTGCTCAAGGGCAAATGATCCCCTACCTTCTTTGGAATCAACCCTACATTTTTTACATTGTAAGGGATGTGAGGCATCATCACATTGTTCATAAAATAAGTTTTATTCCTCCCAAATTTCCCTTGTAATTCCTCAATATCCATTTTTCCTTCTAACCCAAAAGCTTCTATGAAAGAAGTTTTGTCCAATGTCCACAAAAAAATCTCGTTATGCCTTTGGAATGTCCTACTAATTAGATTGTAAGAATTTATCAGTGCCTTTAACAAGTCCACATCAATAAATACCTCTAGGAAGATTAATTTTTCCATGTTCCTATTCCATGGGTTGCAGACTGGTATGTTTTCAATTCTATTCTCGTAGAAATAAAAAAACAAATTAAAACCATCAATCCTAGGGCATTTTGCATCCCTGACAAGGAAGCAAGGGTCTTTGAAAATATGGTCATTTTCCAGAATGGCATTAGATGACCCTAGAAGAATTTTTAGCCAATATTTTGCATGCTTGTTTGGCTTCCTAACCCTTGGCTTCTTCTCTATTTTTACAACAGCTTTCTTCTTTTTTCCTTTGGTTGTAACCTCTACAACATCGTTACCCTCATCTTCAACCTCTACTTCTTCTGTAGGAACCTCTTCAACATCCTTGTTATCCATTTTCTTTGCAAATTGTATCTCAAACTCTTACAATAGTAATACAGAAATCATGAAGCTATGGACACTTTTGAAATTCTCATAATAGAAAATACAAGCTCTTCAAAATGGCAAATACTTTGAATGTTCAATCAAATCTTTATGGTTTAATCATGCAATCTACCAACCTTTTAATAAACTCTGCATGCACAAGTTTTTAATACCACCTTTGTAGGTTGTCAACAAGGAATATCAACCATGAAATTTGATCCTAATGTACTTTTTAGTGTTTTAATTTACTTGGCCATGGTGAATTTGTCTTTTTTTTCTGAATTGGCATGACACCTCAGCTACTTTCTTTTCAATTTTGGTCTTCCATTTACACATTAAGTCAAAACTTCAATCTTCATAACCCTAGAGATACACTTAGCAAGCCTTTAGATCTGTGTGTTGATGCTTCAGAATGGTCCAAGTATAGAAGTATTAGGGTTTCTTAAGCACTATATTAAAGTTCCTTTTACGCTCTTATACTCCCCTATATATCGTAGAATCTCAAACCTCCTTATCAGATCCATACGTGCTTACACTTCAACACTTTACTCGTACTAATGTAAAGCTTTTGTTACAATGTTCACTTTACCCTTTATGCTCATATGCACACATACCACCGAAGCCTTTAAAAACCTTCTTTTCGCTGTTACACTCATTTCAACATTGAAACATTGTAACATCTTACACATCCATCCTTCGTTCATACACTTAAGGCTTTACCTGTGGCATCGTAATGCATTTTACTTTCTTTATTTTCCTTTACACCCACCCTCATTCCCTTGTCTCTCTTTTATGCTTATATGCTTAGAATTAGTTTGTAACCACTAAGAAAGGGATGAAACAACTCCTCATTCATACGCTAACCATGCAATCATAAGGACATAATGAGAATTTATTCTTTTCAGTTATCAACAACCCAGATCAGATCTTAAGAAAATAAAAAAGAACATTGTCATTGATTTTAGGCACATGCAAAATGAAAACTTAAGTCATCTGCCATGTAGGTTTGGCCCATCTGACATGTATGACATGTCACCATCTAATTTTTTCTCATCAAGTTCCATCTAGAAACTCAACAGATCTCACACAACATGCTACTCTTTATAAAATTGCTTTACAGTTACTTGCAAGTCAAAGTAGCAAAGGCACGTAAACAAAATTAAATTTTACTTCACTCTTACAAGTCCCTATTACATATAGAACTATAAAACCACTTCATCTCTTCGCATGAGCCCTCCTTTATGCCATCTCAAGATATTACGCCTTTACACCATTCAACATAACATAAGTGTGTAGATTAAACCACAAGACCTTTCTGCCCCTTTGCTCAACACTTTACTCATATTCCTGTAAAACCCTTTGACATGGTCACTTTTAAACTTGTTACACTCATATGCTTAATAGAACAATGTATTATCGAAGATTCTTTAATAAACTCCTTTTGCTCTTTCACTTGACTTATCACCGTGGAGCTGTAAGCCCATCTCTGAAGCATAACAAACCTTTATGCATCTTCACTCGAAGATCAATCGTATGATCAGAGGACCCCAAAGTGGACCACTCCACTATTACAGAATACACAATCGTAACCCCATGAGACATGAATTCCTTTATATCCTTATGCCACTTGGTGAAGTGTGGCCATGGAAACGTGAGCAAGAAAACATTTCGTTCTTTCGTGAAACCCTAAGACCATAAAATCGTAAAAGGAGGAACTTAAGCACTTTGCAAACCCTTCCAAAATTTGAAAAATAACCTAGGGTTTCAATAGACTTAGGGCATTTTAATGACTGTGTTGATGACAAACTTGGAGAATTTAATAAAATTCAAACAACACAGAAACCAAGGCATGACCAAGGTAACACAAAATTTGAAAAAATTATAAGGAAAGAAACCCTAATCTACAGTACAACATGACTTAAATGATTTTTCACCAAAATTTTAGAACTTCTCTACACTATGAAAAAATGGATCAACATCATCAATCATACATGTAAAATAAGTCATCTTCTATTCACTAATTACTTAGATATAACATTATAAAGAGTACATAGTTCTTTTATGCATCATACACTTATCTAAATACAAGGAATACATAATGTCATGATATCATCAAACTTTTCTCATCTTTTAGTACAATATGTTCACATTTCCCTTTTCTTTCTCCTAGAGATACCCTTTTCCATTTTTACATATCTTTCCATTTCATGATACATAAACATGTAATCTTTACTTTCTTCAAGGGTTTACATTATAATATTAAATAATTCCTTTAAAGGAAAATTCAACATATAAACTTTAGGAAATGATCCTAGACTGCTACTCAAGAAGGATCCATATAAATCCATCCATGAAACTCAAACAATACCTCAAAATATTTTTCCAGCCAACCATGTGGAGCCATAAATGGTCCACTCCCCTAGCTAGGTGATAATACCATGATCCACATAGGTTCTAAGGTAGTCTAAGGCTTATACCCAAAATCAATTACAAGGTAACATAAGGCCACATAAAGCATACTGCCCAAAATCAAATCATAAAGCAAGCAGACATTCAGAGGAAAAAGAATGTGTGAGAGGTTTAAACACATCTAGATTAGTGTCATCATACCTTCCTATATGTTGGGATCTACCCCTTGTGCTTAAGAACCCCCCGCCACACATAATGTCTTTTTCTTGAGTACTCCAACTAGAATAGGCACGGTCTCATAGTTGAGATCAACCCTTAAGCTATGGAATTATAAGATATGAAATGTGTCCCTACTTTGAGTACTCCAAAAAAAATTACATATTTATCTTATTTAGTGTGAAGCCCCAAAACCCCCAAACCCATTAGTTTAATTAATGTTGTCACTTATTAACCAACTCACATATAGAGCTAACCTGCATAGGGCTCTGGTCTCTAACACATAGGATCCCCTAGAAACCACTTATGGGCCCCAACACCTATGGTGAGCCACCTAGGGTATCTACCCTACTCACAAATCCAAAACCAAAATTGTAGAAGGGTTCAGGGAAAAGGATACCTAAGGTTCCAAACCCCTAGTCCCAAACCCTAACTCATGCACCAAGCATAATCACATGAACAACATCATAAAATCACAAAGATATTAAAAAAATTATTTTATAAGGAACCACAAAATCCAAAATCCTTTTCTGACCAAAATAAACCCATTAGAAATTGAATTCAATCATTCACAATAAAATTGGTTTATGACACATTTCTAGGGTCACATACCCCTAGGTCAGTCAACTAAACACTAATTCATTGCATAAACAATAAGATGTGACAATGACATATAAAACACTTTAAAAGAATGAATATCACATATCTAGAAGGTAAATTCCTCAAAATTTGATACGAGGTCACAAAATATGAAAAATGATGAGCTAAAATGTTGATTCCTAAAATCTGGCTAAGTTTAAAATTTCTTAAAACCTCAAAATCTAAAATCTTTATTTTAACTCCTATTAGGCTGAAACCTATCTCAAAAGGTGCACGATGTATAACATAAAATGTAACTTAAGTATAAGGAAGTAAAATTACTTCATTATACTTAAATGTTCATTTTATGTTATACATTGGTGCTAAAATTAGGCTTTAGAGGTTAAACTTGCCCAACTAACTATGTTAACTCTATTTTTGTACATTTTTTCACCATTCCTATGTATTTATTTAACAAAGATGCACATTTATGCCTTATTCCTATGCATCCATCCAATATACCTACACGCTTGTTATGCATAATTGCGCATTTGTTAATTTCACCTAATCTACGCATCCATTAAGTTGATGTGTGCATATGTTTTTATAGTTTCACTTTTGTTTCTTATAGATGTGTTTTTGTTATTTATAGTTGTGATTTTTTTTTTCTAAGGTTGCAGACAAGTTGTGAATGTGCAAAACTGCACATATATGTAGTATACCTGTGCATTTTTTCCAGAAGTCTCAAAAAAATATAAAGGATGCTATGAATTGAATCCCCAAATTTGGTTTTAATAGATGAGGGTTTCCCAAACATCACCTGGGCTAAATCTCTAGGCTCTAACCATACTATCATTCCTTCTCAATGGAACTCCACTACTAGCATTCTAATTCCAAACTCAATTATATAGGGATAAAGCATAGTCATGAAAAAATACATCCAAGAAATATAATAATTGAAGAATGAGATATCAAGGGACAAAAGAAAGCATCAATATCTTCTCTATAAACATTGATTCCTCTCTTTCCTCTAAATTATTTGATGAAAGATTTCAGCATGAAATATAGAGAGGATTGAGCCTACTTGTTTCCTTGTGCAAGATTGTAGATGATGTCCCTATGTGTGAGCCTCAAGTTCCCTTGGCCTTCATGTTGGTCTAATTTCTTCCTTCTTCCTAGATTTCCTAGGACTTCTTTGTGCAAGTTTCTTTAATAATTGAACAATAGCTGAACGATAGCCTTTGCATTCAATTTTCCATTGCTTTTACCCAATATCTTTCCTATTCTCTTTGTTGGGAATGTTTCTAATTTATAGGAATCCAGTGTCGATGGAATGGTTACATCTATTGCATCCATTGCATCCGAAATTCCAACTAATGTTTTATTTAAGAAATCAACCTATTTGTTTTTGTTTTTTTTTTTTAAATTAATCTTTCCTACTAGTTGATAGTTATCTAAGTCATCAAGGAGGTTAAAGTACAAAGATGAAGATGACTTGTGGTGTGTTGGTTAAGTTCTTCCATCTTATTTCATAGGTCATGGGTTCAATTCTTGTGACTTTTTATTGTTTCTCTTTTCTCCTCTATCTTATTCAATTACAAATTTTAACTCACTCCTTTAACCATGGTTCTTGAAGAGTATAGTAGGTGAGATGGTAGATAGTGGGTTTGGTAGTTAAGGATTCAAGTGTTGAAGTCTCCAAAAAGGTTAAAGTGTGTTCCTCTTTTAATTAATTGTATTTATTTAATTCATTTACTTTTGTTCTTTTTATTTTTCTTTATCTATTTATAACATTAATTAAACTAAGACTAACCAAACAATGCATTTGAACTAATGCCACACATATGCTAATTGTAGATGTATATTTATTTAGATCTATATATGTGCACCATATATACTTGGATAAAAACACTAGACTTCATGAAATCAAGAACTCATAAATTTCATGCAGATTATCAATGGATCAAAGTATCAACCTAAGATCACATCTGTACATAAAACCACCATCAAGTATTACACGATCAAATTAGAGGAAAAATCCCAAAAGTCCCCCTCCCCTCCAAGAAAAAGGTAGATAACTACATAATCAAGAATTCTAGGCTTAGGGTACCTATATAATTCATGGTTCCATCTCCCTTTTAACAATAACTAGTTCAAGGATCTTGAGGTATGCTCAAACTTGTGTAGCTAGGTAGAGTCGATGCCTAGTAAGTGAACACACTTGTATCACCAACTATTAAGACAAAACACATATGCATATATATGCAACCATGAAAAATAAAGAATAGGGAGTGTGACATTATGTAGATCTCTTGAATAAGTGACTATGAATGCCTCCCCTCATCCTGAAGGCACACTAGACAAGTAAATACATATATATATATATATATATATATATAAGGCATCATGGGTTAGCTGGATTAGTTTAATAATAAATTAGAACATTATAAAAAGGTATTGGGATCATAATAATGAATTCAAAATAGTATATAAGCATTATAAATATAAACCTTAGACCTCATCTCCTAAGACATTTATATAAAACTGTTGGAACTATGAATGCTAATGATATTCCTATGGGGGAGTATTGTAGATACATGGCTAGATCATTATCATGATAATATGTTACTTTCATGAGTGTGTTTGTCATTGATGTCAACATAGCAGTTTTATGTGGTATCTAATAGAAGAACAATAGAAAGATCAATTTGGTATAGATGACTAGTTGAGTATTCTCACTATCCAAGGTTATAGGAGATACTTATGAGTATCTAGTATATGTCGTTAATGTGAGATGAAGAAATGTTAAGTCTAGAAGAAGTTATATAAGTTTTGGTGATGTTTGTTCTGAGATAGAGTTTAAATAGGCACGTTCTAGTAAACTTGTTATATCTCTTAGTAGAATTGTTATTCTCAGAATCAAGGTTGAGGATGTGAAGAAGACATGTTGTTGCTAACATGGTTAAGCTTCAAGTTGCAAGGTGGAAGATTATTGTTATTGCTAAGTGTAGCATGTTCTTAATGTGTTCCTATCATAATTGATTAAGAAGGTGTAACAGACAACTCAAGGAATTGTTTTATAGATTTGGTATAAAGGAAGGACATTTTCCTTTATCTTAGAAGTATTATATGAGATGATTATAAGCAATAGAAAGAGAAGAATGCAAAGTTGAGTAGAGCAGAGCAGAAGTGAAGGAAACTTCATTGCCAAGGTTTTATTGTGTGATCCAAAGTTGGATACTTGGATCTAAGGTTCATGACCTAGTCTAAAAGGTCTAATAGTGATTGGTTCAATTGATAGAATACATGGAAGAGGAACTTAATATTAAATTACTTGTTTGAGTAGTGAGCTCTTCTTTTAATTGAAATTGCATGTTTTGGTAGTGGGCTCTTCTTGCATACATTGTACTACAACTCCTAGTAGGGTTGGGATCTCCTAACAGAGATTCAAAGTCTCCTAACTGGGACTCTATGTACTAAATGTTGTAATAGACTCCTAACATGGTCCATCCTCTAACAAGGAATATTTATATTAGTACATCATCTTCTGGGCATCATTCCCATTGAGGTTTTCCCTTTGATCAAGGGTTTCCCTAGTTAACATATCTAGTGTAATTGTCTATGTGCATCTTGTTACTGTTGTTGTTTACTTTGGTTGAATGGATAAGATTTCTTAAGGTCAATATATGTTTTAATTATTGGATAACTAATTCACCCCTCTTTCAATTATCTTGGTTGACTATTGTTTCTAACAAAAACATGATTAAATGTATAATGCAAAGATATATCTAACAACATAAGAAAGAGGGATGTGTATGATAAATATAAAAATGTTTCTAAACATATTAAAACATAAGAACTTAGTTGATTACTAGTTTCTAAGTTGACAGGTATCATTCTTTTGTATTAAGAATGTTGAATGTTATCTTATAGTTTTACCTATGTGTTAATTTGCTAATTTGTGAAATGAAGGAGTATTAGAAGTAACATTAGATCCAATTTAGTCTAAGTGTACTTATGCTATCTCCAGCTCCACTAATACTTGTTAAGATAAGAGGGCTATTACATCCATAGACAATTTACATATAGTGACCATAAGGGTGCCAACTCGTCTTGACTCATCCAAGCCAAATGTTTTTAGTATCTCCTTGATGTATTGGACTGGGTAACATATATTACTCCTTTAATTTTCCAAAATTATAAACCAATTAAAATCTTTATCTCACTGAATGTAGAAAAATCAAACTCTTTACTCATCTGATCAACAAATGACTTACACAACAATTCATTTCCTCCAAATATAATGTCATCCAAAAATATCTTTTCTGTCAAGATCTTATCTTCAACTTTAGCATTTAAATATAGATTATTGTTATCACTAATTATAACAAAAAAAATTCTACCCAAATAGGAATATCTCTCATGCCATGTTCTCGGTGCTTGCTTCAATCTATGTAAAGATATGTGTAGTTTACATATAATGTGCTTCTGATCTTTCTCCACAAATCCTTTATGTTGATCAATGTAGAATTCTTCCTCTAGAACTCCATCTAGAAGTACAAATTTGAAATCCATTTGGTAAACCTTGAAACTTTTTTATGTAACATATGCAAGTAGAGTTCTCACTCCTTCCATTCTTGCAATAGGGACAAAGGTGTTGCCATACTCAATTCTTTTATCTTGTGCATAACCTTTACATACAAGTCTTCCATTTTTCCTTACAAATTTTTCTTTTTCATTCAGCTTGTTCCTAAAAATCCATTTTGTTCTAATCACATTCTTTTCGTTAGGTCTTAGTACCAATATCCATGTGTTCTTCTCAATATGATCTATCTCCTCATTCATTTCATTGATCCAATCTTCATCTTAAAGTGCATCTTTCATATTTGTAGGTTCAAACTAAAAAATAAAGCATGTATTATCTTTCAACAGTGAGGCCTCACCCAATCCGCCATAGTATAGATGACATAATTGCATTATGTTACTATTAATTTGATGTTTTGATATACCTCCAAGACTATAGGGTTATGTTATTCTAATATCAACATTTTGATGATTCACACTTATTAGAACCTAATTGATATATTTAATGATTTCATTTCATGTTTTAAATTATTTCAATTGCTTTAATGGAAACTAAATTGCATAAATACTTGAATGTCAAATTGTAATGTTCAAATGAAAATTAGTGCCAAAGGATAGATTTAGATATGCAAACAAACCCAACTCACATTCCTTGTAACTTAATAGTCAAGAATTCAATATTTCATCACTATGATAGAAAATAGATTATGAGGCTATTCAGAATCTTAATCTAATCATGTTACATAAGAATCAATGTTGATATGCAGGGATTGGTATTTTAATGTTTAGAATGTTTTATAGGAAAATTATTAGAAGAGGGAAAGTTAATTGGAAACAATGAAATATGAAAACCTAATGTTGAATATGAAAGTGATTAATTTCACTTGTTTATATATTGCTTATATGATTTTCTTGGACTACTGATGCTTGAGTTTAGTGTGTAGGAAATTGACCATGGGATTTAACGGGGGACCAAGGCTCAAACACATGTGAAACATGACATGGCCAAGGTTGGATCTATGGAAGGATTCAAACCTCTTTGTAATGTGTTTTTTTTTCGTAATGTGGATGGTATGTGGGTGATAGTTGAATGTATGCATTAGTGGAGACATGTCATTTTAAAAGTAATATGTTGTGTTTGTCTCACTTGACACTTGTGTTGTCTATTTGTAAATGACATATCATATAGGGTTCTTGGCATGAAGTCACATAACCTAAATTTAATCCCCATTATGAAATTAAGTTAACCCACCTTGGAGAGCATTAGGAGGAGTCATCATCTTGTCAAAATTCAAATTCAAACTTGGTAGGAATTCTAGAGAGCCTATAAGTGGTTCCCAAGTGTTATTTTGGTGAAAATAGGTCACCCACATGGTAGTAGTATAGGTTGGGGGTCTAAATATACCCATAAGTTGGTCTAGAGGACTTCGGAGACCCTCTAAACTAGTCATTTTCAAGCCAATTCTAAAATCAAAGTGTCACATGACTTCTTCCTCATCCCTCCACTTGGTTAAGTTCCTATTGGTAGAAAGGTACAAAGGTTTAAGAGGGGTAGATGGGGATGGAAATGGAGGTATTTTTAGGGAGCTTGTGCTAAACTTAGTGGTTGTTCACCCACTCTCTAATTGTAGAGACACTTAGGGTTTGGAGGAAGGGACTTGGAAGAGAAGAAGGAAGCTCTTCATCACCATTTCCATAACCATAGCTTGGAAGGAGGTTAGTACTTTAGGCCATGTTTTCTCTCATCTCATGAAAGTTGAAGAATGGTAATTGGAAGAGTGCTCTTGTAAGGCTTATGTGTTTTCATTCGGTGTATGTAGTAGTTGTTGTGTATGTAAATGAGTATGTTGGATTTACTTGCATTTTATTTGGTTTCTTGATTTTTTTGTGGTGGATTGAATGTTGTGATAGGTTTGAAGGCTTCACTTACCCTTGGGAGGGAAGAGAAGCCTTGGGGTGATGGGGTTAGTTAGGCTCAACATTGAAGTTGAGAAATCCTTCTCTTGAAAGAGGGGATAATTTTCATGGAGTATGGGCTCCATTGGAAGCCACATGCCTTTCTATTGTTCTATGGGTGGTATAAGTGAGGATATGTGGAAGGAGCAAGTATGGGTAGCCTTGTTGAGGCATGTGAATATTGATAGCCTTGGATGGCATGTGTTTCTTGGAAATCCTTGTTGGGCATATTACAATTGCAAGATTTGTTAGTGCATAAGGATATGGCAATCTCCTCTTTGGAGAGCCCACCTTCACCCAATGTTTATGATTCCATTTGTGAATAATTATGCAAGCCTTGGTTGGGGATTGTAAATGTGTTGTCAAAACTGTGGTATTCATGTTGCTTCTTGTTATTGTGATGTTGCTTGAATGTATCCTAGTTTGAGCCTTGTTCCCCTAGCATGGAGGTGCTCTCTTTGGAGGCCTATGGTTGGGTGGAGAGCACCCATGGTCCCTATTATTTTGTTGTGATGAATTTGAAAATTTGTGTTCAAAGGAGCAATGTAAAATGGCTTGGAATGATCACCATGTTGATTGTTGCTTGAAAGAGAAAATTTGTGCATTATGCATGTTG